>JAFEMH010003151.1:0-286040 GCA_022495995.1 Adenophora triphylla var. japonica
GCTAAAACACCTTTTTCTCGTAGTGATGCCTCTTTCGCAATCCTCTTTGATGGTAGGGATCACAATTGGTATAGCAGGGGAACATCCTTTAGGAACTTCGCAGACCGAGGGTGGTCAAGTAAAACAACATTTTTTGCCGCCATCTCTTGAGGAAGTCCGCCCCAAATGAACTTGCATGATTTCTCACCACGCAGGGTGAGTTGGAGTAGGAGCAGGTGCAACATTCCGATTAGTTGCATCAACGGTCGGGTCGGGAGTAGCCCCAGAAGACTGGGAGGTATTGGTTTCGTTCACCATCTCTTAAGAAACGTAGAATACTTCTTACGATTGTTAGGAAACTTAACAGAAAATGTAACGGCTTCTTAAAAGATAACGAAAAAACTAACGAAGACGGAATATGGCTGAAAATTAAGTCGAGGCTTGTGTTTGACACAATCTCCGTAGGAAGTATTGCCGCCGCACCGGTGCGACGGTACTCGACAATCTCCTCGTAAGATGCAACGACTTTACAATCGTTAGTAGAAGCACTTCAAACTAACGACTTCGGCAAACAAACTAACTGTTTGGAACTTCTGGACTTGAAAGGAATATTTATGCTACAATATGCTTTCTCTCTAATTGCTAATGAAATGCTAAATCACTGAATGATCGAATGAATGAAATTGACATTCTGCTGGGGACTATTTATAGATATTGAAGAGTTGGGGTGCCGCTTTCAGAATAACCACAATTGGCACCTGGTGGATTTCAGTGATTGGATCCCGATATTGATGGAGGTTGGAGATCTGTTGGACACTGCCATCACCTGTATTCAACCCGGTTCAACCATTCGAACCCTTTCGTCAGCTTCGGCGATTGAACCTAGACCAGCCACCCTTCTTGAATCGGTGTGGACCAGAACCCACGGATCGTCCATGTGCAACCATAACCCGGGCGATGACCCATCTTGGAGGGCCTAGGCCCAACCGTTAGCCCACGAGGCCTTACCTTGGATCGAACCCGGTGCCCAATAGAACCGCAACCCAGCTTTGAGCCACGAACCTTGATCGATTTTCTAAAAATCAAAGGCTCCAATAGCTCCTAGCAACGATGCGCACGTGCAAAGTGCGCCTCTAAAGCTCCCAATGCGGCCTTCGCGGGTGTGGTCCAAATTGAGCTAGTATAAAACTGGCACAATTTAGGCTACTCCTTGCATGGTTAGCCCAATGGTCCACCTAGGTTGGCCCAATGAGGAACAAGTTGATGCCTCCTCCTTATTTGCATCCACTTATAAACTTGCTTTACTTTTCATCTCTAAGCAATGTGGGATAACTCTTTCATATCCCATAAACTCTTCATTTTCCCATTTCAAGTTACAATCTTTAGCCATTAATTGGATTTGAGTAAATAAATGCATTTTCTTAATCTACAAAAAATGTAGATTATAATTTTATAACTTATTTCATTTAACAACAAATGAAACCCATTTGAAAATTGGGTCAAAACTTGGTCAAACCTAGTTTCTAAACCCATTTTCAACATAGATAACCTACAAGCATGGGAGAATGAGCCAAGGAAAGTTATGCATAAATGGGAATTTATGCGTAACTCGTGTAAATGAAAAAACCACATGGGAAGACTTGTTCAAAGCTGAAGTTGCTGGATAAAGAATAATACAAACACATAATAGCACGTGGGTACAAGAGATTGAAGCTAGGACTTGAGCTCAAAAAACACGGTTGTTATTTTCAAGGAATTGACCATTTCTTTAGCTACACATGCTCAACTACTCGTCCTACTTATACGAATCAGTTACAAGATGTTACAAGTATTACCCTACAAGCATTTGAAGGCTCTAAATAGGCAAGTGTGCAGACAAGAGCAATATTTCGAGAAAACACACACAACTTGCACAATAGAAGGTCATATACTCATCGGCTCTATTAGATTATTCATCCCACAAATTCTTTTACACCTTCAATATCATTGTAATTGATTGTGCCGTGGCTATTATAGAATTTCGTATTTGATCTTGATAGTTTCTAGTTCTTTATGGTTATATAGATAGGGAACATTTGGTTTATAATCATGTTATATTCACATAAACTCTTCATTTTCCCATTTCAAGTTATAATCTTTAGCCATTAATTTCTCATTCACCCGAAAATGATTTTGAGTAAATAAATGCATTTTCTTAATCTACAACAAATGTAGATTATAATTTTGTACCTTATTTCATTTAACAATAAATGAAACCCATTTGAAAATTGGGTCAAAACTTGGTCAAACCTAGTTTCTAAACCCATTTCCAACATAGATAACCTACAAGCATAGGAGAATGAGCCAAGGAAAGTTATGCATAAATGGGAATTTATGCGTAACTCGTGTAAATGAAAAAATCACATGGGAAGACCTGTTCAAAGCTGAAGTTGCTGGATAAAAAATAATACAAACACATAATAGCACATGGGTACAAGAGATTGAAGTTAGGACTTGAGCTCAAAAAAACACGGTTGTTATTTTCAAGGGATTGACCATTTCTTTAGCTATACATGCTCAACTACTCGTCCTACTTATACGAATCAGTTACAAGATATGTCACAAGTATTACCCTACAAGCATTTGAAGGCTCTAAATAGGCAAGTGTGCAGACAAGAGCAATATTTCGAGAAAACACACACAACTTGCACAATAGAAGATCATATACTCATTGGCTCTATTAGATTATTCATCCCACAAATTCTTTTACACCTTCAATATCATTGTAATTGATTGTGCCGTGGCTATTATAAAATTTCGTATTTAATCTTGTTAGTTTCTAGTTCTTTATGGTTATATAGATAGGGAACATTTGATTTTATAATCATATTATATTGTGAATATAACATCTCGTATAATCGACACATTCAAGTTATATATATTTATATAAATTGAATACAAATTATTTATTGTGTTTATTTTTGCTGCAAAATTTGATTTTTACAAACTGTTTTAAAACTCTGTTGTGTGTGTTACTATAAGTATTATCAGTTGTGTTATTAATTTTTTTTTTAATAACATTTACAAACAAACAAGCTATTGACAATTTCAAAAATATGTCATTTATTACTAGAGAAAGGGAATCATAGAGAAAAAACAACACCCACCCACATTCAAAGTGAAAACCATTGAAAAAAATTTGTTCAATACTCTCTCCGCCAGAAATGATATTTATACTTTTTTTAGTTGTTAATATAAATATACTATGAATAATAATTTAGATTAATTTAGTTATCCTAATAAATATGTAATTTTTTTTTGATATTATTTATAAATGTGTATTAACAAAATGTTTTAGATTTTTATTCGAATAATTAAATTAATATAAAATTATTACTCAAATTATCTATATAGTGATAACAAAATAAATGAAAAGATTATTTTGAAACGACAGAGAGAGTAACAAATAAGGGGATTTTTGCTCCAGCGCCTCTTAACTCTAGTTCGCACCATCCGACGATCACGATTGTGCCATCTCGATTTACTTTTGTACTCAACAATCAAAATTTGTCAATCTCTATAGAGACCAGCCCGACAAATTTTTAAGTCGATATCAATCACACACAAAATGAACTCGCCTACGTGTTTGAAAGAAAACCAGAAGGATTAAAGTCAATTTGGCATGCAAACAAAGCAAAGCAAAAGACCCATTGTCCCAAATAAGGTCCATTAGTTTTGAAGTAGGAAAGAAACAAGGACCCCCAAACCCAAGGACCAAGTTGAGGCTAAAATGAAAGTAATCAATCACTAACCAAGAGATTCGACCGTTTGGACCAAAATGTATGGCTGAGATTATAAAAAGAAAAGTTTTGTGGTTCATAAGATTTGAGATGACCTTATCTAAAGGGTTAAAGAGTTGGCCCACTCTTCTTGAAATTGTTGTTACTTTGAAGAAGATAAGGTGATGGAACAATGAAACAAAGGCCCACAACCACAACCATTTAGTTGTCTAACAATGTTGTTGATGGACTTTTGTCAGTATGGACCCTACTCCTATTTTTAAGTTAAATAGGTCACTTGTTGGCCCCCACTCAATTTAGGAGAGAATATTGCTTCTTTTTTTTTTTTTTTTTTTTTTTTTTTTTTTTTTTTTTATATCCCGTTGCCCAGTTTCATCGAACTAGTTCTGCCACTACCACCGAACCCTCGAGCCAGCGAGGTAAATCGCGGATATGCCCAAGTTGATCAGGGTGGCAGCACCATTTATACTCCTGATCCCAAGAGACCCTTCTTCATGACACTTACATCACCAATAAATTGACTACTCCAGCTGTTTCTGTCCGAATTCAAACTCTCCACGCTGAGGTAGGAGAGAATATTGCTTGCAATTATGTTACAATGTTGTACCCTATAAAAAATTGTACCAAAATAAAATAAAATAAAATAATGTTACAATGTGAGTGTGACAAACATGGCATTGAGACCAAAGTTTTGTACTCCCTCCCCAAATTTCTGATTTGACAGTGCTACAAACGTGTGATCAAAATATTTGCAACAATTTTATAGGCAAAATTATTTACTAAACAATGTAACTTTTTTATTACAAAATGTAAAATATTTTATATCAAATCTAAACTATATCATTTAGTGATTTATGTCAAAATATAAAAGTATTATTCATGCGCTACGAAGAATATTTATCTTTTGGAATTGAAGTTGACATAGTACTTCTTTTTCTGAATAATAGTTTTAATTTGATTTTTGATAATTAATGTGATCAAAATATTGCAAAACCATTTATCCTTTATGAATTTCTAAAAATTATTATTGATTTATTATAAAAATACTATTAATAATAAAAAATTTAAAACTTTTGTGAGAATAATAAAAAAATTATATAAAAATTGGTAAAAGTGAATTTGAGTTGATTACTAAATTACAATCCGACTATTGTTCGGAACAGAGAGTGTATCCAATAATTCCTCCGTTAACACGTGAGTGAAAACCAAAATTTTGGACACAATAATTAAAAAAATTGGAGGAGATGTTGTGATTATAAAAAGTAAAATAGGAAAGAGAATGAATGAGAGCAATAGTAAGTAAATTGTTGTTGTGAGTATGAAAAGTAATTTCATTAACTATCTACTCCCTCCGTCCCATTAGTAGTAACACACTTACTATTCATGCGTAGATTAAGAAAAAAATTAATGATATAAATGTTGTGAGTGTAAAAGTAAAATAGGAGAGAGAATGAGTGGAGGGAATAGTAAATTATAATGGTGTTGTGAGTATTAAAATAATGTAGGAGAGAGAATGAGTGGAGGGAATAGTGATAAAAACTTTTCTTTTTAGGAAGTGTGTGGTTTGTAGTGGGACGTCAAAAGAAAAGTGTGTGACTCAGTAATGGGAAGGAGGGAGTATATTATAATAAAGCTAAAAAATAACTTCATATTGACTTTATACAAACGATTAATAACTTCATATTATAAATTAATAACTTCAGATTAATTTATAACCGTCCTCATCCTACGACTATTATTAAACGATTTATTTCTTTTCAATTTCGATCGTTGGATTATTTTTCAGTAACTCTAATTTAAGGACTGAAAGTGGGCAGTTTCTCTTTATTCATTTTTTTTTAATTTTTTTACTTTAATATTACAATGACACGCAAATCAAAAGAAAATATTGCTTTACAATTTAATATACCGAAAAAAAATTCAACCTCTATTAATGTCTATACTACTTTTAGTCCATTCATAATATTTATTTTGAATGTTTTTTTGCCTAGATATTTAGGTAACCCTAATGATATTTTATTTTTATTATTAATGTTGTGATATAGTATATGTGTTTTAGTATTGATTGTACTACATAAATCATACAGTTCAATTATTACTATATTTATTATGTGTAAACATAGTAATATTAATGTTGATGTAATATTTTATTTTCAAGTTTGGACGAAATGGGTTTTTGGTTTCACTAAACAAATGATCTCATATAATATACTCCCTCCGTCCCATTACAATGATAACAACTTGATTTTTTTGGTCAACTGAGTCAATTTTTTACCATAATTTTATGAATATATAGATATCTTTACCAATTCTAAAAGTTATTATTGATAGCATTTCTAAAGGTAAAATAAGAGCAATTTTTAGAATTGCATAGAGATATCTAGATATTTATAAAATTATGATAAAAAATTGACTCAGTTGAACAAAAAGTTCAAATCATTACCATTGTAATGAGACGGAGGGAGTATATTATATGTCTATCAATAAAAAGAGTCCAAGACAATTCTTTGTACATAGTTAGACTTATGATTAAAAAAATCTTTTTTTCTGTTATTACCAATTATATCGCATTGTCATGGGTGACAAATATGAATGGATTAAGTATTTTGTTGGGCAAGGGTGAAATCGTAAGTGATTGTTATACACATTAATAATATTGTATTTATAGAAAATAATTTATTTTTTTAACAATTGATGAGCCCGAATCCCATCGGATCGGGCCCGCGCCTCGGCCTAGTCCAAGGAACCAGGTGACGTGGCAGCCTTTAGACCCTGGGGGGGAAGACCGCGGACAGATAGGCCCTTGAGGTCAAGATCGCGTCCCTCCCCGCATTAATCCTATCAAAGACCGAGGGATCCTGACCGCTATATTCGTGCCCGCACGGCCTGTGACCGTTGGGTCCGTGCCCGCAGATTGAATGTCCGCGGGGACCCATGACCGCTGTAGGCATGCCCGCATCAACCATGCTCGCGTCATATATCTTTGGATGCGCCACAATGTTGACCGCGGGCACATGCCGCCTCCCGGTTAATGTCAAGCCTTACCGAGCAAGTTAGCTTATCGGGCTCGACAGCCACTTGCCGCTCCCCATCACGCATTCAATGCGGCTCGCCCGGCGCCTACTATTCCATTTAATGCTCTAAGCCGGCTACACGGCTCATGTCCCTTTCACCATTGCTCCCTTGGAGCACTCGGTATTCCCTCCCTGACAGGACCAATTAGCTGCGATACGCGTAGCTGGTCAAATACCAAAGTGCCCCTTAGGGCTGATCTCATTGCTTACCTCAACAAGCACCATTGCATTGCCTATAAATAGAAGGCCTTTACCCCCTTGGGCAAGGTAAGTTCCATATACAATTGAGTAAGCTCTTTTACTCTCTAAACCACACACACACTCCAAAGGTATTCAAAGCCTTATTACTCAGTATTCTTACTCTCACACCCGAGGGCCTGAGTTGGAGTAACATCCAACTTTGACCTTAACGGTGCTTGTTTGTGTTGTGATCTAGGTACATCAAACCAATAAATATATCCTAGCCAGATATCCTTGAACCGCTCCTGACCCCAAAAGCTGTGGCGTCATCAGTGGTTCCATTGCCGGGAAACCGACTTTCTTTCGTTTTCTCGTTAAAAATCTTTTGTTTTCAAGGCACCTCACGTGTCCTAAACAAATCCAGTGCCGAAAGGCTCTTCTTTTTACATCACTAAGTTTTTCCCGTTTAAAACTTTTTTTTTTCGTACACACCTTGTAGTCTAAACAACCTGACCGTCAAAAGACACTTCTTTCGCTATTTTCGCCTTTCGAGACATGTCTCAAATTCTGAAAAATGCTGGTCATTTGACCCTAGAGGAGGAGAACCAAGCCGAACCCTCCACCATCAATAGTGGAAAGGCAAACCAACTCGTTTTCAAATGTAATGGGGGCCCATTCTCGCCTCAAAATCCCCAAGACAACGAGTTCTACGGTTAACCGAGGAAGCCCGTGCCGAGAAAGCCCAGCCCTACTAAACAATAGCCCAAAAACTCCCCAAGCTCACGTAAAAACACCACTCTAACCACCCCACTTTCCCCAGCAAATCCCGAGAAGGAAGGAAATCCTAGCCTCCAAGTCCAAACCGGTCGCGGAGGCCAGCGGCCATCAACGACGCGGAGATGGAAATGTTTGAAATAGAGGCCAATGGAGGGCTACGCCTCCCTCAAGGGTCACAAAGGTTCTCCCAACGAGCTCCCGCTAACTCGCTTGCTAGTCAAGCCGCTGGGGCAAACCGGGTTGAACCACTTCGAGCGCGGACACGGCCAAACGGAGCGTGGTGCATGTAGAGGATAGCGAGGAAATGGGGGAAGAGGCACAGTCAAACCGCCGTGCAAGGTCCAAAGCCAGACCCTTGGCTCCGGCCAAGGAGAAGGCCGTGGCTCCACGAGCTAAAAAGCAGAAGGTTGATGATCAGAACCCCGAGTTTGTAGAATTCATGCAGAAGATGTGGGAAACCCATCAGAAGGCTGCCCAGAAGTGTGGCCGCACCATGGACGCCTTCAGCGATAAAATTGCGCGGGTGAAATTACCCAGATCCGAGAAAGGCTTCGCAGCCCCGGCATCTGGCAATCTTTCGCGTTGGAGCGGCTGTTCGTCTCGCCGTTTTTGTTTTTGTAGAGTCGCCACGCCGTTTTTATTAAGCCCAAAACATTGAAAAAGGGCATCAGTTTAAAGATAATTTTAAACCGTTTTTGTGTGATGAGATTTTTGAGTTCGGAGGTCAGAGGACTCCCCGGGAAGAGAATATTAGAATATTAGAGCTCACTCGAGTAGCCTCGTAAAACGAGTCTTTCGGATACCCCTAATATCCTTTAAATGTTGTGTGTGTGTGTGTGTGCTTTTTAAAAATGCATGTCAGATCGGATGTCTACATTGTATGCTATGTATGGGAATGTATTGAAATAGTGTAGGAAGGAAGCCTTACCAATGTTGGTTCGTGTCCTGTCTTCCGCCGGGGAATGGTGTTTGAGGTCGGAGTAGCGTTCTGCACGGATCGGGATTGCTTCGGGAGGGACCGGTTGTCCGCGACGCAGTTTCGGCGTGAGTTGAGGTTGTAGGCTGCGTTCGGGCAGAGGTTCGGCGTGCGTGGGGATCGTCGGGATCACTCTGGGCGGAGGTTCGGCGTGCGTTGTGGTGGCGTGAGTCACTCTGGGCAGAGTTTCGGCGTGGTTTGGGATCGTCGGTTTGACTCGAAAAGAGCCGGACACCGTGGAAAGACCAGTGCAAGGCCTCGAAGTACCACGAGGGGCCTCAGAGTACCTCGAGAGTGCCTCGGGGCAGCGCGGGAGCGTCTCGGGAGCGCTCGGAAAGGCTTCAGAGCACCACAAGGGGGCTCTAAGGCCTCGAAGGATCCGAAAGGGGCCGGGAGTGCCTCGAGAGGACTTAGAGGGGAAGCCAAGGCTAAGGGAGGAAGAGAGAAGAGGGAGGTGTGTGAAAATGAGGAGGGGGAGCCCTCTATTTATAGTAAAATTTTCGGAGCAAAGAGGTCCGTACGGACCTTCTTGGTTATCCGAATTTTGGATTTCCTCGATTTGAGGGAATCCGCAATGATGGTGAATATTCGAATGATGGTGTTCCTCGAAAGCAATAAGGTCCGTACGGACCATCTTGCATGCAAAGAGGTCCGTACGGACCAACTCGCAGGAAGTAATCATTTTCCCCGGATTTGAGGGAATATTGTGGACTTTAAGGGGATTTAGTAATCATTGAAACAAAGAGGTCCGTACGGACCTTAATTGCTTTTCGATTTCCCGAAAATTCCCAAAAGGTCCTTTTGTCCCTTTATCCCGTAGAAGGCTCCTCCCTTGGTTTGGTTGGGGGTTTGATAGGGTTTTGAGAGGGTTTTGAGTGCCAGAGGTCTCCGAGACTGCGTTGATGAGTCTGCGGTGTTTCCCGGGTGTTTGAAAGGGGGTGATCCAGATTGGGGTACTTACAGAAGCCCCTCGACGACGTCACTTATGAAAGAAGTGGGGTCGCCGATAAGATAAGGGTCCTAACTGATCGCGTGCGGGAGAGGAAGTGACCGGGGAGGTCAGTGTGAGGACGTGGTGGTGTCCTTTTGTGTGACCGCATAGGTCAGTAGGCTGGACCCTGTGATAGGATTCCTACGTATCCCTGGCGGGAATCAAGCCTGGTCGTAGTTCAGAGGTCGTGAATTTGTGAGTGTATGTGGGCGTGGTGGTGCCCTGAAGTGTCGTGTGACCGCCGGGGTCAGTGGTAAGGACGTGGTGGTGTCCTAAGATGTGGTGACCACTGAGGTCAATTGTGAGGACGTGGTGGTGTCCTAGGATGGAAATTTTACGATTTTCCTAATCGGGTGGTTTAAGGCCTTCCGGGCCGGAGATAGAGTGAGGACTTGAATCGTCTTCTGATTGCGGTTGGTGCCACGCTGGAGGACTTTGAATCGTCATCTGACGGCGGTTGGTGCCACGCTGGAGGACTTTGAATCGTCTTCTGGCGGCGGTTGGTGCCACGCTGGAGGACTTTGAATCGTCTTCTGGCGGCGGTTGGTGCCACGCCGAGGACTTTCAATCGTCCGGCGGCTGGTGCCACGCCAGGACTTTGAATCGTCATCTGACGGCGGTTAGTGCCACGCTGGAGGACTTTGAATCGTCTTCTGGCGGCGGTTGATGTAATGCGCGAGGACTTTGAATCGTCTTCTAGCCGCAGTTTGATGTAATGCGCGAGGACTTTGAATCGTCTTCTAGCCGCAGTTGATGTAATGCGCGAGGACTTTGAATCGTCTTCTAGCCGCAGTTGATGTAATGCGCGAGGACTTTGAATCGTCTTCTAGCCGCATTTGTGGAGGCGTGGCTGCCTTGTGCTTCGAGAGGCGTAGATGCCTTTGTGTTTTTGCATGTTGAGTAGAAGGTTGGACTTACGATGACTGCCGGTGCTTGCGCTGCCGTTGAAGTGGGCAAGGATGACGGCCGGTGATTGCTTCCCCATTTGGCGTTTCGAAGGCGCTTCGTGCCTTGGGACTTGTACTCGGAGGTGTTGGCTCCTTCTTGTGCTTGTTTTGCCGTTGAGTAGGCAAGGATGATGGTTGGTGCTGGGGATATGCAGTCTTGTATGACTTCCTTTTCGACTTGTTGGGGAGGAGCTCGGGCTTATTTTGATGGCCGGTGCTTGCGTTGCCGTTGAAGTGGGCGAGGACCGGTTTTACGTTGATGGCCGGTGCTTGAATTGTTGGGGATGCGTGACCTTGTAGGGGCCCTTTCCTGTTGGGAAGATGACTTCGGACCTCCTTTGAGGGCCAGTGGTTGAGTTGTCGTTGAGCGTTTGGAGGCGTCTTGTGCCTTGATATTTGTGCTGGGAGGTGTTGGCTCCTTCTTGAATTGCCGTCGGGCGTCTTGGAGGTGTCTCGTTCCTTAGGAATCGTGCTGGGAGGTGTTGGCTCCTTCTTGAATTGCCGTTGAGCGGGCGGTGGTTGAATTGCCGTTGGAGTGGGCGAGGACCGGTCTTACGGCGACGGCCGGTGGTTGAATTGCCGAATTTGAAGTGGCGAGGACCGGTCTTACGCTGACGGCCGGTGGTTGAATTGCCGTTGAAGTGGGCGAAGACCGGTCTTACGCTGACGGTCGGTGGTTGAATTGCCGTTGAAGTGGGCGAAGTTCGGTCTTACGCTTGACTGCCGGGGATTGAATTGCCGTTGAAGTGGGCGGGGACCGGTCTTACGCTGACGGCCGGGGATTGAATTGCCGTTGAAGTGGGCGAGGACCGGTCTTACGCTGACGGCCGGGGATTGAATTGCCGTTGAAGTGGGCGAGGACCGGTCTTACGCTGACGGCCGGTGGTTGAATTGCCGTTGAAGTGGTCGAGGACCGGTCTTACGCTGACGGCCGGGGGTTGAATTGCCGTTGAAGTGGGCGAGGACCGGTCTTACGCTGACGGCCGGTGGTTGAATTGCCGTTGAAGTGGGCGAGGACCGGTCTTACGCTGACGGCCGGTGGTTGAATTGAAGCGGTTAGGTGGACCATTCTCGCACTTGGATTTGCTGGAAAAGGCCTTAGGACACCGGGGCAAAGATTATAAGGGCAGAAAGTAATTTGGCCCCCTCGCAAAGAGGTCCGTACGGATCAACCTTGGTTGCAAAGAGGTCCGTACGGACCACTTTGATTTTTTACAGCTCCTGTGATTTTGACCGGGCTTAAATTCCGAGGCTCCCTCTTCATTTCCCATTTCCAAGGCGTGAACCGAGAGAGAAAGAGAGAAAACTCCATTTTTGTCCAAAATCTTCCATTTTTCTTAGCTTGAATTGCTTGCAATGGCGGAGGGATCTCGAAGGAGTCGTCGTCAACGCAGCCAAGAGTGGTCGAGCAACGAATGGAGCTCCAAAGGAATTGGATTTCGTTCGTTCCATCTTTCGAAGAACCCGAATGTTTTGTATCCGAATCCGGAGGTGCACAATCGTCGCTCCATGAACGCTTCTGGGAGGTAAGAAATCTGTTTCGTTTTGATTTCCTCGTCGAATTTTTGAATGCTAGAACTAGGTTTTAGTTTTTCGCTTTTTTTTTTTTTTTGAATTTTTTTGTTATTATTTTATGCCTTTTTGTGAAATTCTTGATGAATTGTTGAAAATGGACATGTAAAAATTATGGGTATGTGTATTTTGTGCAGAAATGTGTAGATTAGCTTTTATTTGTGAAAATAAAGTGCTTCTCTAATGAAATGCATGCTTTGGTGTGTTGTACCGTATGCTATTTATGTATGTACATTATGAGAAAAATTATCGTGTAGTGATAATTTTTGTGAAAAAATGTGACATGTGCCGTGTTTTGTGACGGGTGATATGTGAAAGTGTGTGCCGTGTAGGGACGGATTTTTTTTTTTTTGAAAAATGTGTTATGAAAATGTGTCGTGCCGTGTGTGCCATGTTCTTGGGTGACGGACTTTGTGGGGAAAATATGTGCAATATGTGCCGTGTTGGGACGGATTTTCTTTTGAAAAGGTGTCATGTAGGGTTTAATCCCCCCCCCCTTTTTTCTTTTGAGAAAATGTGTACAGTGGGTGCCGTGTTTTTGTGACGGGTTACATGGAAAAATTATATGTATAATGTATGTGAAAATTATGTGCATTATATGTGCCGTGTTTTGTGACGGGTTATATGTGCCTTTGTTTTATATTAAGTACTGTGATTGACGTACCTTTGCTGTGTTTACCTGCAGGATGCGGGGCTTATGGCCGGGAAGGCCAAGAGGATGAAGACTCGGGGATCGCTCGAGGCTGTTGTTGAGCTATGGCAGCGGATGCCCGATATTTCCGTGGACGGTAGGCCGAGTCCCCTGAGGTCGGTTTATGCTTCGGCCCGGTGTGTTCGTTGAGAACCCGGGCCGGAGTGCTCGACACGAGGAAGAACAAGAGTGTCTTCCCCGGGTTTATCCGAGTATCGGTGGGATACCACCCACACCTTCCACCCGAGCCGGGCGAGGCGACAGTGACGCCCACCGATTTTGCCGCGATCACCGGGCTTTCCTTCAAAGGAGGGCCCGAGGTGGAGAGACATGATCTCCGATGTGTGGCCGACCGAGCCGCCGGGCTTTGAGCCTCGTCCTCGCAGGGCCCGGGCATGCCGTATAGTGACGTGGAGCCGAGGATCACGGCCGCATTGGGCCTACATCCGGGGTACCGGCCAGTGACAATGGAGCAGCTGGGCGCGCTCCTTCTTGTGGTATGCACCGTCCGAGACTTTGTTCTCGAACCACGCGACCGCGGCTCCCTTTGCTCTGTTGGAGAGCTTGACTGATCTCGGATAGAGTCTCGCGACATTGCTTGGGGCGAGGCAGGCTTGGCCGAGCCTCTACTTTTCCTTGGACCGGTTTAGCCGGGGTGGCGCGCCTCGTTGGCCTGTTTTGACTTTGCTTTGGAGGTATGAGTTTATTGCCGTTTTTGATTTAGCAACTTGTCTTTTCTCCATTTTCTTTTGCACTGAGCCTTTTCTGTTTTTTGTCACAGGTGTAGTTTTATGAGGTTTTCCAGTGCTTCCCGTGGGATAGGGATCCTGGGCCGTTGGCCGCGCACCCCGCTATGCCGGGCCGGGCTCGTACGGCGAGGAAGAGGAGGACCAACCAGGGGAAGCTCACCATCGCCTACTGGGATGTGCAGAGCTGTCCTGGAGCGGGGTAGCCCGGAGGGGTTCGTTTTGTTCCCATGGGCTCGGTATGAGGGGGATGAGTTTGAGGGGGCTCCCGAGGTGACAGCGCAGCGGAAGATGCTGCGGGGCTTGACTTGTGATGTTATGTATCTGGGGGAGCGGGTCTTCTGGCAAAGATGGCCCCTGTGCTTCCCGTGGCTCCGAGGGACCCTCCCTTTGGGATGCTTGATTCCCGGGACATGGATGTGCTTGACTTCGAGAGGTACCTTGGCGGTGTCGGCGCCGAGGAGTTCATTTTGTATGGAGAGGAGTACGGGGCCTTCGTGAGGAGGAAGCCGAGGACGCCGCAGTATCGGGCGAGGAGAGAGAGGCCGGCCCGCAGCTCCCCTGCAGGTTCCGATGCCGGGGCCGGATTTCACGTACGTCCGCGGGACGGATCGAGGAGGAGGGTGTCTCGTACTGCTCGGAGCAAAGCTCCCCGCCGCATACAGAGCGGACCCCGATAGATCGGCGAGTGTGCTTACTCTTTTCCATCTTGGCATCTTTTCTCGTATTTTTCTTTTTGTTGTTGAGTATAACCGCATTGCCGAGCGTTTCCTCGTCGCTTGTCAGTGCAGTCCCGGGAGAGCCTATGATATGCTGACTCGCCGTTACGTGGCGATGAGGTCGTTTGCGAAGAAGATGGCGTCGAAGATATCTTGCCGGGTCTTCGCGACGCGTGCCGGCGTACGAGCCTATGCCTTCGAGGCACTCAGAGACGTTCCTCCGCCTAGAGCCGAGCCTGAGCCGCAGCAGAGGGACCTTTGAGGGGACGGCATAGCATGGATGCCGGACATCTTCGGAGCCGCAGTGGCCTTCGAGAGAGCAGCCCTTTTATCGCTCATGCCTCCGCATGGCGCACAGGTGAGGGTTCCTCGTGAGCCTTCTTTCTTTGATCCTTTCGCCGGATTTGATCCTTCCGAGTACTTTTCGTGGAGCCTCCGGCGGGTGCTCGGTATTCCGACGACGAGGATGTGACGGGCGAGTTCGCCGGGATGCCCGACTTCTCTCTCGGGAGGATCTTGGCGAGGATGATGATGCCGAGGAGTCCGATTAGTATTCATTTGCTTTCCCTCTTTTCATATCCCTCTTTTTTTTTGTTTAGCAACAGACATTTATGGGTACTGTAATAAAACACATGTATTTGCACGGCAAACAAAGATTTTATTTTAAGATGTAATGTCATTTTTGTGATTCCCGGATTTGTCCTAGAAATTGTTGCTATTATTATTTTTTATTTTGTACATGCCACGTGAGCCGAGAGTGTGTTTGTGGGTAGTGTTTGTTTGCCGGGAATGGCTTTGGCCGTTGTTTGGGCGCTTGGAGCAAGGTTCGCCGAGGACAAATGCTTTTGTACCGTTTGGTCGGGGAAATGGGTTCTGCTTTGCAAGGAGGTCCGTACGACATACTTAGCATGCAAAGAGGTCCGTACGGACCAACCTTGCTTTTGGGAAGGACATAAATGCTTTCCAAAGGCCTGGTTCTTCCTCATTTCCCCATTTGCAGCCATTTTCGAGCTTTCTTCCCCATTTTCTCTAGGAACCTCCATTTTTGCCATGGATTCTTCGTACGTCCCTAGAATTTTGCCGAGGCTTTCGCAGAGAGGCAAGCACACTTCCTTGAGCGCTTGAAGACGTGGATGCGGCGCCGTATGCGGCATCGTAGACGGGCTTTCGAGGTAAGGTTTCGTCTTTGCTCGGCTTGGTCTTTTAAGGAGTTGGTTCCCGATTGGGATTTGTTGCGGGCCGCCGCGAAGTTCGGGATGTTAGGAGGCACGTGTACTCAAGTTTCTCCTATAATGAAATGGTGCCCACTTTTGAGGATTTTCGGGCTTTGATTGGAGGACCGGAGGTGGAGGCCATCTCGCTTCCTTTGATTGGTGGTGTGCCGTGAGCGTGAAGCTTGCAGACTTTCTTCGTACTTCGTTGGAAGAAGTGCAGGGCATGATCCTTGATTCGGGTCATATCGACATTTCGAGCCGCCTGAGCGGTTCATGGTTGATGATGAGAGTGACGTCTCTTGGGATGTATTTGCCTTGTGCGTGATGGCGACGCTTTTTCCGGGCCGCCTCTTGGCATTTGTGATGGCGCTTTGCTAGATGTGGTAGGGCACCGCAGAGCCGGAGAAGATATTGTCCCGTTGGCGCCGGGGGAGACTCTTCATGGTATCGACCGTCCCGGCGACCGGGGATCGTTTATGAGAGGGGAAGCCCCGCTTGCTCACCTTGTGGCCGCGAGAGAGACTTCAAGCCATGCCCGAGGCTCCGACGTCGTTTAGCCCGTGGTCATTTGCTCGCCGACCTCTTGTGTTGGATATGGATCACCCGCCCGGGAGAGATGGATGGCACAGCTGTACGCATCGATCCGCCGTGGGTTCCGCACCGGAGGATTGAGACCAGGAGGATCTTGGCAGAAGGGTCCTACGTTGTCGAGTTCCAGGTTTGTCTTGGTCCTCCTTCTATATTCCGTCGCTTGTTTCCCGGCAGTTTGGGATGAAGCAGAGCCTTTGTTGGGCCGGGATGACCTTACTACCGCGGAGGTAGTTCCTCTTTGTATGGCGGCTTCAGTGCCTTCTTGTATTTTCCGAGGGTATGGAAGTATTCCGCTTTCCCTCCCGTGGTACTCCTTAGACGTCTGGGAGCGTTGTGTTGACGACTCGCATCCGGCTTGGTATGAGCAACGTGTCAAGGGCCTCCAAGTGGTCTTGGAGAGCAGGCGTGTAGCGATTCTGGGACCCGGTTGCCGTAGTAGCTATTGCCTTAGGAGTGCCGAAGCCTCGGTCCGACCCTTTCGATGTGACGGGAGACACTTTGTTTGACTACGAGACTAGGGTTGACCGACCGACAGGAGAGGTCCTCTATTACGTACTCGCAGGGAGGAGATCCGAGCCGAAGCACGGGCGAATGAAGCCCCGAGAGCTACCGGATTGTTTGACTCTACGGGAGGACCCCGCATCCCTGACCGAGAGACGCAGAGTTGGTTCACGTGAAGCGAAAGAAGACTCACGGGACGAGGGAAGAAAGGAAAGAATGGCGAGGGGACAAGCGCAGATGGCGCGGAATGACCTCCTAGGTATCCATTCATTGCATTGCAAACACATTATTAGTTAAATGTATTAAGCTGTCTTTTAGCATGTTGTGAACTTGAGAGTAGACCGTGCTTGAACTCATCAAGAAATGTTGTAACCGTTAGTGATTTGTGATTTACTTTTAAAGCTTTGTCGAGACGCAAGATCTTTTGTTTGCCTTTGCTTCTGTTGTGCACTTTGTCGGCGTCCATCTTTGGACTTTTCTGTTGCACCCGCGGGACCGAAGCGCCTGGGCCCCGACGACAATCCCCTTTGCTGAGGCCTTGTGCTTGGCTGAGAGGTTGAATGCTCCCTTGACAAGTCGTTTTGACGGTCTTTTTCGTAGCTTCCTTGCCTCTTGTTGGCGTCGGGCTCTTGACCACCTTTTGCAGCTTCTGCTTGAGCTTCTTTTTTTGTGAGCCCTTGCTCGAGCTCTCCTTTTTTTTTGTTTTTTTTTTGTGAGCCCTTGCTCGAGCTCTTTTTTTTTATTATTTTTTTTTTGTGAGCCCTTGCTCGAGCTCTTTTTTTTTTTTTTGAAGCGCGCGAGGGCGAAGACAAGCCCCTGGCATGGAAGTAGACATGAGTCAGTCGTTTGATGCTGAGTGACCCTCGGATGTCCTTTGATGTTGCCGCCGTCGTTTGACCAGGTGACTGCTGGGGCGTGTTTCTTGAAAAGTGCGTAGCTTGATGGAGGTCTTGATTGACATTCAAACTTTTGACTTTTTTGTGTATTTTTAGACCGGACCAATTAAGGTTGCCTACGTCTCCTGTGACTAGAGGGCTCAGTCCGCCTAGTTCGACACTACATGGAGTGCCAAGAGATGCACAGCTTGTTCTTCTTCAGCGAAGTATCTCGCGAAGTTTGCTTCCGTTGACCGGATTCATGAAGGGATTGCCGTCTAGGTCTCGTTAGCTTCATGGCGCTCCCGAGAAGATCTTTTCAACCACGAAAGGGCCGATCCATGTGGGTTCCCATTTTCCCAGCTGGGTTGGTTCGAGTGGGAGGCTTTTCTTTGAGTACAAGGTCACCTTCCCCGATGTCTCGGGATTTGACTTTCTTGTCGAAAGCTCTAGCCATCCCGCTTTGATAGGCTCGGACGTGTTCCATGGCCTTTAGTCGTCGCTCATCTAGCGTGAGCCAATTCGTCATGCTCTGGCCGAGCCATTCGACTTCGTTGATGTCGTTTTCCAAAGAAGACTCTGAGTGAGGGAATTTCTAGCTCGATGGGAAGGACTGCTTCCATCCCGTATGTCGTGGCAAATGGGGTTTCTCCCGTGGCCGTTTCCGACCATGTGCGGTAGCCCCAAAGTGCAAGGTGCAGCTTCGGGCCAATCTCGTCCTCGGGTGGTCATTTTTCGGATGATCCGTTCGAGGGTTTTGTTTGCTGCTTCCACGGCGCCGTTTGTTTGTGGCCTAGGAGAAGATTTGTGACGTGTGATCTTGAATTCAGCCACAGCCCGTCGAATTCCCTTCGAAGTGTGAGCCGTTGTCTGATATGACCTCATTTGGGATGCCGTATCGGCATATGATGTTTTCCTTGAGGAAATGCGCGACCTTCTTGGAGGTGAGTACCTTGTAGGACTTGGCTTCGACCCATTTGGTGAAGTAGTCGATGGCTACTAAGATGAACTCGTGACCGTTGCTGCCTGGCGGAGCGATTTTCCCGATGACGTCAATTCCCCAAGTGGCAAAGGGCCAAGGTGTAGTCATGCAAAGAGAGATCGTGGGGTGGTAGATGATTGAGGTTGGAGAACCGCTGGCACTTGTCGCAGCTCTTCGGACAAAGTGGATGCAATCCGCCTCCACGGAGATCCAAGAGTAGCCCATCCCGAGAATGATTTGCATCAGGGCTCTGGCGTTCATGTGGGGACCGCAAGCCCTGTTGTGGACTTCATTCATGAATTTGTCTGCTTCTTCTTGGCTGATGCAGCGTAGGAGTGGCCCGTGGTAGCGTTTCTTGTATAGCATGTCCCCAAGGATGACGAAGTGAGAGGCAAGGCGTTTTAGGGCCATGATGCTCTTGGTTTTGATCCCTTCTGTGTGTGGGTCTTCCTTGTTCATGAAGGTGGTTTCCCCGCTCTTGAGGTATTGGAAGATCTAGTTTGTGCTGGAAATGGCGTCGGACTTGCGTCTCTTTGGCTCTTCAGCAATCTTGCAAATCGTTGTAATTAAAACCTTCTCGGCAGCTTGGGCCCGGTTTTTCTCTCGTTTGACAACATGCTTAAATGTTTGCTTGATGCATTTATTTAATTAATGTATTTGTCTTTTGTATAGATGAATTGTTATTAACTTGTTTTGATTAGTTAATATCATCATTTGTTAAAGATGCAATGAAATGATTTTTTTTTAGGAAGGTCGGACCTTTTATTGAAAGCGTGAAGACTGTACATTGTTGATCAAAGATTCACAATCGTCGGGCGTAAAGCCGTCAAAAGACTCAAAAGATGTGAATAGACAGACAACAAGACTCGAAGCTAGACTATAGGCGACGAGGGATTGGACCAGGCTTCATTACTCTCGGATGGCTGTAGCTTTGTAGGAGTGGTGCCGGGTTCAGTGGCCAATCTTCCCCTTGGCATGAGTCCCGGAAAGTAGCTTGCATGCGGTTCGATTTCAAACCAGTATCGCGGAGGTTTTTGGCTGCTCCCGATGATGTCCCTCCATTAGTGTTGCCACCACCCTGGGGTTTTTGATGATAGAAGTCGCCGAGGGCTACTTCTAGGAGGGCGAAGCATTCGCCGATTCGGAGTGGATTCTTGCCGATGTTGATCACTTTCATAGAATCGCTTCTTTATCTCGGGATCTTTGCTTGGACGATGTTTACAATGTCTCGATTCGAGCGGACATGCTATATCTCCTTCCCCGATTAAGCCTTGGAGGAGGTTGCGCCACTGCTCATCCAGTCGGATACCGGAATGTTGAATTGAACTAAGCCGTGATGGCCGTCCCCGTAAGATCCGAGAGTGTCGGCCAGAGGGTTGTCTTGCACCGGGGATCGGTGATGAGCCGCTTTGCAAGAGGGTTTTCGGCGAAGTAAGTGGTCTACTCCTCGATCAATCTCCATTAGGGCATCCATCTCTTGATCCTCTCTCAAGCATTCTTCACGCCGCATATGTCGAGTTGTCATCCCGACCCACGAAGTTCTTCGATTTCCACTCGTCGCGGCTTAGAGCGTGGATGTAAGGATCCACTTCGTAACGGGACAGGGTAGGAGAATCATCTCGGGAAGAGTATTCGGTCATGTCGGGACCTTCTTCGGGTCATAGCTTGCTGGCCAAGCACTTGCCATCGCACCGCTTCCGCGGATCACTTCGATCGCTCCATTGGCATTGATGAATTTCACGCATTGGTGAAGAGTAGATGATACCGCTTTCATCCGATGTATCCAAGGCCGTCCCAACAAAGCGTAGAAGGTTGGTTTGATTTCCACGACTTGGAACTCTACCGACTCCAATTGTACGTCGAATTGGATTCTCAGATTGATGACTCCTACGATTGGTCGTGCAGTGGAATCGTAGGCTCGGATTACCCGAGGTGAAGGCCTTATCGAGAACGGTCGATGCGGAGTCGTTTCAAGGTGCTTAAAGCGATGATGTTGATCATGCGGAGCCGTTATCAATCAAGACGTTCGGGAGGAAGAACATCTCTATTTTTATGAGGATGAGGAGGGCTTCGTTTTGCCGATTCTCACATATTGGCATGTCATCGTCTGTGAAGGCTAAACCGCTTCCCGTGCTACCGTTGACTCCGGCCTCTTCGGGGAACGTTCGATCCATCCATTTGTATGCCTTGGGCCGGGGCAAAGATCGTAGGGAGACAGCTGGCCCTTGGGCGTTCTTGTCGGAATTCCCTTGGTCACGAGATCTTTTGACTCTGTTTCACGCTCCCAACCAGTAGCGGGACAGATGCGACGGTTTCGGAAATTGCGGGGTCCGCTCTCGCTTGGAGTTTCACAAAGGCTATTGAGTTTACCCCCGTTTCGGGAATGGATTTCCGATGGCATCGGGACCACGAGGGCGTTCCAATTTTCCTCCTCAATGAGCCCCTGGACCACCCGCTTGAGTACGAAGCAATTGTCGGTGGTGTGGCCGGGGTAGTTGTGGAAGGCGCAGTTGTTTGCTCATATCCATGTTGGGTTTGAGGGTCTTCGGTTGGAAATTCTCGAGTGGTTTGAGAAGATTTCGCTTCACCAAAGCTTCAAATACTTGACCCAAGGGCATTTCCAGTTATCTAAATGCCGGAACCGTGGGAAGCGAGGGGGTTGCTATTCTTCGGGGCCGCTTGATCGCGGTTTACTTGAGCTCCGTTCCGAATGTAGTGCACTATTTCGGCCGCTTCCTTTCCTTTGGTCGGGCAGGAGTTGAAGTTGCCAGGTTTGTTCGATAGCGGTAAGATGAGGCAGGGATGCCGTTGCCTTTTGAAGACTCGTGAGTCTTTTCAAACTTTGTCCGGCGTTGACCATGGCACGGAGATCCGGTAGAAATGGTGGCCGATCAAGGTTCTCAAAGATGGCTTGAGGCAGAATGGAAGATGTCCATCCGCTCTTCTTTGGAAAGTGGATCCATTATCTCGCTTAGCTTCCGCCCATCTTTTGTAGAATTCGCCCACCGGTTCGTCATCCTTTTGTTCGGTGGCTTGGTGTCATGGCGGTTTGTTTCCCATTCAAGATTGGCGCGGTACTTCTCCGAAAGATTTCACCGATCCGATCCCACGTGGAGCGGTTTTCGCCTTCACATTGAGGAACCACCTTAGTGCCGTGGATTTGAGGGAATGCCGAAAATGATCTCGCCATTTGTTGAGGGGTTGCCCCTTTCGCTCTCATACCCGTGACGTAGGTGTCGATGTGGGTTTTTGGGCATTCTGTTCCGTCAAACTTTTCCATTTCCGGCATCCCGAACTTTGGAGGGAGAGGGACCACTTGGTTCGGATCGCAGGCGTGAGGGAGTCCTTCCGAGAACTAGCTAGCTTGCCTTGCATGTCTTTCATCTGTTCGATCAACCAAGCCATATGAGGATCGGTAGGTTGAGGAGGGTTTCCATTTTCGTGTGGACGGAAACCGAAGATGGAGGTGGATTGGGTCGATGGGATCGCCATTCGGGAGTCTTGGGGAGGTAGTTGAGTGTATACCAACCCATACCCCGGTGTTGAAGTTGAGGGCGTGATTGCCGGGGTCCGCTAAGGGTTGTGTTTGGGAACCTGGGAAACGATTCGTTAGCCCCAATCGCGTACTAGCAGTGGCAAACTTGAGATGTCGGGATATCCGCCGGGATGCCCGTCCCCGGTAAGAATGGGGACTTTTGATTGTGGTTGCGAGGCTCGTATAGAGGCAAAGGATTGAATCCTGGGGGATACCGAGATGCATTGGGATCTCGGGCAGTGCACGTATGTGTGCCGTTGGTAATGAGCCCGATGTGCAGCCGGAAACCGACTCGATCCGAGGCGGGCATGTCGAGCCGCTTGACCGATGCCGGAGGGGAGCTTTGAGCGAGAGCCGCTTTGCGTTGCCGGGATCTCGTAGCTTGGCGGAGGCGGGACCTGCTGATAGCTTTGAGAAACCGGGGGAGCCGGTATATCTTCGTCCTCTATGAGAACAAAGGTTCCGTCGGGTTGGGGAACTGCAACGGTTCCTCGAAGACGCAAGGTGTCGACGATCCAGGCTTGCTGTTCCTCTTGGCGCTTCTTGATGGTTTCGAAGGCTCGCAGCACCTCCTCCATTGTCTGGAGATTCCTTAGTGGCGGGGTTCCGTTTCCCTCGCTGTTATCTGTTGATCCCGTCATGGGGGAGTAGCGGACGGTGCGGACCGTTGAACTGGAAGGGCTATCGGACCTTGCGACCTCGATACTGAAAAGGCGGCTTCCAGGTATTCTCAACCACTCTCGGTTCGCTGGAGGGGGTGATGGGCAAGGTTTAGACACAGGAGTGGCCTAACGGGATAAAAGGGGGAAAGCTCACGTGGCATGCGGTTTCCGTTTCTTTTATTTTCTTATTTTTTTTTTTGTTGTTTTAATTTACTTAAAACATGTTTTCTCGTAATCCTAGGTAGGTTGGAAAAGATTGCTCTTGTTTTTCGCAACTATGCTAGATCCCGGGTCGCGGAGACCATCTCGTGCGGCTATAAGCCCCTCGTTTTGCACCCGTATTTCGACATCCCAGGTGGACAAACCCTGTGCGAGGGTCCTATAGTGCAAGCGGTTTCCACCGCCTAAAAGAAAAATCGAACCTAAGGACCGAGCCTGTCATGTTCGTTTTGATGCGTTAGCCATGTGAATAGTGAACCGAGCCGGCCACCGAGTCAAGATCGTCAAGAGTTCGGCATGACCTTCTCTTTGCCTTGCTTGCGCAAGGGATCTCGTGACGTTAGGCGTTGGCCGGGTCATATCGTCATGGCCGACGTATCAAAGGCGTGATGACATGGTGTCATGCGAGCATGGATGTATATCCGGGACAACATCGTCGGGTGTAGCTTCGGAAATCAAGATCAGTCAAGATTTTAGCATGACCTTTCATCGCTTTGCTTGCGCAAGGGATCTTGAGTTCCAAGCCTTGACTCAGAAAATGGCCGGCATGGTATATGTATCCAGGCTGTATGACACGGACTGGGTAAAAACCAACCGAGTCTGGACAGAGTGTGACTCAAGACTCAAACGTGCAGGTGTAAGTACCCAAATCTGGCTCATGCCTTCCGGTTAATTTTCCCGACATTTCGGTAAGTTTTCCGGTAATTCCCCGGACCTTCCTAGTGTTCCGGAAATGTCCTGGAACAGTCCAAATTTAAATTAGGGCTGTAAGGAGCCTTCCTAATTAAGAAAACACGTTTTTCTTAATTAGGGAGAAGCTTCTAGAATAATGCCACCTTGCATGGTTCTAGAATGCTGAGTCATTGTGGATAAGACCGCACGGCCTCATTTGCAAAGGGCCTGCAGCCGCACGGCTTCATTAGCCTTATCCGCATCGCCTATAAATAGAGCCCTCCTCTACCCATTTCAACACAACAACAACAACACAAACAATCAAACACACACACTCCATAGCACCCGTACGTGAAGAAAACCCTTGAAGGCTCAAGAAGGCGAAGAAGAAGCTCAAGAAGCCATCTCCCTCCTCCTTGAAGACCCAAGAAGAACCTCTCCTCCTAGCTCCGTCCGAAGAAGCGAAGGAAACGATTGGTAACCTCGCACGCCCTAACCTTGCATTTTAATTGATATACTTGCTCATTGCATTCATATATCTTGCTTGGGACTTGCCATTTATTCATAAAGATCATATCTTTATCACCCCCTTTCCCCTTTGCATGCATTAAGACCTCATTTGTCATAAAAATGTAGTCTTTTTCATAAAGGTGCATCCTTTGCACCTAAAATCCCTATTTTCCAATAAAAATGTTATCTTTATGCATCATTTGCATACAAAGATCAAATCTTTTTCAATAAAAATGCATCCTTTGCATCAAAACCCCTTTTTCAATGCATCATTTGCATAAAAATCAAATCTTTATGCATCATTTGCATAAAGATCATTTCTTTAAATCAAAAAGCATCATTGGCAACCGAAAAATGTTATCTTTTCATTAAAGAGTCATTTTTTTTATCATGCATTTCCCTTTCCCCAACCTTGGAACGGACCGGTGTAAAAGTTCTCATCTTTGCATCGTTCCTTCCATTAAAGGTTCATGATTTCTTTAAGAAAAGGATAACCTTGAACCCTATATCTCCAATTATCGCTTAAGAATGAGTATGAAGCCTCTATACGAGCTCGACCGTCTTAAAGCGTAGGATTGATGGGCTAAGGACATTCCTTCCTAAAGAACCTCATCTTTGACCCAAAAGAGAGTCATTCTCTCGATCACGCAAGTCCCGAGGGTCCCAAGGCTTAAAATGCGATGATCATAAGTCATAAGATGAGGACGGGATCATAATCCCAAATACATAAATTCCAAGGAATCCCGAGCGACAACCAACAAATGGTTTGTACGTCCGGAAGACAACTTGGGACATTTCCCCCCCCCCTTATTTTCAAACACATGCACACAAAGAAAGCACGCAAGCAAACACGATTAATGAAATCTAGGGAGACTTGCTCCGGCAAGGCACTTTGGGTGAACGCCAAACGTTCTTCCCAAGGGGTAACTTAACCTCCGAACCCATAAAACCTTTTTTTCAAAGTTTTGAGGTAATCAAAATGGCGTGGCGACTCCGTTTTTCAAATAACTCGGATGTCTTCAAACTCGCGTGAATTCCAATAAACAAAAGAATTTGGGCACACATTCACAGTTTGGCGACTCTGCTGGGGAAACCCAAAGGAGAAAAGCTTTATATTTCAAAACAAAAATCGATACTTGGTATATAGGTGGACCCCACTTACCCTTCCTGTATCGCTCCCTAACCCGGGGCTTGGGATAACAAGGTGGTTTAACAATCCCACGTACCAGTATCCCTTTTCGAAAAAATTTTGAAAAAAAATACAAAAAGCTTTTCCCTTTGAGCGGGTTAGACTCCCATCGCCAATTTCATTAATCATGTTTGCTTTCTTTTACCATGCATTGCATCATTTGCATCTTGGAATCTGTGCATACTTTGAACGGGAAACAACCCGAAAAATAGCAAAAGGAGTGGAACCTGGAAAATTGATCCATGCAAGCCGTACGGCTAATCCTCATAGGATTCTCGACCATACGACCTCGGGCAATTCCACCAGAAAATCATGGTTAATCTGGGCGCCCTAGCAGCTTGGGGCTATTTAGCTCCATGACCGATCGGGGCTCCTTAAAATTTACGTGCTTACGTGTTGCATTTTCCCCGTCCCGAAAATCATTCCTTTAAAACACATTTATGAAAATCTCTCGTTTTAACTCAAAAGGAACATTTTTAGGAGACCGCACACTACGCGCACCCGATATATCCTGTACACTTTTGCACGCACGTCCTTCAAACCCGAGGGTGGTTCCACTGCAGCCACGGACAGCCTTTACGATGCTCCCGGCGCGCACGGAATCATCCCAACCTCCCCATGGCAAACAAAGTGTCGACCAATGCACACCGTGTCACACGTTTCAAAAACCCCGACTTTTGGTTGGTTTTTGGTCTAGTCCGTGTCATATAGCCCAGCTTGCATACCCACGTAAAGGCCAAGCCTTAGCTCATAACGGAAGCCAAGATTTTCGCTCAAGCGAAATTCCCGCCGAAATTCCGACAAGGAAAAATCGGTGGGATCTTGACTCCGACATTGACTATTGACCTTGACCCGCACGGAATGCGTAAGAGTCAAGACCGAGTCTTTGCCAAAAATCAAAAGATCTTTCGCTCAAGCGAAGCTCGCCAAAATTCCGACAAGGAAAAATTGGCAAGATCTTGACCGGCATTGACTTCGATTCCGACTCACGCACCGCGTATGCAACGAAGTTCAATGTGACACCGTGTCATCCGGCTTTTGCCGCCCGACCCATGCCTATTATATTCTCGGACATTACCGAAAGTCAAAAACCGTCATTCGCTCAAGCGAAACTCGTCAAAGATCCATCAAGGCGTAGAGACGAGACTTTCCCTGCATTGCCTTGACTATAATCCGCATCGCTCGTGCGTTGAAAGGTCCTATGACCCGCTAGACCCGATAGGAGCGTTCTTTACTCTCGGTCGGTGGGATCCGCGTGCCCTATAGTGACCCTCGCCCGGGGCCGTCCACCCCGGGAGGTCGAAATACGGGTGGAATACGAGGGGCTTATAGACGTAGTGACGGAACCCACCGATCCAGATCTAGAGTAGTTGCGAAAAAGAAGGGCAAACCCCTTTTCCAACCAAATAGAAATAAATAAAAGACATTGTTTTAAGTAAATTTGAACAATTAATGTAATCATAATTGCATTTTCCCATCTCTGATATCCCTAATCGGGACCTCCTCGGTCCGATTTTCGATTTTCTATTCAGACCTTTCGCGGTCAAATCCCTAATCGAGACCTCCTCGGTCCGATTTCCGATTTTCTATCTCGACCCTTCACGGTCAAATCCCCTTTCCGATTTTCTATTCAGACCTTTCGCGGTCAAATCCCTAATCGAGACCTCCTCGGTCCGATTTCCGATTTTCTATCTCGACCCTTCACGGTCAAATCCCCAATCGAGACCTTTTCGGTCCGATCTCCGATTTCCTCATCCCGACCTTTCATGGTCAAATCCCTAATCGAGATCTTTTCGGTCCGATCTCCGTTTTCCTCATCCCGACCTTTCATGGTCAAATTCCTAATCGAGACCTTTTCGGTCCGATTTTTGATTTTCTTATCCCGACCTTTCATGGTCAATCTCTAATCGAGACCTCCTCGGTCCGATCTCCGATTTCCCGACTCGACTTTTCATGGTCAAATCCTTAATCGTGACCCCCTTCGGTCCGATCTCTATTTTCAATCTTGACCATTCAAGGTCTCATCTTTTCCGATCAATTAGGATTAGGAGAAAATGTGTTTCGAGCAAAAGTTAAGCAATAAGTGCGTGTTACTTGAGCCTTCAAATAAACACTTACCTCTAAGCCTAAACACTTACCTTCGAGTCTAAACCTTACCTATCCCCGAGTCTAAATCTTGCCTATCCCTTTCCCGCAGCCGAGAAAGAAGTGGACGAGAATACTGGGTCGCCGGCTTTTCGAAAACCTTAGGTTCGAACAGTTCATCGCTCGGTCGAGAATGGCGTAATTGATGTAAACAACAGGTGAGGGTGTAGGAAATCGATGATTAGGAAGGAAGAGTTAGTCCCGGCTTTGGAAAATGCCCGTAAGGTTCATGAAGAACAACTGTCATTGCTTATCGGTGCTCTTCACCGCAATGGAGTCCAAGTAACAATTGAGTCCAATCGGTTCTTCCGGTAGTGGTCGAAGACGAGACTCCGGAAGTAGCCATCTCGCTTCCCACCCTATAACCAATACCTTCCTCCATCCACATATGATCCCTTGCCAAGGACCACTTCTCCTCGGCCCTTTCCAACATCCCACTCATCGTGGCCCCATTGCCCTCGCCTTCTCGTAACGGATTGGATTTCACCCCACTTATCCCTCGCCTCAGAATACCGCCAGCTTTATGCTCCAACCTCACATAATCAGTTTGAGATATGTGGCTATGTTTTCAAGCCCCTATACCCGCCCGAATGCGATCATGAGTTGCCAAAGGATGAACCGAAGTTTTCACTGTTACCTACCGGACTTAGTGAATTCAGCCGTCGTCGCTACTACAAGTCCCGTTGCCGCTCCGATAGCCCAAGAGTCCCCGTTGACCCCTATGTGGCAATATTGATGGAGCAAGTGAAACAGATGCAAGAGAAGCTTGACCTCATGATGAGTATCAATACTCCCTTGACCCAAGATGTCGAACTGTGCCGTGAAATGACTCCACCGAGCATAACCCAATACCAAGCAAAGAACCGTACCGGCTCAAGACCGCACTCACAAAGGAAAGAATGTCACAGCCTTCCTTCACCAAATCCAACAAAGGGAACCAATTGGACAATGGGAATCTGAGTTTTGAGAATAACAAGGTCCCCCGAAAACCTTGCTCCTTTCACTTTAACAATACGTAGATGCCTTTAAGCAAGATTCTGGAAGAGCTAGTGAAAGAAAAACTGATAAAGCCACTGGAGAATTGGAAGCCCAGGAACCCCAGTATTCGGTTGGATGAGTCCAAGCATTGCCTTTTCCATCAACACCATGGGCACAACACTGACAATTGCACCGCTTTGAGGCATGAGATCCAAAAGTTGATAGAAGATGGGAAGCTTGAGAACCTCCATGGGCCAAAGACGTAAAGTTATGACAAGAGGTCAATTCAAGAAGTGCAAGGTCGAAACGTCACTGATGATTTTGGGATGCCCATGAGCAAAGTTTTCAACGATTTGGTGAAACGAAGCCTTCTCACACCTCTCGAGAATCATAAGCCAAGAAACCCAAGTAGAGTTGACAGGGCCAAATTCTGTGAGTACCACAAGCATTATGGTCATGTGACGCATAAGTGTGTGGAGTCGAAGAAAGAAATTCAAATGGGCCGATCTACGAAGGAAAGCTCAAGCTCCCTGGCAGTCCAACCCGCGAAGAGTAACTAGACTAGGGTTTACCTATCCTTAAAAAAAAAAAAAAGGGGGAAGAAAAAAAAAAAATAGTCTCTCAGTCAACCTTCGTAGGTCCTAGTATTTTTTCCTTTCAATCAAGTCCTCTATGGACATTGTAATGAATCTTCAATTTTCTATAAAAGAGTCTTCTTCTTTTCTTGCTAGACTTAAGACATTATTTGCACACCTACATTACATTTAATGAAATGGTTTTATTTTATATGATCACTTGCATTGCTCAACGAACAATCTCTCGAAATAATTAACGTTCTGATTAATCGGTGTGAGAAAGTCAACTAATGCCATCAAGCCATACACTTTCCTTACCCCACAAAAGGCCTTCATCAAAGCCATACACTTTCCCAAACCATGTCCACCTTCATCTTGACCAAGTCAACGACGGCGACAACATCAAGGAACGACAAAAAAGGCCACTCAGCTTCGAAAGATTGACCCCGTGTCGACAACAACCTAGGGGCTTGGTTTAGACTTCAAGGGTATCAAGAATGTTCAAGCAGGGGCTCGCCTTGGTCCTCGGGTGCTCTAGAAAATAAAAAAAAAAAGAAGAGAAAAAAAAATGTGTGTAGTGCAAAAAGAGTAATACCCACTAGACCGAAAATCCCAAAAAAGGGCAAGCCTAGGCAAAAACAAAGGTTGCACATAAAAAAAAAAAGAAAAAAAAATCTTAGTGCAAAGAGAGTAATGCCCACTAGGCCGAAAATCCCAAAAAAGGGCGGTCTAGGCAAAAACGGGGTTGCACATAAAAATAAAAGAAAAAAGAAAATGAGGCCAAGGACCCAAAGACCGCCCATCAAAAGCTTGACGGACAGCAAAATCAAAGCTCAAAGAATGAAAGTTGTCGATAACAATGGGGCGGTCGAAGCAAAAGCAGAAGCATTTCATGAGCCTTTAGGCATATGCAAGTCCTTTCTCCCCCAATGAAAGACGAGAATCGTAAAGCAATTGAAGCAAATTGTCCAAGAATGACTTGATCAAGGAATCATCCCGAGGCCCATGCCTCATCATCCAGCCTTTCTCATCCTAGCCTTTTCACTAAAGGAACCACAAATCCCATTTCCCAAAACAGCCTGGCCAAGGCCGAACTACGGCGACCGAGCTCCTCACAATGAGGGGAACGTAGGCAACCAAAGCAATGGTCCGGTCATAAGCATATCCAAATTACCGAAAACCCGGTCTCATCAAATGACCTCTCCCATGGACACAAATAAATCCCGTAAAACCCGGCCTCATCAATGACCTCCTTATACACAAACCTTTCTTTCACACCCAGCCAACCTTGATCCGCGACATTGGTTGACTTTCTCCTCATGATTAATAAGAATGTTTGTTCATATCGAAATTAGCGGTTGAATAACCCGAACATCAATAAAGGGTTTTAAGCAATCTTGTGATCATTGTAAATAAAACAAGTTTTCAGATGTCTTGACAAGTCTTCCTTTTCTACATCTTAGGAAAGATAGCGCTAAACACTGATTTTCTATCAGCAGGGGCTTCCATACACTTTTACCAACCTTTCTACGCTTATGCTCTCTCAAAAGAGTCAAACCTAAAAGCGAGTTTTTGTGCCTACATCGAATAAGGCCATCAAAATAATACAAAATCGGGATTATTCCCACCTTTTGAAAAATATGCCCCTGCATGTACATATCTTCCTAAAGTTCTTCTCTTCGTCCACATCTTCTTAAGGTTGACTGGGTGACTAAAAAAAAAAGAAAATAAAAAAAAAAGGAAGGAAAAGGATAGGTTTTCCCTCTTCTGCTACAATTCGCATTAGGGCTGCCTCGAAAAACTCTGTCAAAGCATTCCTTTAAACTGGGGCTTCTTTAGCCATTTTCGGGGTTCGCATCGGTTTCTTCACTAGGTCCCTAGATGGATTCAGTCTTGGTCGATCAATTTCGTAATCACGTTCGCAATACCAATCGATTGGGATTTTTGTTAGGTCACTGTGACCGGGCTTCGCCAAGTCACTTCGCTTGCTCAGCTTATTCAACCAAGGTTTTGCCAATGAAAGAATCTTTCCTTACTTCAACAAGATATGGGGCTTTTGCAGAGAGTATTTCCTTAGACCGGGGCTTCGATAAGTTGCATCCATCCCTAGAAGAGAGGATTGGTCACTTCGACATCCGTTAGCATCAACTTCAAATGCTAGAGTGTGAGAAAAGAATAGTCACGTAGACCCGAGGTTCAAACCCAGCCTCACCAAGAGGGAATTCTCGTCCACGTTGACAACAAAGCAATAGCTCACCCGCACCCAAGGGATACACCCCACCTGTTTGAAACCCGTCTCAAACAATTCCCAAATACATTCCATATGTACATCCGCACCAGTCCCTACCATGTTTCCAAGAGAAAAATCATCCCTAGGCTCAAGTAACGTGCCAATTGCTAATGATAACATTTTCTCCCAAAAGTGCCTTCGAGATAACTCTAGGCGACAGTTTCCTAATTGTCAAAACGTCGAAAATCCTAGACATCATTCCTAACTGTCTAGGTAAAGTTTGAACTACGATCAAGGCTTGATTCCTCCGGGATACGTAGGTAGCCTTTCATAAAGGTCCAGCCATCTGACCACTTTGGTCACCTTTTTCTTTCTCCACTCTCCAATGGTGCGTAAGCCTTTCATGAGAGTCCAATTTCCTGACCATATTGGTCACCTCTTTTGATTTGGCACTTTCCTATGAAGGATTGGTTGCTTGACCTCCTAGGCCACCCCATTTCCATCCTTAAGGGACCAATATCTCTTTGCCATTGTCCTAAGGAGACCAGGTTTGTGACCTATTTGGTCACCCAATTCCAACCCGTGTCGGCAATTCCATTCAAGGCCAAAAGGTAAGAGAAATGCGCCTTGGCTACTTATGTCACGCGACAAAATCAAGCTGGGCTGGCTACTTATGTCGTGCGACATAACTAGCCACATCGTGCATCGTACATCGCAACTTCTGTTCTCCCTGTGGCAATCCCCGACTTGTCAATGGCTGTAAATACCATCCATTCACCTCTCAAATGCATAGGGAATGGTTCATTTACCCCGTATACACTCATGCATTCATTTACAAGCTAAAAATTCATCCAAGTCATCCATTCAAACCATTTGTACATACAAAGTAGATCAAGTCCAAAAGTTGTGCATAAAAAAATAATAACATGTGTTTTCCCCAAAAGGGTACAATAGCCAAAAAGTCATAAATGTCTAAGGGGAAAGGGGGCTACTCGAATCCTCTCCATCACCCTCTTCATCACCCTCCTCATCTCCATCCTCGCCGTCATCCTCACCTCCTCTCGGCTCATCGTCGGGATCGTCCGAAGGTGCCTCGTAGGCTATGGTCTCCGTGCGGTAATAGTCATCGAGCTCGGTGATAACAAAGAGAGTCAAGCTCGTAGTCCGTAGCCGTCTCGCTCCACCATCCTCATCCTCATCATCATCATCAATCTCAATGGGTCAGTAAAGAGGCACATTTGCAGCCTTTGTCCGAGGCGTCGGTCCTCTAGTGCTCCCGCTGTGCCCACGTCATCGTAGCGGCTCTTCTTCCTTCTCGGCTGGCCAGTGGAGAGATATCAATCGAACCCCGTGACCGGCACCGATTCTTCCGTAAACTCATGCCTTTCTCGGAGCTTGCCAATCATGCCCACAGCGCTGTATATGCCCTGTCAAATGTCTCGTAAGCTCGAGCAGAACTGTTACAAGCGAGACATAAAAAGCGTCGAATGCAGTTCTTGATAACAAAAAGAGATGCAAGCAATCCAAAGAGGCGTAAGGAACAAGACTTACAGATCTAGAACCTCGCGGGAGAACCAGATGAGGATGAAGTCTCGGGACATATCAATGTGAGCTCGCCTCATGCGACCGCCACCCCGATAATCAATGAAAGTCTGGGGCAAAGGAGGTCTAGCTACGTAGCGCCGAAGGCCCCGCGCTATGAGCACCATAACCAACCCCGGTCTCGCGGAGATCAAGATGCATGGCCACGTACATAGTATAGTCCCCTCCCGTGTGTAAAGATGTGCCGCCATGCCTACGATCAAAGCATCTACATTCGCCAACCGGCGAGGCAACACATCCTAGCCGGGGATCATCGTGGATCCGAGCGTGCTTATTCGGCCCATGCCGTCTATACACCCTCTCTCCCAAGTACAAGGCGTCTCCTGACAAGCTCACTCGCAGCTTGCGACACTCGTGAAGTGCGCAGCCGTGATCTAAATCCGTAGCGGCATAACGACTACCCAGTGGGAACAAGCTCATCCTCTCGTGGAACCCTCTCGTGCATGTCAACGTATCATGATAAGAAGCGTAATCCCGCACCTCGAGCCCTCCGCGTCCGGGTCCTGCTTTCTCGGCATCCTTCGTCCACCGACGAAGAGCAGTGAAAAGTGGTGGCAGAAACTCATCCTTGATCCGCCACTCATAATGCCCAAAATACTCGTATGCCCAAGCCTCGAAAAGGAGAAGAAGAAGTCAAAACAGGGAAAACAAGGGATATAATGAAATGCGCTAAGGAAAAGAGATCAAGGTGAGAGAATACCTCGAAAGCCGATGAAAGCAGTGAAGTACTTCGCCTTCCTCGACCGACGTCATCTAGGGCCAAATACATCTCGCCTAAGCCTCGCTCTCCCCAGAAAAATTCCCCACAGTATCCCATGCCCTCAACAGCTCCAACAAAGTGAAATCAAAGCAGTGGATGCACCGTTGATGAACAAAGATGTCGGAAAAGCCCACCCATACAAAAGCTCTAGCTAATCTCTCGGCTCTTAGCCGGCTCTCAACGGGATCATCTACCACAACAGAAGTCCCCGCTTCCGCCCTCAATCAAAGCCATGTAGCACCCCCAACTCATATCCATTCCCCTTCTTGATCCGGGAACGAAACCAAGTAAGCCCATAAAATCATCATCGCAATAGGTCAGCTCAACTCCCCGTATGTGCTCCTCTATGTAGAGCGGCTCATCCGTAAAAGGCGCCCCGCGATGACCGCAAAGTCCAATGGAGCGACTGCTGCCTCACCCCAAGAGAAGTGAAATGAGTGAGTGGTTTCCCACCGTAACTCTCGAATGCCCTCACTAGATCCACACTCCTCTGAGTGCCCCCGACGGCCTTCGCCATCTCAAAAATTGCCCTAGCCCAAGAAGCCAGAATCGTGCCCTTAGGCGAGTCCACCTCGCTTCTCGGCTACCCTAAGCAAGCTATCCCATAGCCTCGCCAATCACCTCGTGGAGCCACGGGTGCGCAATCCCCGCAAGAAAACATGGCACAAATATTAATATTTCGTGCTATTTCTTGAAATCATCTCAAGCAAAAGTAGGACAAAATGGATCAATGTATGGCATGCATTTACGCATTACATTTCCTAGATTCATTCATGTTCACAGCCAATCCATATGAAGTTCAAATGCAACAAGAAAAACTCGCTCAAATCAATTTCGCACAAATTGAAAATTTTTCAAGAAACCCTAGGTTTCTTACCTCTTCCTTCTTCGTGACATCCGAAGTATGCTCATCGAGCCGTGGGTAAAAATCTCCCCTTGGTGCTTCCTAAGAAACGGCCGTTGATTCCTTTGCACCCCTTTCTTCGAGTAGCTAGGTTGGCATGTTGAGAAGCCCTCTTGGTCGGATAGAGCCTAGGAGGCATTCTTCAATTGAATCGGACTAAGAAGTGTTGGATTTCTCTAGATCCCTCTCGAATCTCCCTCTCTGATGTCGCTCTCTTTTCTCTCACTGTCGCCTCCCCCTCAATTTCAAGTTCAATTGATTTTCAAATGACGACTGTGCGACTTTTTAAAGAAACTGTTCACTGCCTATTATGTCGTGCGACATAATAAGCCTCTCGTGGCTTGTTTTTACAATTTTGCCCCTAAAGGCTCCATTTTACAAATTTTGTTCCCGTAGGCCTGCTTTTATCCTTTGTGCCACCGGCATTTTCATTCAAATTTTCCCTCCAAAGTCCCCCGAGGCTTATTTTACAAATTTACCTCGTGATTCATTTTATTTGCCCTTGGCATTTTTCAATTTTATTTTTCAAATAATCAGGGTACATCCCAGTTTTCTTTACAAAAAATTATTCGGGTGCGTCCCACTTTTCTTTACAAAAAACTATTGATTCCTTTCAACTTCTCTACAAAATCCAACCTTTTTCGCAATCTCCGTTATTCCGTTATAACGGGATAACGCTAGGTGACAACCTCCGAATTGTCAGAACTCTAAACTTGTGCTACCTCTATCCGCGAATAGTGAAGTATGCCCAAGTCATTCCAACTTGTGCTACCTCTATCCGCGAATAGTGACGTATGCCCAAGTCATTTCAAATTGTGCTACCTCTATCCGCGAATAGTGAAGTACGCCCAAGTCATTCCAACTTGTGCTACCTCTATCCGCGAATAGTGAAGTATGCCCAAGTCATTCCAACTTGTGCTACCTCTATCCGCGAATAGTGAAGTATGCCCAAGTCATTCCAACTTGTGCTACCTCTATCCGCGAATAGTGAAGTATGCCCAAGTCATTCCAACTTGTGCTACCTCTATCCGCGAATAGTGAAGTATGCCCAAGTCATTCCAAATTGTGCTACCTCTATCCGCGAATAGTGAAGTATGCCCAAGTCATTTCAAATTGTGCTACCACTATCCGCGAATAGTGACGAATGCCCAAGTCATTTCAAATTGTGCTACCACTATCCGCGAATAGTGACGTACGCTCAAGTTTCCCAACTTAAGTTACCTCTATCTCCGTCATAAAGAGATAGTGCCATAAGCTCTAGCTTCATCAGGTGACAGCCTCCGAATTGTCAAAATCCCAAGGATCCTAGACATCGTTCCTAACTATCTAGTGATGCTTGAACTACGATCAAGGCTTGATTCCTCCGGGATACGTAGGTAGCCTTTTATAAAAGGTTCAGCCATTCGACCACTTTGGTCACCCTGTTTCTTTGTCACTCCTCAGTGATAAAGCGCCCCCTCATAGAAGTTCAGATATCCGACCACCTGGGTCACTCCTAGCATGTCCCCAGTAGGATCAATTGCTTGACCTCCTAGGTCATTTTCTCTTCTTTTTCCCGGCAAGAGACCAGTTTCTCTTCTTCCTCCCCCAGCGGATCCTAATTCCGAACTACGGCCTGGCTTGATTCCTCCGGATACGTAGGTAGCCTTCCAAAAGGTTCACCACTCGACCACCTCGGTCTCCCAATCCGTCTCGGCATTCGCCGCATCGGATCCTTTTCTATCGACAACCCCACTCGCCTTGCAAGTGACGTTGCCGAGGGCTTCGTAAGTACCCAAATCGCTCATGCCTTCCTGCTAATTTTCCCGACATTTCGGTAAGTTTTCCTAATTCCCTGACCTTCCTAGTGTTCCGAAATGTCCTGGAACAGTCCCAAATTTAAATTAGGGTTGTAAGGAGCCTTCCTAATTAAGAAAACACGTTTTTCTTAATTAGGGAGAAGCTTCTAGAATAATGCCACCTTGCATGGTTCTAGAATGCCGAGTCATCATGGATAAGACCGCACGGCCTCATTTGCAAAGGGCTCGCAGCCGCACGGCTTCATTAGCCTTATCCAGATCGCCTATAAATAGAGCCCTCCTCTACCCATTTCAACACAACAACAACAACACAAACAATCAAACACACACACTCCATAGCAGTCCGTACGTGAAGAAAACCCTTCAAGGCTCAAGAAGGCGAAGAAGAAGCTCAAGAAGCCATCTCCCTCCTCCTTGAAGACCCAAGAAGAACCTCTCCTCCTAGCTCCGTCCGAAGAAGCGAAGGAAACGATTGGTAACCTCGCACGCCCTAACCTTGCATTTTAATTGATATACTTGCTCATTGCATTCATATATCTTGCTTGGGACTTGCCATTTATTCATAAAGATCATATCTTTATCACCCCTTTCCCCTTTGCATGCATTAAGACCTCATTTGTCATAAAAATGTAGTCTTTTTCATAAAGGTGCATCCTTTGCACCTAAAATCCCTATTTTCCAATAAAAATGTTATCTTTATGCATCATTTGCATACAAAGATCAAATCTTTTTCAATAAAAATGCATCCTTTGCATCAAAACCCCTTTTTCAATGCATCATTTGCATAAAAATCAAATCTTTATGCATCATTTGCATAAAGATCATTTCTTTAAATCAAAAAGCATCATTTGCAACCTAAAAATGTCATCTTTTCATTAAAGAGTCATTTTTTTTATCATGCATTTCCCCTTTCCCCCAACCTTGGAACGGACCGGTGTAAAAGTTCTCATCTTTGCATCGTTCCTTCCATTAAAGGTTCATGATTTCTTTAAGAAAAGGATAACCTTGAACCCTATATCTCCAATTATCGCTTAAGAATGAGTATGAAGCCTCTATACGAGCTCGACCGTCTTAAAGCGTAGGATTGATGGGCTAAGGACATTCCTTCCTAAAGAACCTCATCTTTGACCCAAAAGAGAGTCATTCTCTCGATCACGCAAGTCCCGAGGGTCCCAAGGCTTAAAATGCGATGATCATAAGTCATAAGATGAGGACGGGATCATAATCCCAAATACATAAATTCCAAGGAATCCCGAGCGACAACCAACAAATGGTTTGTACGTCCGGAAGACAACTTGGGACATTCCCCCCCCCCCTTATTTTCAAACACATGCACACAAAGAAAGCACGCAAGCAAACACGATTAATGAAATCTAGGGAGACTTGCTCCGGCAAGGCACTTTGGGTGAACGCCAAACGTTCTTCCCAAGGGGTAACTTAACCTCCGAACCCATAAAACCTTTTTTTCAAAGTTTTGAGGTAATCAAAATGGCGTGGCGACTCCGTTTTTCAAATAACTCGGATGTCTTCAAACTCGCGTGAATTCCAATAAACAAAAGAATTTGGGCACACATTCACAGCAGGGTTGACGCTTGGCTAGGATGGGATGTTTGGAATGATCCCGTGCGCGTCCAAGAGGCCTAGGAAGACCTAACGGACTGCAACTGAGACCACTCCGGGTTGAGGGTTGTAGTGTGCAGTATCCGATCCGAGGCGCGTAGTGTGCGGTGTAACCGAGGCAGCAGTGCGCGTAGTGTGCGGTCTCTAAAATTCTTTTTCTGAGTAAAACAGGAGGTTTTGAAGAATTTTAAATGTATGCACAGATGTATATTGATGCATTTTTTTTTATTTTTATTTTTTTTGTAAAATAAAAACGAAGCACGTGCACACACACACAACAGTTAAAGAAAGGGGTAAAATGAAAGTTTGACCCTCATCATCGTTTTAAAAATCTTTTGTTTTGTTTAAAAGTTTTTAAAACAAAATATCCCCAGCAGAGTCGCCAACTGAAATTACCCGGATCCGAGAAAGGCTTCGCAGCCCCGGCATCTGGCAATCTTTCGCGTTGGAGCGGCTGTTCGTCTCGACGTTTTGTTTGTAGAGTCGCCACGCCCGTTTTTATTAAGCCCAAAACATTGAAAAAGGGCATCGCTTAAAGATAATTTTAAACCGTTTTTGTGTGATGAGATTTTGAGTTCGGAGGTCGAGGACTCCCGGGAAGAGAATATTAGAATATTAGAGCTCACCCGAGTAGCCTCGTAAACGAGTCTTTCGGATACCCCTAATATCCTTTAAATGTTGTGTGTGTGTGTGTGTGTGTGCTTTTAAAAATGCATGCTCAGATCGGATGTCTACATTGTATGCTATGTATGGAAATGTATTGAAATAGTGTAGGAAGGAAGCCTTACCAATGTTGGTTCGTGTCCGTCTTCCGCCGGGGAATGGTGTTTGAGGTCGGAGTAGCGTTCCTAAGACGGATCTGGGTTGCTCGAGGAGGACCCAGGTTGTGCGCGGACGAGTTTCTGGCGTGAGTTGAGGCTGTAGGCCGCGTTCGGGCGCAGGTTCGGCGTGCGTGGGGATCGTCGGGATCACTCTGGGCAGAGGTTCTAAGGCTGGCGTCAGGGTGGCGGTGAGTCACTCCTGGGCAGTTTCTCGGCGTGGTTTGGGATCGTCGGTTTGACTCCTGAAAGAGCCGGGACACCGCGGAAAGACCTGTGCAAGGCCTCGGAGTACCACGAGGGGCCTCGAGTACCTCGAGAGTGCCTCGGGGCAACGCGGGAGCGTCTCGGGAGCGCTCGGAGAGGCTTCTGAGCACCACAAGGGAGCTCTAAGGCCTCGTAAGGATCCGAAAGGGGCCGGGAGTGCCTCGAGAGGACTTAGAGGGGAAGCCGAAGGCTAAGGGAGGAAGAGAGAAGAGGGAGGTGTGTGAAAATGAGGAGGGGAGCCCTCTATTTATAGTAAAAATTTCGAGCAAAGAGGTCCGTACGGACCTTCTTGGTTATCCAATTTTGGATTTCCTCGATTTGAGGGAATCCGCAATGATGGTGAATATTCTCGGAATGATGGTGTTCCTCGAGCAATAAGGTCCGTACGGACCATCTTGGTACGCAAAGAGGTCCGCACGGACCAACTCGCAGGAAGTAATCATTTTCCCGGATTTGAGGGAATATTGTGGACTTTAAGGGGATTTAGTAATCATTGAAACAAAGAGGTCCGTACGGACCTTAATTGCTTTTCTGATTTCCTGAAAATTCCCAAAAGGTCCTTTTGTCCCTTTTTATCCCAGAAAGGCTCCTCCCTTGGTTTGGTTGGGGGTTTGATAGGGTTTTGAGAGGGTTTTGAGTGCCAGAGGTCTCCGAGACTGCGTTGATGAGTCTGCGGTGTTTCCCGGGTGTTTGAAAGGGGGTGATCCAGATTGGGGTACTTACAGCGGGCACCGATCCAGAAGGGCAAACCCCCCCAGATGGACACCTATGACGGATCCAAAAATGCCAAGAGTCATATGGGAAGATTTGAGGGCCAGATGGCTTTATTCTCCGCGGATGAGTCAGTGATGTGCAAAGCTTTGGCTGCGACCTTCACGGGCAAGGCCCTATCTTGGATGCTAGCCCTCAAGCCCCGGTGTATCCAAATCATTCGCCGCTCGTAGTTCTCTTCCTCAATGCCTTTGCCGGAAAGGTGTGTGCCCGCTAGACCAAAGACAGATCTTGTCCGTGTCAAGGTGCACCAAACGAGCCTACAAAAGATTATATATCCCGGTTCAGAAGGTGAGCGAGGAGATTGTGGACCCGGACGAGGAGATATCGACTATGTTTTGAGGGCGGCCTCGCTCCTCCTTCCTCAAAATGAATTTTGCCTCCAAAGAAACCTAAATCAGCTGAGGAAATGTATGAAAGGGCCTCGGCCATTGCCTCCGCCGAAGAGCCTAGTGTGCCCGCTCCCGAGCTTCGCGAAAGAAAGGATAAGACAAGTCCAGGAGACCACCCTGCAGCCTCGCTCACACCAAGAATCGTGGCAAAACAGAGGCCGGGGATCGTAAAAGCTCAAGAAGGCTATGGCCGAAACAGCTTTACATGCAGCTCACCGACCCAAGGGTGGTGATCATGAGAGCCTCGTACTTTCCTGCTCCTCCCCCATGCTTCGAAAGCCAAATGAGAGGAGTAGACTTAAATTTCGTGAGTATCACAACGACCACTGCACGAATCGAGGACTGTTTCCAAAGCGAGTAATACAAACAGAAAATCAATAACGGGGAGCTAAATCCAAGCGGGTTAAGGGAAACAATACACGCCCCCAATAACAATGATCGCCAGCAATGGCACGACACACGCGGGGACCGGAGAGAAATGAAAGAGATAATTATGATGACGATTTTGGGGACTATGACATTAACTTCATTGGGAGGAACCTCCCTCAAATAAGCAAACTGTCCCTCCAAATTCGGACATTAGAGAAGGTTTTCTCCATCCCCGCCCGGCTCCTGTGAGGAAGAGCAGAAATTAGGTTCAAAAGGAGTGAACTTGCCTCCACCCTTTTTCATTCCACATGCCCACTCACCCTCGTAATGAGAATCAACCTGCAAACATAGGCCGAGTGTTGATAGATACTCGGAGTCGCCCGCGACATACTCTACTACCATACTTTGGTTGGAATGAGAATGACAGAAGCACATCTCACTCCTTATGCGGGCATGCTCGAAGGCTTCACCAACCACGCCGTAAGGGTAAAGGGGACGATTGTGTTTGACGTAGCTATTGGGGAAAACCCATGCGTAAGACGGCCAAGATAACTTTCATGGTGGTCGATCTTCCTTCCCAATACAATGCCATTCTCGGCGTAATCGCTCAGCCGAATTAGGAATAGTTGCGTCCGTCCCCACCAAAGGGTGAAATTTAACACCCCGGCGGGGTTGCTACCATCAAGAACCAGCCGGGAGATTCCTCCGAGCACCGGAGGAAAAAGGAAAGAACAGAAGGCTGCACCTCCTGCCCGTAGATAGAGGGCGAGGACAAAATGATAGAGGGAAAGGGCGAGGACAAGTCGAAAAAGGGGAAAGCTCTTGCACTCCCGCCGCCACCCGTATCGATTGGCATGCTTTCTTTCCATTCCACAAAGGTGGAGCTCAAGATGAGCGTAAAATCGAAGCAGCTTGGCCGCCCTCGTTGAGGGAGGTTATATTGATCGAGGAATAGAGGGGGAAATTGACCGTGATATCATATATTCAATGGCAACACCGACCGAAGCTCAGGTCAACCCCCCAACTATTGTCATTGACTCCTGCACAATCGTGAAATCACGACCTTCAACCTAACGACGAGCTCGAGGAGGTGGTAATCAATCCCCGCTTCCCGAGCAAACAAGCTAAGGTCAATGAAATTCACAATGAGGAGAGAAGGATACTTATTGAGTTCCTTAGAGCAAATTGCGATGTGTTCGCTTGGAGGGTGGAAGATATGCAAGGCATCGCCGAGGACGTGATCCTCCATAAAATCAACGATGACCCATCCTTCAAAAACATTCACCGTAAATCCGTATATTTCTCCCCTGAGAAAGAGATTGCCATCAAGGAAGAGGTGGAAAAATTGCTAAAAGCAGGGATAATAAAGGAGATCTCCTACCCCAAATGGCTGGCCAATGTGGTCATGGTTAAGAAATCCAATGGCAAATGGAGGATGTGCGTTGATTTCACCGATCTCAACAAGGCATGCCCCAAGGATTGTTTCCTCTTCCTCGCATAGACAGATTGGTGGATTCTATAGCCTGGACACGAGTTCTAAGCTTCATTGATGCCTACTCCGCTACCATCGATCCAGATGGCTCCCGAAGATGTCCGCTCTGTAGCCTTCATTGCCGCGGCAAGACATACCGCTACACTACGATGCCCTTTGGGCCGAAGAATGCAGGAGCCACATATCGCCGCATGGTCAATCTCGGTCTTTAAAAACCAACTAGGCGTAAATCTGAGGCCTACATTGACGACATGGTCATAAAAACTAAGGAAAACTCCCACGAGCTCGATGTGGAGGAAACCTTCAAAAACTTGCGCCACAACAACATGAAGCTAAACCCCCTCAAGTGCGCTTTCGGGGTCAAGGCGGGCAAGTTCCTCGGATTCATGGTCAACCAAAGAGGGATAGAGGCTAATCCGTAGAAAATCCAGCCCTATTAGACATGAAACCTCCGCCCGCGTGAAGGATGTACAAAAACTCAATGGTCGCATCACCGCACTTGGCCGCTTCATCTCGCGGTCAGCCAGAGAGATGCCTCCCCTTCTTCAAAACTCTCAAAGGGGGAAGAGAGCCGATGAATTTACATGGAGTACCGAGTGCCATCAAAGCTTTTGAAGAAGTCAAAACATACCTCGGGCAAACCCACCTCTACTCGAGCCGGTGCCCTGAGAAGAGCTCTTTTTGTATTTAGTCATATCGATCCGGGCAAGAGCCGCCGTTCTTGTAAGGGAGGAGAATAACTCCCAAAACCAGCTTTATTATGTAAGTAAGGCACCGTCCGCCGTAGAAGGGCGTTATCTTAATATAGAAAAGTTAGCTTACGCCTTGCTTGTATCTCGCTCGAAAATTAAGAGCCTACTTTTCTCGCACATCCTATAACCGTACTAACCGAGGCCCCGCTTAGAAAGGTTTTACATAAACCGTAGTCCTCGGGGAGAATGCTAGCTTGGTCTATAGAGCTCACCGAGTTCCGCATCACCTACTCCCGAGAAAGACAATCAAAGCGCAGCCTTAGTTGATTTTGTAGTAGAATCATCATTCAAATTAGCGGACAAAGAACCTCGGGAAGAGAAAGCGAGCGTAATCGAGGATGACCCGTAAGGCCCGAGCAAAGAAATTGTTCAACCTGTGGAGCGTCCGTAAGAGGTATGGACTTTATATGTGGACGGCTCCGCGAGCAAGTTAATCAGCTGAGCGGGCATACTTCGATCGCACCCGCTGGGAGAAATTTATGAGGGCCTTAAGATTCAAGTTCGAGGCATCAAACAATCATGTTGAATATGAAGCGATTATAGCGGGCATGGAATTGGCAAGAGACTTGGGAGTTCGTAATATTGAGATCAATAGTGACTCTCACCATAGTTAATCAAATTAGGGGGAGTATGATACTATCAACCCAAGACTAGCTCGCATCGTGGCCTCGCAAAAACCCTCATCAAAAATTTCACTTACTATGAGCCGAATCAAGTCATGAGAGAGGACAATGTGGAAGCCGACCTCCTCTCAAGAATAACCGAGCAAGAAATTGGTGAGTTGGAGACAAATTGCCGATTGAATTCACTGAGAGACTCGCTATAGATCGAATACGTATAAACAATATTGAGGATCAAGTAAGTGGACTCGGGTGGATGAAATGAAGGATTACATCGAGAAGCAAACCCTCCCCGAGGACCCAAGAAAGGCTAGAGCCATCGAACGGTGTCCGCGAAATACCTCGTCCTCGATGGGGTGCTTTTTCGGCGATCATTCACCAAGCCTTTACTAAGATGTGTTAAAACTCACATGGTCACCAACTTACTCTATGAGGTTCATGAAGGAGTTTGTGGCGGACATCCAGTGCTCGCACCCTCTCGTACAAGATCAAATTCCAAGGATTCTTTTGGCCCACAATGAGAAGGGATGCGCAGGAGTATGTTAGAAAATGTGATAAGTGCCGTAGATTTGCGGACATCCCTAGACTACCATCAACAGTAGCGCACTTGGTGGTACCATCGTGGCCGTTTGATACGTGGGGGATAGATCTTATTGGACCATTTCCAACTCGCTAGAGGAAGCATCAAGTATGCCGTGGTGGCCGTGGATTATTTTACCAAGTGGACGGAAGCAAAGGGCTTGGCCACTATTTCCGAGAATAACACTATCAGCTTTGTCCACGACCACATCTATTGTCGATTTGGGGTTCCCGAGCAATAATTTCAGATAATGGCACCCAATTCTCCGCAAAATTCACCGCCGAATGTGTGAGAATGAAGGTGCAACACCGTAAGTCCGCAGCTGCCTATCCTCGTGAAATGGTCAAGCCGAGGCCGCGAACAAGCTAGTCCTAACCGCCTTAAAGAAAAATTTGGAAGGACGAGGAGGACGTTGGTTGGACGAGATCCGCATCGCATTATGGGTTGTCCGCACCACAATAAGAAATTCAACAGAGAAACTCCCTTCTCGCTCACGTATGGGTCGAGGCAATGGCTCCAGCTGAGGTAGCCCTACCCTCGTACGAGTCACATACTTCGACGAGTCTCAAAACGAGGCAAATGTAAGGTGTGACCTGACGATCTCGAAGGAAAGAGAATGCGGGCACATGAAAAAATGGTGAACTACAAACAAAGCGAAGAAGCACCATGATAAAAGAGTAAATAAGAGGAGTTTTTCGCTGAGACTGGGTACTCGTAAGCGTAGAGGTCCAAGGGACCCAACCCGGTTTCAACAAGCCGTCCCCGAAATGGGAAGGTCCATATGAGGTCACAAAGATAGTCAAAGAGGGCACCTACATATTGCGACCAAAAGAGGGAGAAGAGCTTAAGCACGCTTGGAATAGCGACCACCTTAAGAGATACTTCTTGTAAAATCCTTGTAATTTTTTGGAAGGAATATAGACTATATATATATAAGTGAGAAGTTATCATCATATTTTGATGCAAAAATCAATTCCCACCACCTCAAAAGCTAAGGTGGATGCCCGCGTGCGGATGCCAAAGAGTTCAAGAGCCAACATATGAGCTCCTACTTACCGATGCGCAAAGATCTAAGGATCCGCATGCCTATATATGTACAAAGATCCATTACGATCCGTACTATGATCGCGGGAGGATACTCTCTCCCCGCCCGCGTGACACCACCAAAAATAAGTGGATATAGATGAACGTAGGTACAAAGGCCATGATGCCCGTGCCTACGGATTCTAGTGGGGACAATGACCAAGTCCGGACCCACTAATTGCGCGAAGGACCTCGTTAGGGCCGTTACTCGCATGCCCGTATGTGACAAAGGCCTACATATAAGCCCGTTCACCGTATCGCCACGAGACCCTCACGAAAAACCCTAGGGAGTTTTGAATAAAGGGTCAAATAAGTGAGAACCTCCAATAAGGGGATACAGATGCCAGTGGTTAAAGGGCCTCTATGCTAAAATATGCTCCTACCTTTCGTTGCGCTGACAATAGCCTCACGGCCACCTTCGCATGCCCTATGAAAGTATGCTTGCCTTGGCTACTTTTGACTTACACCACAAATGCAAGGTCAGGAATAAGTGTAAATGGATGAGAGTGATCAAACTAGTTTAACAAAGCCAAACAGACAAACGAGGTTAAGGCCTCAAAGTTTGCCACAAGGCTAAACAAACGCGATCATAGAAGAATAAGGCTGACTCTCACAAAAAACCTAAGGGTTTTGAATAAAGAGTTAGGAAAACTCAAAAATGCGGCAAATGGCCTACTAAGCCGCGCCCGCAGTAAGGAGAGTATAAAGTTAATTGCAAGTCAAAAACGCTGGAAAAGTAATAGGCAAGAATGCAAGTATTAAGGTGCTCGAAAATTGCCAAACTACTCAAAATAGCCTACGAGACAAGCAATTGAGATAAAAGTAAAGGAGCCAAGTGGAGAAAAATGCTTCTATTGATGATAAGAAAGTATTTACAAAATCCTAAAACTACTACAAACAAGAAAAAGCAAAAAATCCTATACTAAGGGAGCATTCTCCTTGGGCTCCTCGGTAGCCGCTCCATCGGTGCTCGCTTCTGGCTCCTCGGTGGCCGCACCCCCTGTGCCCGCTTCGGAGTCCGGAGTCGGGAAGGCGTGGCCGGTCCCCGCAGGCACCTCAGCCGGTAGGAGCAGCTTGTTGTTCGGCGGAGGCTGAAGCGGGAGGTGCTCGCCCGGGGAATAGATCTCCAAGGGCTGGCCCCTCTGGAAGAACCTGAGCCAGGGCATCCCCCAAAGGTAAAGGGTTGTCCCCGAATCGCAGCGCATCCAGCCGGCGATCACCCAAGGGCGGCCACTTCGCCACAGGAGGCAGAGAGGCCGCGCGAAGATCTAGACTCGACCTCGTCCCCTGACAGAGGAACTAGCGCATGCCCGGCACGCACTCCGCGTCGCAGCAACCAAGTGAGCCGATCACGCCAACCGTCGCACGGAGAACATACCCGCGGCCGCGGTTCCGGATCTGTGTCCGGACACCGGCCTCGTATTGGGCCAAGCACTCCGCATTAAACTCATCGGAGTTCTTATACTCCTCGATGGCCTCTTTGCGAGCTTCGGCCAGCATCCTCTCCTTCTCCAAGCTGAACTGGGTCGAGGCGCAGCCTTCTGAGAGTTCATCCGCCTTGGCCTCCGTGATCTCCACTTGCTTTCGGGAGGCATCCACTTGGCCACGAGCTCGGAGTTCCTTTGCTCCACTCGAAGTTTGTGGCCCCCGAGCTCATCCCGCCGGCCCTTTGCCTTTGCAAGGCTCCCCTCTAGCTTGGTCACCCGCTCCCGGAAGCCCTTCGCATCGGACTCCTTGGTCGCGAACTCTTTTTCCTTGGCATCCAGGAGGGAGCTCGAGTCCCCACCTTCTCCCGGGCCTCGCTCCAGCTCACGGAGTTTGCCCGCCATGTCCTTGGTGTTGCCGGCAAGCTCACGGGACAGCATCACAGGTCTCCTGAGCCGCATAGCCTTATTGCCCACCCGCGAGGAGGATAGTTAGAGGGAGAAAGCCTAAAAATGTCAAAAGGACAGACGGAAAGAATCAAACCTCGCCGTGGCAATCCCAATGTCTCCCATCGTGGCCGATGGGTTCTCCTTCTCCGCCACTGAGTGATAGAAATCCGGCAAAAAGCTCGTTGATGAGCCCTATCCCAACAAACAGTTATGGGCGTAGCGGGCATACAGTCCACCCCTTCAATAGCGGGCACACCTCCCACCTGCTTTCTCTTCTCCTGTGCCCTCGCGGTGGCCAGGAGGAGATCGGATAGGCCACCGAGCATATGGTCCCCGCGACGGAGGGAGCAGTGGTAGAGGTAGTGGCAAAGAACTGGAGGGCTACGGGTAGAGGTATCCCCCACTTTCGGGTCTCGAGGACCTCTCCCTGTGCGTCGACGCCTCTCTCTCGCCCTTTTCTTGGATCAAGCTTCCCGGTTATGCCCGGAGGCAATAGTACGGCCGAGATGAGGCCCGGAGAGCATTGGGTGGAGGAGGACCCCTGGGGAGGTGGAGGCAGATTTCCAAAGTGGTTAGGATGGTTCTGGGAGCAGCCTAGAGTCTCCCGGTCCTCCCGCTCACTACAGAATGCCTTGTCCTTTTGTGGGAACCCTCCCATCTCATTCTCGCCTCTTCGGGCAGCTTCCTTGTTGGCCCTCTCGGTTCTTGGCCTTCGCTGAGCAAAGACTTAGAGGAGGAGCCATCGTAAATTATACACCTCCGGATCTACTCCAGGGAAAGAAAAATGGTTAGCAAAGCAATTCAAAAAAAGTCAAAGGCAAAGTAAATTGGCAACAGCTTTATAGAGGAATCGTAGACCAATTATTTCGGGAGGATCGCACTCGGCGCCCGGATACTGTGTCTTACACCGCCTCGAACCGGTAATGTTCGTGCACCCGCCAATCGTGGTCGCGGCAAAGGCTCTATCACTACTCGGGCACGCTGGGCGCCCTCCCGCGAGGAGCCACCCCGAGTAGATCAAGAGGGGCTCATCTTCCACTATGGCGCCCACATCGTAAACAAAGCTCCTCCCCGCCGTCCAAATAGCCGGCCGTGTCTCTCTAAGGCACAAGCAGAGCATCGGCGTAAGAGGGGTCCGGATAGCCGCCGCGCCACCTTCATCGGACCGGATTTGAGGGTTTTGAGAAGGGCCATCCAAACCTAGACTCAATGACCAAGATGTCCCTCTCGGTTCCATTGGTCAAACTTGTTGGAGGGAGGAGAGAATGTCCTGGTGGAGTAGTTCCTAGCCTTCAAGCTCAGATACTACGGCTAATCTCGGGTTCCGATAATAAGCATGTGAGCCCCGCAAGGGTAGGTTCATAGCCCAGAATCTCGCACACGATGAAGGAGACAAATGGCTCGGATGGCATTGGGAGTCGTGCATGGGCAAAGTGTGAATTGAACTCCGTAAAGAAATAAAAGAAAGTGGTCCAGGGGCAGCCTCAATCCATTCTCAAACCGGGCCCCATAAAAACGCAGTTCGGTTGTCCCCGCGGACATCTCGCCACTTGCCTCTCGGCCGCAGCCTTGTCCTTGTCCGCCAAATGAATATGTCCTAGGGTGCGGACACGGTAGGCGTTGCGGTCCACATTGTAAACCTCGTAAATATCCTCCTCCCACCAATGGTGGCCACCTCCTCGCCTTCTTACGGCCACGACCAGATTCACATCCCTAGCCGGCCTCTTGCCTTTGTTCCGGCAGGGCCACAATCTCCTCCTCCTCCTGAGTCGAGCTCTCGAAGGCATCCACAATATTGGTGGTCTCGGCCGGCCTTCTTGGAGGTCCCCGCGGCCCTCCTATCCCCCTCATCGCGGTCATCCTCTTCGGTCTCCGAGCTCGAGGAGCCAAAGAGACCGGTGGGATCACCACGGGCGTGGCCACCTCCGATTCATCCTCACCGGGCCCACCACCTCGAAATCCAGGGGGTCAAGCTCCTCGCTACTACTCGCCCAATGGGTTCAAGCACTGCAGGCCGCGGCACCACATCGGGAAATACAAATTCCTCGGTGACATCCAAGCGGGTCATTCAGTTCGCGTGCAGGCCCGCGCAAAGATTGGTTTGATGGGGGTCCATTAGCTCACACTTCTCCCAACCGCTATCTATTCTGGGACACGAATCGCTCTCCTCACTAGTTCAACGGCGTTCGTAGCCCGATCTCTCTCAAGGGGAAACCCGCACAAAACCCCCATTACAAAGTTTCTTAGCCTACGGTGATCCCCCAACACCAAGACATCCCTAATATATATATTTTCTCGCCCTCCCACAACCGGGGGCGGGACGAACGGACCCCCAATCAGCTTTCTTCACGTAAATACGTAAAGCCGGGCAAGGATAGTCTAAGCCACCCCAAGCCTACCTTCCTAAAAATCCCCCGCCTTTTTACAAACGGCAAAGACATCGGGGTGGCTCCATCTCCTAATTCTACGGGACTACGGTCCAAATTCACGGGTGGTCATCATTTCAAAACCCGTAAAAGAAAAAAATAGAGGGAGATGAAGAAGAGTAACACCCAAATACTTACGAGAGAAGGATTGAGAAAAGGATTCTAAAGCAAGAGCACAAGGATCGCAAAGAAGAATTTTCTCTCTCAAAGGCTCTCAAGGTTTGGAAACGGTAAAAAGGGTTTCGAGGTTTAAGGGTTTGGTATTTATAAGGCCTACCTATACGGGTTAACCCGTTAACCCGTATTAATTAGCCCACAAATCCTACCTCGGACCCCGAACCGTCTCCAACGTTTGAAAATTCAAAAATTAAATACCCTTTGCATTTATTGCCCCCTTAAATGGGCGACACGTACTCTCGTACGTACTCACTAACCCGTCTTTTCATCTCGCCAAGGGCCCACCTGTTAACCGGGAGGCACGCCATGCCAGGACCACGTGTCACTCACCGGTGCCTCCCGAACGTTTCCTTCGCCCATGGGGCCAAGCAAATGCACAACGAAAATGCTAACACCGGTGCTCGCTCGAGGAGCGATTGAGGCAGACCGAGCTTCTAGTAGCTCCTCACTGCACTCATAAATAATCACACTTGGAGCTAGGGGCCATTGATGAGCCCGGATCTACTGGACCGGGCCCGCGCTCGGTCTAGTCCAAGGAACCAGTGACGTGGCAGTTCCTAGACCGCTGGGGGGGGAAGACCGCGGACAGATAGGCCCTTGAGGTCAAGATCGCGTCCCTCCCCGCATTAATCCTATCAAAGACCGAGGGATCCTGACCGCTATATTCGTGCCCGCACGGCCTGTGACCGTTGGGTCCGTGCCCGCAGATTGAATGTCCGCGGGGACCCATGACCGCTGTAGGCATGCCCGCATCAACCATGCTCGCGTCATATATCTTTGACTGCGGCCACAATGTTGACCGCGGGCACATGCCTGCCTCCCGGTTAATGTCAAGCCTTACTGAGCAAGTTAGCTTACTGGCTCTGACAGGCCACTTGCCGGCTCCCCCATCACGCATTCAATGCGGCTCAGTCAGGCGCCTACTATTCCATTTAATGCTCTAAGCCGGCTACACGGCTCATGTCCCTTTCAGCCATGTCCCTTGGACAGTCAGTGTTCCCTCCCTGACAGGACCAATTAGCTGCGGACACGCGTAGCTGGTCAAATACCAAAGTGCCCCTTAGGGCTGATCTCATTGCTTACCTCAACAAGCACCATTGCATTGCCTATAAATAGAAGGCCTTTACCCCCTTGGGCAAGGTAAGTTCCATATACAATTGAGTAAGCTCTTTTACTCTCTAAACCACACACACACTCCAAAGGTATTCAAAGCCTTATTACTCAGTATTCTTACTCTCACACCCGAGGGCCTGAGTTGGAGTAACATCCAACTTTGACCTTAACGGTGCTTGTTTGTGTTGTGATCTAGGTACATCAAACCAATAAATATATCCTAGCCAGATATCCTTGAACCGCTCCTGACCCCAAAAGCTGTGGCGTCATCAATAATCTTATTATTTATTAAGTCATTTTCTCTTGAATATGTTACTTTTTTATGTAAACAATTTTTTAGAAAAAAAAGGGGGGTTATACGTATTAAGGTATTAAGATTGATCATTTATTTGTTTTAACAGAATTTTCGTATATCGCACGGTTTAGTGATTTTTTTAGTATTACTATTAATGTCGTTTTTAATGAATTATTACTAATGTAGTTTTTAAAGAAGTTTTTTAAATTTTATAAATTCTAGGCTTTTGATATTGATTATCGCGTGTTCTAAATTTCTTGATTAAATAAACGTTGTTACTTTTACTATTCAACTTTTTGCCGTTTAATTTCTACTAAGTATATTTTTTAACGTGTTTGAAGAGGGATTTCATAATTGGGGAAATTACCGGTGGATCCTCCATCCTAATTCAAACGATCAATTAAGACATGAATTTTGAAATTTAACCAACTAATCCGGCTTCATAATCAAAATTCCACCTAGTCCTTCCTACCCAAAAATATAAAACTAACCATCTCTCTATCTCTTCTCTCACTTTCTCTCTCTACCAACCCTTCCCCTTCCCGGCGACCCTTCCCTCCTCTCCGGTGACTATCTCCCCCTTCGGCGACCACCTTCTCAACTTCGGACAGACAACTAGAGCACCTCGCCGGTCAAGTTTGTGGTCGCATCCCGCCAGTTAGCCCGAGATGGCAGCTCGTCCCCCAATCTTGCTCTGGAAAAACCACAAGCCCGCTCACCGGAGCGACCAACTCCGATCTCGATCTGCCACCTCCAGTTTGATACGACGTCTCCGACCTCGATCTGCGACCTCCAAGCTTGTCTAACCCACCTCGTACCCCGATCTGATGTAGAGCTTCAGATCCACAAGACATTACTCACCGGAATTCATGAAAGTCCGGCTATAGCTACTCTATGTGTGTCTGTGTGTGACTTTGTACTAGTACGGATGAATTTACTCTGCTTAATTTGTTGTTCGGTTTGGTTTTAATTCACGACCTAGTCTTTTATCATCTCCAAATGATGGATCGATTTTTAAAAAATTATACAGCTCTTGTCTGTATAACTCCATGGATTTGTAAACCTAATTATGCAGTATTCTGAGAACCATTCTTCTGTAATCTTTGATTCCGAGTAATCTGGGGTGTTGTTTTGGAGGTGTGTCCCAGGTTATATAGTGAAGGTCATGGTTTACAGTGGTGTTCTTGTAGTCGTCGGAGTTGCATATGACTGTCTGGAAATAACCTTCTGGGGAAGATACGAAATTGGTGTAGTATAGGAGGAGTGTTCGGAGGAGATTGTCCCATCCCATTATGCTGTATTCTGAGAATGATCTTGATAGTATTGTCCCTGCTGAACCTGCATATTATTCAAGAGATAATAAACAAGTGTCTAAAATATTATTTTTGTAAACCTAATTTTGAACTTTTAGTAACCAGCTTGTATAGATTAGATCTTGTTTAATCCTTGGTTTAACTTCAAAAATCTCGAGCTTTTTTTGTTTATGTAGCTATGCTATTTTAATTTGCTAATCACACCAACTTACTAATTTAATTATTGTTGTTGCTTGTAAAATTAAAAAAAATAGAGGTCATAAAGGACTAAAACAATTGTGAACTTAACAAAAAACAACAGTGAACTTAAATAAAAACAACTTTGAACATAACAAATATGTCAAATAATCTCATAAAATTGCAAAAATAGAGGACATAAAGGACTAAAACAAATGTGAACTTAACAAATAAGTCAAATAATCTCATAAAATTGTAAAAATAAAGGCTATAAAATTCTAAAAACAACTGTGAACTTAACTAAAACAACTGTGAACTTAATTAAAAATAATTGTGAACTTAACAAATATGTCAAATAATCTCATAAAATTGCAAAAAATAGAGGCCATAAAGTCTAAAACAACTGCGAACTTAACAAAAAACAACAGTGAACTAAACAAATAGGTCAAATAATCTCATAAAATTACAAAAATAAAGGCTATAAAATTCTAAAAACAACTGTGAACTTTACTAAAACAACTGTGAACTTAATTAAAAATAATTGTGAACTTAACAAATATGTCAAATAATCTAAAAAAAATTGCAAAAATAGAGGCCATAAAGACTAAAACAACTGTGAACTTAACAAAAAATAATAGTGAACTTAACAAATAGGTCAAATAATCTCATAAAATTGCAAAATAAAGGTTATAAAAGACTAAAAACAACTGTGAACTTAACTAAAACAACTGTGAACTTAACTAAAAAAATATGTAAATTACGTAAATAATAGTCATTTTCATGCAGAAATTATGAATTTAGCTAAAACAACTGTGAACTTCTCTTAATTATTACTGGAACAAATATAAAAAATAACTGTGAACTTATCAAAAACAACTGTGAACTTGTAACAAATGTGAACTTCTCAAATTTGCTCCAAATTATATGTTGATGCTACTAGTTTGATTCGTATTGACGATACGAAAACAACGGTGGTTTCAGAATTTTTTATTTTTTTTTTGAGTTCTAGATATTATGATATTTCATTTTAAAATTTTTGGAGGAAAAAAAAAATGAAAAAGCAGGGGAAAAAGGGACATCAGCTGTCCCTTATATGTCGCATGTGGTGCTTTTATAAAAAACGGGGTGTCAATATAAAGCGTGGATCTGATGAAATTTCTTCAAAATATGTGTCCTTGATGATTGTTTTCATTAGGATGAGGGACTATTTAATAATTACCCCTTGATAATTCACCATGTATCGCACGGGTAGAAAACTAGTAAAAGTTATACTTGTTTACTCTACACTGTATGATATTTATTATTAATATATTGATGATCTTCAATTTAAATCGATATAATGTCAACAAAATACAATTTCCTAATTACAATATTACCCTTTTACTTTGTTTGACCACAAAAGGCATTTTCACAGAACCAATCCACAAGTACCCATTTTTCTCCTCTACTTCACTGACACATTTCCACACTTTTCCATTTCGGTCCTCCAACATTTCCAATATTTCACCTTCCTCCCCCAACTTCACAGCCAATCCATGACCTATCCACTTAGACAAGTACAAGCTCATTTTAGTAAAGTCAATAGGAAGCCTAGTCAAAACATTTCCTATCCAAGGATAAGACAGTACCCTTTCCAAGAATTTCCCTCTCCTAGAATGAATTCCAACCCAAAATTCCCCCTTTTGGTTCCTCTTTATATTATCTGGAAAACCTGAAAGTTGAGCAAATACTTCAACATTTTCAGCTTTTGGTGATTGATCAAGCCAAAGCTTCAATATTCTGCACTTGCTTGTTTCTGCTATTAGAATGAATTGACCGTTTTTCGATAATGCGACTCCGTTTGGGAACGAGAGATTGCTAAGGAGTACTGTTGTTTCATCGCGTTTGAGATTGTATTTCATCAGTCTCCCGGTTGAATCGCCACTAAGTATTATTGAGATGTGGTCCCTATTCGAAAAAATAAAAATGATAATACATGATCACTATGAATTTATACAGTGAGAATTAAAAAAAAAATGTGTCATTATAAACTTATGACTTAATAATTTAAAATGTGATTGCATTGTATTGTATGTTTGGCAACTCAATACTAAGCTATACTCCCTCCGTCCCAGTCGAGTGGATACTAAAAATTTGGGCACACAAATTAAGGAAAAGTAAGATAGATAAATAATGGAAGGAAATGTTGTGAGTATGAAAAATTAAATAGGAGAGAGAATGAGTGGGATGAATAGTGATTTGATTGGTGTTGTGAGTGTAAAAATAAAATAAGAGAGAGAATGAGTGAAGAAAATAGTAAAGATTCTCTTCCATTTTGAGCAGTCTCTATTGAGCTGGGACGGACCAAAAAGAAAATAAGTATCCACTCGGCAAGAACTAGACCTGTCAATTTTAACTTGTTACCCGTTAACCCGCTCAATCCGACTCATTAATTATCCGGCCCGACCCGACTCATTAAAATAAACAAGTTCAAACGGGTAACCCGTTGGACAATTTTTTTTCTCAAATAATCCTTTTTTAAAATTTTATTTACCAAATTGACTTACTGTTCAAACTTTTTCCCAAAATGTCCCATTTTTTCAAAACTCGCTACACCGTGTAGCGAGTTTAAAATTTTTCAATTAAAATCGCTACACGGTGTAGCGATTTTAAATTTGCTAAATTTTATTTAATATTTATGCTTTAAAAATAAATAAATAAATAAATAAATAAATATGAAATCGCTACAGGGTGTGGCGATTTTACCCTGTAGCAATTTCAAATTTAAACAAACAAACAAAGTCCACCTTACCTTGCACAGTTGCACGTAAGTACTAATAATAAGTACTCCCTCCGTCCCACAATAATATATAAAATTTTTGTTTTTGGGCATCCCATAATAATATATAACTTTCTCAAAATGGAAAGGAATCTTTACTATTCCCTCCACTCATTCTCTCTCCTACATTATTTTAATACTCACATCACCATTATAATTTACTATTCTCTCCACTCATTCTCTCTCCTATTTTATTTTCACACTCACAACACTTTCAATATAATACTCCCTCCTTAATTCCCGTGCATTGGCAAAAGTCTATATTTCTATGGGACGGATGGAGTATTTCCTCCCACTTTAAATTACAAAATAATAATATAAAAATTATGTATTAATAAAGAAAATTAAATAGAAATATTATTTTTTTTCATCTCAAATAAATATTTTTAAAAATGTACTTCTATAAAAAAAAATCATTTCAAAAATAAATATTACTTTCGACTCAAAATGAATAACCAAAAAATAATACTACATTTTTTATTCCAAAAAAATAGCATTACTTCCTTCGTCTCAATGAATATTTTAAAAATTAATACTACTTCATTCGCTTCTAAAATTAATGTTTGTAATGTTAGTGTCTTTGTCTCAAAATATGATATTAATTTTTGAGGCAAATGAAGAGTATTATTTTATAAAATATTCATTGAGACGAAGGAAGTAATGCTCATTTATTTGGACAAAAAATGTAGTATTATTTTTGGTTATTCATTTTGAGTCGAAAATAATATTTATTTTTGAAATGATTTTTTTTTATAGAAGTACATTTTTTTAAAATATTTATTTAAGATGAAAAAAAAAATATTTCTATTTAATTTTTTTTATTAATACATAATTTTTATATTATTATTTTGTAATTTAAAGTGGGAGGAAATACTCCCTCCGTCCCATAAAAATATAGACTTTTGTCAATGCACGGGAATTAAGGAGGGAGTATTATATTGAAAGTGTTGTGAGTGTGAAAATAAAATAGGAGAGAGAATGAGTGGAGAGAATAGTAAATTATAATGGTGATGTGAGTATTAAAATAATGTAGGAGAGAGAATGAGTGGAGGGAATAGTAAAGATTCCTTTTCATTTTGGAAAAGTTATATATTATTGTGGGATGCCCAAAATGAAAAATTTATATATTATTGTGGGACGGAGGGAGTACTTATTATTAGTACTTACGTGCAACTGTGCAAGTTAAGGTGGACTTTGTTTGTTTGGTTTAAATTTGAAATTGCTACAGGGTAAAATCGCCACACCCTGTAGCGATTTCATATTTAGTTAGTTTTTTTTTTTTTTAAAGCATAAATATTAAATAAAATTTAGCAAATTTAAAATCGCTACACCGTGTAGCGATTTTAATTGAAAAAATTTAAACTCGCTACACGGTGTAGCGAATTTTGAAAAAATGGGATATTTTTGGAAAAAGTTTGAACAGTAAGTCAATTTGGTAAATAAAATTTTAAAAACGGATTATTTGAGAAAAAATTCCCCGTTGGACCATTTAATTTTCGCGAGTCAAAACGGGTAAAACCCGTCCACTTGTTTACCCGCTGGGCTAGGTTAGATAAAATTTCTAAATTCTCAAATCAGGAAATCAGTTTTCATCGTTCTCTTCTCCTCTCGTCTCCACGCACCAGACGGCGCCTTCATTTATTCCGATCTACATCGCCTTCATCTTCGCCTTCTCCGGCGTCGTCTTCGGCGTCTTCTATTCAGATCTGCGACAACATCTCGAAGCTTCTCTATTCAAAGCTCATTGGATCCGCTTCCAGTTGTGACTCCAAGGTGTTTTACCTCAAAATGTAGATTGATTATTGTAGGTATTTGGCTGAGTTTAAAACTGGATCTGAGAGGAAATCAGCACAACGTGTGTGTATGTGGTGGTTTGGGGAGAAAGGGGTTGAAAAAAAAAGAAGAAAAAAAAAAGAAAAAGGGTTGACCCGTACCCGACCTGACCCGTAATGCCCGGAATGTAAATGGGTTGTGACGAGTCGAACTCGTCATTACCCGCCAACTCGTCATTACCCGACTCAACCCGCTTATTTGACGGGCATAGCAGCGACCGAGGGAGTAAATGTAATTAGAATTGAAATGGATTTTTTTTGATAATAAAAATGATCACCATGAATTTCTACAATGAGAATTAAAAGAAATGTGTCATCATAAACTTATGACTTAATAAATTAAAATATAGGTGGAGTTCTAGTGGTACAAGATGTGCTACAAAAATTGTACTTTTTCGGTGATGAAGTCAGAAATTTATTGGAATTTTTCGGGTGACGAAGCCAGAAATTTATTGGAATAGGGTCAAAATTCTATTATAATGCTATTTTTTCAAAGTTTAAGGGGGTTTAAAGTACAAAAATTACTATTTTTCTAAATTTAAATGTAGTAAAAAGAAAATAACTCCAAAATCAAGGGATTCGGATGACCTCCATGAACTTTGCCACCGACTCTCTCCCTTCCGTAAAAGTGTTGCATTTTTGTCCGCCCTTAAATAAGAACACATTTTGAAATAACATTTTTCGCATTTTTAAATAAGAAAATAGTATTGATGTAATTTTATCATGATATAAATAATCTAGAAACAAATAAAATGCATTTTAAAAGTTTCTTGATAAGTTAACTACAATAATTAGTCTGATATGGAGAACCAAAAATGGGGATTGAGTATGGAGTAGCATGGAAATTGATTAAGTATCAAGTTTCTAATATACTCCCTCCGTCCCGCTACAAACTGCACACTTTCCTCATTTGGCGTCTCATTACAAATTGCACACTTTCTAAAATGGTAAAGAATCTTTACTATTTTCTCCACTCATTCTCTCTCCTACATTATTTTAATACTCATAACACCATTATAATTTACTATTCCCTCCACTCATTCTCTCTCCTATTTTTACTTTTACACTCACAACATTTATATCATTTTTTTTTCCTTAATCCCCGCGCAAACAGTAACTGTGCGGTTTCTACCGAGACGGAGGGAGTATCTCAAAATACTCCCTCTCTCAGTCGTATAATAATTGTCGTATTTGCACGCGGGGTCTTAGCCTGATGGTTAGAGTTCCAACCCTGGCGCGGAGGTCGTGGGATTCCCCCACCGGTGGTTAGAGGAATGACATTGCCCTCACTGCGCGCATACCAGCGCCTCGTGAAGTACATCAGGGGGAGCGGTGAAATATGTTGATCTCCTTCTAAAAAAAAAGAAAAAAAAATAATTGTCGTATTTAACTTATCAACATTTTTAACGTTTTAAAAAAGTGTGCTATGGTGGTATTATGGTAAAAATGAGAGTTTTTTTTTTCTTTTTACTTAAAAACAAAACATTTATGCTAAAACAAATTAAAAAAATAAAAATACGAAATTTAGTCTCCATTTGTTTGGGGGAAATGTTTTTATTGAAAATGACATTCGATTGTTTGATTAATCTAAGAAAAATATTTTTCAAAAAACATTTTCACGTGTTTAGTAAATTTAAGAAAAATATTTTTTCGATGAATACACAAAATGTGATAGGTAGGATAGGTGGATAGGGAATAGGGGTAGTGTAGGTGATGGGACAAGGTGGGGTAGGGTAGGGTAGGTGGTGGGACAAGGTGGGGTAGGGGGTTATGATTAAGATAAGGTAGGGTAGAGAAGTGGAAATGGAGTGGGGCCGGTGGGTGGGTAGGGTGAAGGTGGGGGGGGGGGGTCAGTGGATTGGTGAGCGATTGAGGGTGGGAAGGATAGGGTGGGGGTGATGGTGGGTGGTGGGGGGGAGGTTAAGGGTATGTAGGGGTGAAGATTGGCGTAGGTGCGGTGGGTGAGTGAATGGGTTGTGGTATAGGGTGGAATAGAATGGGGTGGTGGGTAGGGAATGAGGTGTGGGGGATAGGAGTGGGGGGGGGGGTGAGGGTGTTGAGGGACAGGAGAGTTCTTAAAAAATAATTTTAATATGAATAATTTTTTATTTTTTTACTGGGTGGGGGTGGGGCGGTACTAGATGTAAGTGAAAAGAAAGGCTTTGGGAATTGGGGGTGGGTGGAGAGGTGTGGGTGGGGGTTAGATGTTTCGATAATGGTTAGGAGTAAAGGTGTGGGTTGAGAAAGATGGGTGGGATTAGGGCAACTCCAATGGTGGGTATCAAAATCAAATTTTGATATCCATCTCAAGGGTTAACATCTTCAATGATAGAAATTTGAGGTACCAAATTTAGACAAGGAGTTAAGCAAGGTACCAAATTTGATACCTTGCCTAATTCCCAGCAATTGTAATACATGCGCATCAAAGAAGGAGAATGGGCTGAATTTTGTACTTTTGAAGTGGGGCCCAACAATCAAACGCCAGGAATCTTCATTTTTTTGTCCAAAAAGTTAAAAAATTATTTTGACTAACCATCAACTACTATATTTAAACAATATTTTTACTTTACTTCATTTATTTAGAAAATTGATGGTTAGTTATTTCGTTCTCAATAATATATTTATTTTATTTTAAAGTTAATTATTATTCAGAATTATTTATATTTTTTAGAGAACATTATTTATATTAAATAATTAAAAATCTTAAATATGATTTTTTTTAACAAAATTAAAATTATTCATTTGTTATTACCAATAATATTTAATAGGTAAAATAATTTAAATGTGAAATAAAATTAAAATATAATATTTGATTTTGATATCTACCATTGGAGATACTAGTACCTTTTTTTGTTTGTAATTTTTTCTTGTATCATGTTTATCTTTTATTTTAGTTTTATGTTTGTTGTTAAATTTTATTTCATGTTTACCTTTGAGACAATAGTAAATATACACACTTAAATAAAAGAAGAAAGATGTACAAAAAAAATACATTACATAAATAGGAAATACAATCTTTTTAAAGAAAAACAATTAAAAGAAATAAATTATTATTATTTTTTAAATGATTAATTATTATATAAAATTATTTATTTTAATTATTAAACATTTTAATTAAATAAAATATTTTAAATGTGAAAGAAATAAAAATTTAATTTTTGATACTCCACCATTGGAGATAAATATTTGATACCCCATGAATAGTGGTTGAAAGGTACCAAAATTTGATTTTGGTACCTTTCCTTAACTCCTACCATTGGAGTTGCCCTTATGGAGTTAAAAAACAATTTTTTGAAAATATTTTAAGTAGGAGAAATTCGGTAGTTATTTTTCTTAGCAAATAAGTCTATTTTCTATTAATCGAAAAATCTTATCTGTTGATTTTATTTTTCGAGGATTACTAAACACGAAGAAATGAAATAACATTTTTCAAAAAGCATTTCCGAGCATTAAATTGACGCTGATTAAAACTTAAAAGCATACCTTCGCTCATAATTAGAGCTGCTGTCAGAGAAATAAATTACTCCACTTCTCTGGTCAATATCCAAACCATTAGCGAATTTGAAAGAAAGCCCATTTGCCTGTGCTGAAACCTTAGTAGCCAGCCCACCATTTGGGCCCACTACAAGTAGGCCCATATATGCATCCGCTATGTATAAATCTCCACTTCGTTCGTTGAATTTTAGGCCCAATGGACGCCCACATACATGCTCGGCCTTTTCTGGATCTTCTAACCCTTCACAATTATTTCTGGTTGAAATATTAGTTATAAATAAATTTCTATTTTAAATTTTTAATTGAAATGCAAAAATCAAATTTACTACTCCCTCCTCCCAAAATGTTTGTCCCATTTGACTTTTTTGTTGAACTTTGACCACAAATTTATGAAAATTTAATTATGTTCATGAAATTCTAAAAATTCATATTGATTCACCATTAATAATATTATCAACAACAACTTTTAGAATTTTATGAACATGATTAATCTCTCATAAATTTGTGGTCAAAGTTCAACAAAAAAAGTCAAATGAGACAAACATTTTAAAACGGAGGGAGTATTTAATTAATGATGCGAAAATATCTTTCCGAAGCGGAGCAGAGAGGAGAGAGTATATCTGGTAATGCTAGTGACACCAAAAAGTTCTAGTTATAGCTCAAACGACATTAGATATTCGTTTCATATGAAATGTTAGGGTTCAATCCTCACGAAAAATACACTTTCAAAAGTCTTACTCTTAAATTGGTTAAGTGATTTATTAATAAAAAAATTCATTTCAAATAATAAAAATAATGCTAGTGACACAAATATAATAAAAAATTGTGTAAAATACCCCAAGCAGCTTCTCTGGAGTAGTTAACACATTTATTACTCCCCATCCCCATGTCCTAGAATATAGTAGGTAGCAATTTGATTTTTTTTATCAACTAAATTAAACTTTGACTAATATTTTATCTTTATAAAAAATTTAAAAATAATTGTGGATAGTGTTTCTATTTGTGCTTCAACAACTATTTTAGTATAAATGAAGATAATCAAATTGTAATAATTTTTGTTAAAATATAACTTTTGACCAATAAAATTAAAATGCAATATTTATTTTGGGATAAATAGAATATCTTATTTCTTGCGCACAAGTTTATTAAATGATTTGTGTGTAAGCTTAATGATTTTTTTTAGGGTAGATGAAAATTTATGATCCAATGATCAAGTGTATGTTAATCAGGGTCTAATGTTTCAATTTTATCAATTTAGGGTTCAAAGTTACCAATTTTAGTTAGTTAGGTTTTTTTTTTTACAAAATGTTGGAAAAACTCGTTAAGTTATCACGTGTCTTGCACTTGAAAAACTTGTATGGTTAGTTAAGTCTTTTTTTAATTCAACCCTACATCCTAAATCTATATCTGCAAAAAGAAGAACCACGTTGTTAGGCCCAATTGATATAAAAACAGGCTAGACAGGGGTGAATAAACTAAAAACTTTTCTTGAAAACTCATTAAAAATTAGCAAGTAATTTATCAAAAGCAACCCGTTGTTAACCGGTTACGTAGCGGATAAAATATTATCGATTTTGTACACAAAAATTGCTTGAGTGAAATCTCGAGGGAGTTTCAACACTAGTTAAAACAAAGTATCATGCAATAAATATTTCAAGTAAGGTAAAACAAAGGGTATGCTAGTAAAGAATCAAAAGTGTAACTGATGATATAGTTCAACCGGTTACAAAACAACAAAGTAAACAAATACAAGGAGACACCGTTGTTTGGAGAGGTTAACAATGTTAACGAACTGCTACGTCCTATACCAAGTTTGGTCAAAACTTGGATTTGTGAAAATGTGTATGATTCACTAGTCTATCACAAGTTGCAAGCCTTAACTTAGAAGTGTTGAAGGCTGCCTAAAGGAAAGTGATCACTAATGGATCGTGATACAAGTATAACCAAGTATTTCAAGAGATGTGTTCACGAGTTGAACTGATTTCTCTTGGGTGTGTAGTGTGTTCAATCAATGTGTTTCAGATATAGTCTTATTGGGAAACACTTACAGGAAATAATTGTGTGTGCACAATGTACGTCCTAATAAATACTCTAGTTATTGTAAAGACAAAATGTCTTGAACTTGAATGCTGAGGAATTTAGCACTTGCATTTCTTGACAATTATTCTCTCAAATACTTCAATGCATCAGTCCTCTTCAATGCTCTAAGAAGGTATTTATAGTCGACATTCAAATGGAGTTGTTGTATTTGAGGAGGTTAAGATGATGATCTGGACTGAAAAGCATTAAATGAAAAATCTTCACTATTAAATGCTTGAGATTTTAAGTACAAGTAAGTTTGAAATGTTGGGAGGGTAAACAGCTTGATGTGAGTATTGGCAACCTGAACATATGATCATAGCTCTAAGTAGTTATTTGTCATGCGGCAATAAGGTGTTTATCAGGAGTTCTTTTACCCAACTTTTGCAAAGTAGATGGAAACAATAAATGCCGAGTCAAAATTGAGCATATAGCTTATTGAAGAAGAGTCTGGCTATCTTTCATTTGGCCAGCTGAGAGGAGCTTAGCCGATTACACCATTATGAGTTGAAGGTCTTGACCTGATGAGAAGGTCAACCGGATGGAAAGGTTTGACCGGTTGATGAGATCAACTGGTTACACAACATCCTTTTTAAATAAGTCAAAGGCTTCAAGTATTAAGGTCATCAAGATTGAGAGATACACAAAATAAAATACAAATGCAGTGGCACTAAGGGGATCCTAAAGATACATAGATAATTTCAAGTCATTTTAATTAAATTAGGGGTCCTCAATGATGTTTATATAATTGGGATTAATCAATTCTATAGCTATAAATATATTTGACTAACGTACGTTCTTCCTCAACCTCCCCCGTCGAAACTGCTCCACCCGGCTCCTCCACCAGCTTGCCCTACTCCGGTGCCCCTCCTATACCAAACCCCAATCGACGATGCCTCCCAGAATCTCTCATCCAAGACTATTTCCAGCCAACCCACTTCCCTCTTTCTCTTTCCGAGGGATGGCATCAAGAATAGCGCCTAATACCCACAACACCATTTTTCGAAAAACAATTTGAGGATCTAACGTGTGGATTTATATTGTTAATTTCCTTCCTTTCTTCGTTTTAGATGTAGTATGTAGCTTATTGGTAATCAATTGTAGTAATTTAGCTAGTTTACCTGAATTTCACCATTGTTACTTGTTGATTTGTTATAGTTTTGGTTCTGAATTAGTTCTATTAACATTTCTATCCTTGCTAATTTTTTGGGCTCTTACATAGTGAAGGACTGCCTTTAATGGAGTCAGGCTGTGGATGATTTGGATTTTGGGCGAAAGGATAGGCAAGGAGAGGTAGATGGTGAGTATGAGTGTGTGTGTGTGTGTGTATTTCAAATCTTAAAAATTATTGATTGTGGATTTTGAATAATGAAGACAAAAATTATGGTAGTTTTGGGGTGATAGTGGCGGTTTTGGGATTATATTGGTGGTGGTAGTATTGATGTTGACGGTGTTGGTGGTCATGGCCGGTGATGGTGGTCATTGTTGACTGGAATGAAGAATTGAGGGGTTGTTTTTTAGTTATCGAGAAATAAATAAGAAAATCAAAATAATTAATTTACATTATTAAGAAATTGGGAAATAATTTTTTTTTCTAAAAAAATTATTGATAAAAAAACATATTAAAATAATCATTTTTTATTTTTTTGAATCAATTAAAAGAATTATTTTGAAAAATAATTAAAATATTTTCAATTTAGAATCTAACAATTAAGGTATATTGCGAATTTCATCCCTAAATAACCCTAGTTAAGTCACATGTGCGTTGCACATGTGACTTAACTTATTTTTCTTAAAAAAGAAAAATTACTAGTGTTGTATTTGTAAATAATTTTTGAATGTAAGGTAAATTTGTAAAGTTTGTAAATTTTGACCTCCTTCCTACAAAATAAAATTTCCACTATATTTATATTTTGACACCCTTCAAAAATATGTACATTTTCGACTTCATGTCGGAATAATTATTACAAAATAATTGGAAATTACAGAAAACTAATTAAAACAAAAATAGATAAAGAAAAGAAGAAAAGGATTTGTCGTTGTCCGAGTCGTGTGAGATCACAACAATCTTAAGACAAATTTTCGTCTCTTCGTTGGAAGGAAAACTATTTAAAACAGTAAACTAAAATTGTTTGTTTCGTTTCAGATGGCTAATGAATCGAACATGGGAACCAATGCTGGGAACAATTCCGAGAATCCTCGTGTGGAGAAAGCGCTTCGTGTGGAAACCAACTCTCAAAGGGTGGTTGTCCAAACGGTTTCGAACCACCATGGTGAGAAATCGGAAAAGTTTGTTGGCCAAGACTTTAAAGTTGGCAACAAAAGATGCTCTTTTATTTGACTACCTTGAACTTGGCGAGATTTCTTAAGGAAGATCCGCCACAGTTGGGTGAGAATGAGACAGATGTGCAAGCCATCTCACCTCTTGATGCTTGAAAGCATTCGGAGTTTCTTTGCAAAAATTACATCCTCAATGGATTGTCGGATACGCTATAGAATGTGTATAGTGTTAAGAAAACTTCAAAGGAACTATGGGAGTCCTTGGAATATAAGTATAAGATCGATGACGCGGGCACAAAGAAATTCATTGTGGGCCGTTTTCTCTATTACAAAATGGTGGACTTGTAGACACCCCATTTTGAACCAATAATTCATGATTACACTACTCTTCATCTCTCTTTTATGTTTTGATGAAAGCATATTAGTTTCGTCATGTTTCGTTAAGTTTCTAACTAACCTCGTTAGTTTTGGACCTAACTGACTAACGGAATAAACTGAAGAGGACAAAATGGTCAACCGACTAGTTGTCCCGCGCGGGACTTGCGTGTCTCGCGCCAGACAACCCCTCTGCAGGATATGCAGAATCACTCTCCTTCTCCGTTTTAACCTCTTTTCTGGATAAAACCTTATCAATTCGGTCATCCAATCACAGTTGAGTTCTAGAACCTTCCTTGAGTCTCCTAATCTTGGTGACTAAGTCATCCATCCACCTCTTAAACCCCTATAAATATCTGATAGCTTTCAGTATTTCAGAGGTCCCCGATCTCCGATCGAAAACACATAACACACACACCATTTGTTGGTTTCTCTCCCTGAAAGATTCCCTCAAATCACTCACAAACAACTCCTAAATTCGTCCATCAACCTTGTTGATTGACGAACATCAAGGCTAAAGCCTAGAATCAAGACGAAGCTCTGCCCGAATCACTTCTCGACCGAGAAGACATCTAGAACCACGTTCTAAATCAAATACTCCTTAAAAACTAGGTAAACTCCTATACTTTTATTCTTCTTCTCAACCTCTCTATTGGCTTTTAGAGTAGCGTAATCCCATCAAAAGGATTAGCCTAGAGTCCCTTCAATCCATGGAGGCGATCTCGAAGCATACAATCCAACATTTCTAATTAAGAAATTAATTAGGGTTTTCTTATTTAATTATTGAAAAGATTGATAATACTCAATTGGCAAGATCAATCTTCGGATTGGGTGGAATGGGTGCTCCTCGACCTTCCCATTTCATAACTTAACCCCCGAACCCTCAAATCTCTCAAAATAATTAAAAGATTTTTCTTATTGTTTTCCTAAATAAATAATAAGTGGCGACTCTGTTATTCAAAAATATCAACGCTACAGTTTTGGCGACTCCACTGGGGACAATTAATTATGAGGGTTAGACTTGCGCACAATTGAGTTTTATCAATCTTTTTATTTTTCTGCAAAAATTTAATTTTTCTGAATTTTTCGGAATTTTTCTGTACTGTTTTCGTAAAAAAAAAATTACTGTCAGACTGCTTTTCCTGTGCGGGACAAGGTAGTCCCGCGCGAGACATTTACACGGCAGGTACAAACATGAAATTCCTGTTGTTGACTTTTTAAAAGGTTTACTTCACAAATAAATACTTGGCATGTAGTTGACTTTTCTTTACAGTTTGACCTCATCCATAAAAAAATAATAAAAAAAATCGAAAACTTACAGAGAAAAGTTTTAAAAAATTTGAAAAAGTCAAAATAAATTATTATTTTTATTTTGCTTGTATTAACTTTATTTTGCAGGGTAGAATAATTTTAATTACTTAAACTATATACCTGCGTGCGATTGGTTTTTTGATTTAAAGACCCGTCCATGAAGGATTCGGGAGTTGTAAAATTAATTAATTTAATTTTTTTCTCTCTCTATTTTTTAGTGGAACTACGACGGCCTGAGTCTTCCTAATTTGGGAGAAACGTAGGCAACCACTTGGTGCGGCCACTATCTGTTTTTTTTAGTTTTCAAAAAAAAACTTTCTATTTTCTCTATCACCTAGATTGACTCTCACACACGCGCACTCATATTATAACTGTCATTGCACTACATACCCTGGTTAAACTCGGGACCCACACTAAGGACGGATGACGGTAACCACCTAGTCGCCGGTCTCTCCGAAGTTGGATCATCCCACTCCGCGTCTTCAATTCATCTAGATTGTTATATCGCGGGGAGCCTAGCCTTGCAGCCCTGCATCGCCACATATCATGTAGATTATCTTTTTAGGACACTCCGTGACCGGTCGGTTTGATCTTGGAGTCCTTGTAATGCCTTATCAAGATCATTTTTTGTGCAATAAACCATGGAAAGGAAATCAATAAATTGCCGCTTCGAAAAGGTCCTTTGATTGTCCCTTCGAATTTGCCCCTAAAAGAGAAAAAATTCTCACCAAAATTATTGCACAAAACTTGATGTTACTTGGGATAACTTCGACCCCTAGGTCCTTAGGTTTGATTTTCGAATGCTAGAAACCCCCAAAATGGATTTTCCGTCCGACCAAAATTAGGATTAAAATCATAAAAAATGTGACTTCCCGTGGTGTTGTCTCGCGCGAGACTACTTGTCCCGTGCGATACAAGTGTTCGGTCTTTTCGTGTTTGGCCAAAACCTTCAAGCCTCCATTCACCCTATTCAGCCAACTTGTTGGGACTCGATCATGGTTTAACACGGTTGCTACACATCAAGGTTCTTCGCCAAAGCTCGACACGATGTCTGCTTCTCCTTCTACCACCGAGATCGAAATCAAGGAAGCTAAGGCCGAACTCATCGAGGCCATGCTTAGTATGGATGAGCAAAGTAAGAAAATTGATGAGCAAAATGTCCAAATAACCGCCCTCCTGCGAGAGCTCCATGAGATGAAAGACAAGAAAGAAAGAAAGCAAAAGCAGAAAGAGGAATCCTCCTCCTCCTCTGAAGAGGAATCCTACACCAAAAGGAATAAAAAAACCAAAAAGTCAAGCAAGAAAGAGGAAGAATCTGATTCATCCTCTTTCTCATCCTCCTCCGATGATGAGGGACATATCTCCAAGGGTGCTAAAACCAAGAAAGAAGGTAGTGGTGAAACTACTAAACTTGGTGACCATGTTCTAAGATTTACCTCGAGAAGAAACTCGCAACCCTTGACACTTTAAAAGGATCATTCGTCCCATTTGATCCCGACGCTATCCAACAATCCATCACCAAGTTTCCTCGCAAGTATAAGACACCCGATATTGCCAAGTTTAATGGCACTACTTGTCCACGAGCTCATGTTGAGACCTACACTTGGGCTATGCTTCCAATGGGTGTTGATAACACAATCTTGACCCAATGCTTTCCTCAAACTTTGGAGGGTGCGGCAAGGGATTGGTACATGTCTCTTCCTATGACTACAAGGCTTGATTGGTCGTCTGCATGTTTAGTCTTTCAAAGGCAGTTTGAAGACAACTCCACTTACCGCCCTACTAGGAGGGATCTTTAACAAACCAAACAACATGCAAATGAGTCCTTTGCTTAATTTGCTAGAAGATGGAGACTCAAACTTACTGAAATTATCGAAAGACCTACTCTCAAAGAGCAAATCCACATCTTCCTCCAATGCCTTCGTGGTGAATTTCAAGAGAAGCTCGTTGGTAATTACTTTCCTAGTTTCAATGAACTCCATGAGTCCGAAATTAGGATTGATGACTTCCTAAAAAGCAAAAAGAAGGAAAGTACTTTCCGCTTCAACAAACCCACAACGAGTAAGGATGCTTCAGTCAACGCTATTGCATTCAACCGCCCCAACACCGGCAAGTATTTTGCTGTTCCTCCTCCCGAAAAGAAAAAGAGGCACTATGACAAAATTGAAGGAATCACTCAAGAAGAACTCTTCGATGTGCTCGTCAAGAATGAAAAGATCAAACCAAGAGAAGGTGGTCCTCCTAAGGATATGGGTCCTAATTATGCTCATCACTTATTCTGCAAGTACCACAACTTCACCGGCCACGACACCAACACTTGCCACCACTTGAAGGACATCATCCAAGATCTCTTTGAAAATTGAGAGTTAAAACGTCCCAACGTCATCACCAATCCTCTCCCTCGCAATCCATGAAGAAGATGAAGCTCCGAGAAGAAATCTACACTTACCACGTTGGGGCTATAACTATCCTCTCCCTTTCTCCTTTGATAGAAGTAAATTAGGTTTTAAATTTCCATGTATGAACTCGAAGAGTCATTCTATATTTCTAGTACTCCTCACCTCCTCTAAGTTTGTGTCATCTAAACTATCGAGTCTGTTCTTAAATTTCTCAATTAATCAAAGTCATTTTTCCTAAACACTTTCTCTAAGGTTGTTCTACATCATAAATATCATTTAATTCATACAAAATAATGGACCCTCCATTCCCTAAATCATCGCAAAAAATAGAGCTTCTAAGCGAGTTTAAGAAGAAAGTTGTCCTTAGAAGGCTTAAGGGCTAAACATTACCCCTACTGAAAGTCAATGTTCAACAAACGAAGAAAGCCAAAGGTGCTGCTGTCTATCCTCATTCCAAGAAAAGTGGGGCTACTCAATTCAAAGCTTTGAGAGTTAAAAAAAAAAAAAAAAAAAAAGAGAAAAAATTCTCAAGCTTTCATCACCCCCACAACAAAGGTGAAAATTCAAATACATGAAGGACTCTCCCACAAAGAAAAGGAGTCGAGTGATATCAACAAAAGAAATGAAGATTACTCAACATACTCCTACCACAAGCGAAGAAGACTTTCAGTATCAAGAAAAATATTTACCCTTGTTGAGTCTAGAGGCTTCCTGTTAGCCACTCTCATACACACTCTTGAAATCCAAGCATCAAATCTGGGGCTTCTTAACCTTTCCTCCCCCAGTTAATCTCTACTTCAACTCCTCAAAACAATCAAATCTGCATTAGGAGCTTTCCTCTCTGGTTCTCACTCTCATCATTAGAGAATACACTTCTTCAAAGAGTCAATGCTTGGATCACCTTTCAAAGAATAGAGTCCGTCTCTTCTCAACTAACTTGAGATCTCATCTCTCTCTCCTCAATAAGATTCTCTCCCTTGAGTTCTCTTCGAGTTAACATACTATCTTGAAAAGAAAAAAAAGGCGCAAAGGAGATGCCCGCTAGATTGAAAACCTGAAAGGGTGGTCTAGGCAAAAACCAGGGTGCGTCACTAAGAAAAAAAAATCACAGGACAAAGGGAGACTTTTCTTCAACCTTCTTCATCAAACATTATTCGACCCTCTTCAAATCAAATCAACAAGGAAAGTCTTCTTCGATCATCTTCAAATCAAGAGAGCAGACTCACAAGCCTGTTCACAAAGTCATCTACCACTTGCAAGCAACTTGGGGCTTGAGACAGCAAAGGGCCTTAGACATAGAACCATTACGACAGTTGACATATTTGTAGTCGTTTGTCTCCTAGAGACACGATTCAAGGGAGAATTAAGAATGAAGATTCGCAACAGGCCTAGATGTGTTCGCACAAGGTTACTCATTGAAATTCAGCCTCGCTGACTAGCAACAAATTCTGCATAAACCTGATTTGGTCCCAACTTGTCAAACACAAGTTCACTCTCATACAAATCACCCATCTCAAACATAAATCCATACAAATATCCCTACATTTCTATATACCATATACTCATACATAAACTCACCACTAAAATGACCAACCGGCCATTTACACGAACAGACGTGGACACCACCACGTAAGTCCAGTCAAACAACTAAAATCTGAAAAATCTATTTGGAATCTTTATGTGCTAGCAGGTGCAGAAAGGTAAGAATCATTCGGGTCCATCCGAGGCCAATATGCATATATCCTTGCATTACAGGAGCCGACAGAACCTCCACCTCAACCGAAAACTTCAAAGTCTGTGACGGCAGAAAACTTCAAGTCCGTGACCTCGGCAACACCAGCAAAGTCTGTGACGGCAGCAAACTCCAAGTTTGTGACCTCGGCAACATCAACAAAGTCTGTGACGGCAGCAACTTCAAGTCCGTGACCTCGGCAACCACAACAAAGTCTGTGACGGAAGCAAACTTCAAGTCCGTGACCTCGGCAACCACAATAAAGTCTGTGACCTCAGAATCAACAAAGTCCGTGACCTCGGCAACAACGACAACAAAGTCCGTGACCTCGGCAACAACGGCAACATCAGTAACCTCGGGCGGCGCATCATCAACAACGGATATTTTCAGAATTAGGTCAAATCCTTGATTTCTCAGTATGAATTTATCCATGGTTCGAAAGCACTCGAACAACCTAAGCAAAGTCGGTAACTTCGGGCGGTGCTTCAACAACTTCATCAACAAACAGGTATCATCGGAATTGGGTCAAGTCTTTGATTCCTCAGTATGATTTTACCTTTTCAAAAAAAAAATCCCTCTTAGAATTTCAAAAATGCTTTTCAAAATACCTAAAATAGCCTTTTTAGTGTTTTGGAGTCGAACTACGTTTTGGTCTGATTCTCTCTTAGAGATACGTAGGCAGCCGTGCGGCACGACCATCCCAATGTTCAGAATGATGTATTTTCTATCGACGACATGACTTCTTCCATAAGTCTTGTCGCCGAGGGGCTCTGTAGATACCCTATTATGAACCAATAATTCATGATTACACTACTCTTCGTCTCTCTTTTATGTTTTGATGAAAGCATATTAGTTTCGTCATGTTTCGTTAAGTTTCTAACTAACCTCGTTAGTTTTGGACCTAACTGACTAACGGAATAAACTGAAGAGGACAAAATGGTCAACCGACTAGTTGTCCCGCACGGGACATGCGTGTCTCGCGCGAGACAACCCCTCTGCAGGATATGCAGAATCACTCTCCTTCTCCGTTTCAACCTCTTTTCTGGATAAAACCGTATCAATCCGGTCATCCAATCACAGTTGAGTTCTGGAACCTTTCTTGAGTCTCCTAATCTTGGTGACCAAGTCATCCATCCACCTCTTAAACCCCTATAAATACCTGATAGCTTTCAGTATTTCAGAGGTCCCCGATCCCCGATCAAAAACACATAACACACACCATTTGTTAGTTTCTCTCCCTGAAAGATTCCCTCAAATCACTCACAAACAACTCCTAAATTCGTCCATCAACCTTGTTGACTGACGAACACCAAGGCTCAAACCTAGAATCAAGGCGAAGCTCTGCCCGAATCACTTCTCGATCGAGAAGGCATCTTAGAACCACGTTCTAAATCAAATACTCCTTAAATTCTAAGTAAACTCCTATACTTTTATTCTTCTTCTCAACCTCTCTATTGGCTTTTAGAGTAGTGTAATCCCATCAAAAGGATTAGCCTAGATTTCCTTCAATTCATGGAGGCGATCTCGAAGCATACAATCCGACATTCCTAATTAAGAAATTAATTAGGGTTTTCTTATTTAATTATTGAAAAGATTGATAATACTCAATTGGCAAGACCGATCTTTGGATTGGGTGGAATGGGTGCTCCTCGACCTTTCCATTTCATAACTTAACCCCCGAACCCACAAATCTCTTTAAAATCAAAAAGGTTTTTCTTATTGTTTTCCTAAATAAATAATAAGTGGCGACTTTGTTATACAAAAAATATCAACGCTGCAGGACTCTAAAACTGTTAAAAGTCAAGTGGAAGAGTTACAAATAATAATTCATGAAATTCATGCCGAGGGAATGGTAATTAGTGAAAGCTTTCAAGTGGCGGCAATAATTAAAAAGTTGCCTCCTGCTTGGAAAGATTTCAAGAATTACCTTAAACATAAACGAAATGAAATGAATGTTGAAGCGCTTGCTATTCGTCTTCGAATTGAGGAAGAGAATAGAATTGCGGAAAAGAAGTTGAATAATCTTCTTGTGGCGAAAGCTAATGTGGTGGAGCATGTTGATAGCTCCAAGGCCAATGGCAAGGCCAAAGGCAAGTTTGTGCCCAGAAAAGGTTCTAGTTTGAAACCAAAGGGAGGAATCTCCAAGAAGAAGTTCGGTGGAACTTGCTACAATTGTGGTATTATGGGTCACAAGTCTTCCGAGTGCAGAAATCCAAAGAAGCAAGCAAACATGGTTGATGTCATCTCGAATAAAGTTTTCGATATGCATTTGGCGGTGGTAATTTCCGAGGTGAATTTGGTAGTTTTGAAGCCCTTGAAAATGGTGAGAAATTGTTCATGGAAAATTCTGCCACTTTCGATGTGAAAGGTCAAGGAAAGGTGGTGCTGAAGTTGACTTCTGGGAAAGAGTTGACTCTCAACAATGTGCTCTATGTGCCCGAAATTCGGAAAAATTTGGTGTTCGAATCACTTTTGATTAAGCATGGTTTTCGTGTTGTGTTTGAATTCGATATGGTTACTTTGTCTAAAAGTGGAATGTTTGTAGGCAAGGGATATGTTTGTGATGGTATGTTTAAGCTTAGTGCTATGGTTGTAAAAGGCAATGTAATGGCTAATAAGCCTAAGATGAATGAATTGAATAAGAATAATTCTTCCGTTTACTTGCTTGAGTCTTTCAATCTGTGGCATGGTAGACTATGACATGTTAATTATGATACTATACGTAGATTAATTAACATGAATTGCATATCAAAATATAAAATAGACTACAAACATAAATGTGAAACTTGTGTAGAGGCAAAGTTTACAAAACCTCCGTTCCATTCTGTTGTAAGAAATAATGAACCACTTGAGTTGGTTCACACGGATTTATGTGACTTCAAGTCAACACAAACACGAGGGGGCAATAAGTACTTTATGACTTTTGTTGATGATAGCACAAAATATTGTTATGTGTATCTTCTCAAAAGTAAAGATGAGGCTATAGATAAATTTGTTCTCTATAAAAATGAAGTTGAAAATCAACTCAGCCGGAAAATAAAAGTCATAAGAAATGATCGTGGTGGTGAGTATGAATTCCCTTTTAAAGGTATTTGTGCTCAACATGGAATAAAACATGTAACAACACCACGATACACCCCACAATCCAATGGAGTTGCCGAGCGAAAAAATCGGACTTTAAAGGACATGATGAATGTCATGTTAATAAGTTCGGGGTTACCGGATAACATGTGGGGAGAGGCCGTTTTGTCGGCAAACTATGTGTTAAATAAAATGCCCCGAAAGAAATTAAATAAGAGCCTCTATGAAATGTGGCATGTAAGAGTGTCATCATACCAATACATGCGAGTGTGGGGGTGTCTTGCAAAGGTTTCAATACCACCTCCCAAAAAGGTGAAAATTGGACCAAAAACTATTTATTGCATATTTATTGGGTATGCTCACAATAGTAGTGCTTATATGTTTCTTGTGTATGAATCGAAAATTCAAGATATAAACAAGAATACTATAATGGAGTCAAGAAATGCTTCTTTCTTTGAGAATGTGTTTCCATGCAAAAGATATGAGGCAAGTTCATCTAAAAGGAGACATAATTCAATAGAAGAAGAAGAAGTAGAAGGAAGAAATCATCATGATGAAAATGATGGAAATGATGAAGCGGAGATAGAACCTCGACGGAGCAAACGAGGTAGGGTAGAAAAATCTTTTGGCCCAGATTTTCTAACATATATGCTTGAAAGTGAACCACAAAGTTATAAAGAGGCCGTGAGCTCTTCGAAAGGACCTTTGTAGAAAGAGGCCATTAAAAGTAAGACTGATTCCATTTTACAAAATCACACTTGGAAATTAGTGGATCTTCCTCCGAGAAGCAAACCACTAGGATATAGGTGGATTTTTAAAAGGAAAATGAAGACGGATGGAACAATTGACAAGTATAAGGCAAGACTTGTAATTAAAGGTTACAAGCAAAAGGAAGCCCATGATTAATTTGATACATATTCTCCGATTACGAGAATAACATCCATAAGAATTGTACTTGCGATAGCAGCATTGCGGAATCTTGAAGTACATCAAATGGATGTTAAAACAACCTTTCTAAATGGGGATTTAGAAGAGGAAATTTACATGGAGCAACCAGAAGGATTTTCTGCGTCGGGGCAAGAAAATAAAGTGTGCAAATTAGTAAAGTCATTGTATGGCTTGAAACAAGCACCAAAACAATGGCATCAAAAGTTTGATCAATCCATGATGAAAAGTGGATTTAAAATAAATGAATGTGATAAATGTATCTATGTTAGAGACACGGAAAATGGCTACGTTATTTTGTGTCTTTATGTAGATGACATGCTTATCATAGAAAGCTGTGATAAAATGATAAAGTCCACTAAAGATATGTTGAACTCAAATTTTGACATGAAAGATATGGGGTTAGCCGGCGTAATCCTTGGCGTGAAAATTTCAAGAATATCAAATGGACTTGCTTTAAGCCAGTCACATTATGTGGATAAGATTCTTGAGAAATTCAGCAAGGGTGACTTAGCTATTGCTAGAACCCCAATAGACATGAGTCAACATCTATCAAAGAATAGAGGTGACGCAGTTTCTCAAGTTGAATACTCGAGAATCATTGGAAGTCTAATGTACTTGATGAGTTGTACTAGACCAGATATTGCTTACACGATTAGCAAACTGAGTCGGTATACAAGTAATCCTGGAGCGGAACATTGGAATGGTATAGTGAGAGTACTAAGGTACTTAAGATATACTCGAGATTATGCTTTACACTATACTAGACATCCAGCGGTAATTGAAGGGTATAGCGATGCTAATTGAATATCCGATATAAAAGACTCAAGGTCTAAGAGCGGATTTGTATTCACATTAGCAGGAGCAGCTATATCATGGAAATCTTCTAAATAAATGGTTATAGCTAGATCCACGATGAAATCTGAGTTTATAGCGTTAGATAAATGTGGTGAAGAAGTCGAATGGCTACGTCAATTTATAGAAGATATTCCAAGATGGACAAAGCTCGTGCCATCAATATGTATACATTGTGATAGCCAATCAGCGATTGGAAGGGCACACAATCATATGTATAATGGTAAGTCTAGACACATTCGTCGAAGACATAATACCATTAGATAACTACTCTCAACTGGCACAATATCCATTGACTATGTTAAGTCAAAGGAAAATTTAGCAGATCCGTTAACCAAAGGGTTAAATAGAGAGTTAGTTGAAAGCTCGACGAGGGGAATGGGACTTAAGCCTCTGAAAAGTTAATCACAGCGGAAAATCCAATCTAGATGACTGGAGATCCCAAGAACTAGATTCAATGGGACCACCTAACTGTTAAAAGACTTGTAGCGTCATTGTGGGGGAATCAACCCCAAGCCCATTCCTATTAGTGATATCCCGAAAGGACAAGGATAAGCCTATGGCTTTTAATGATTCTTATGCGTCGAAAATTCGAGCGGGGTAATACGAGCTACCTTTAAGAAATCACCTATGTGAGAGAGAAGTGGGGCTGCTTCGAGGAGAATTATGTGAGGCTCAATTCTTAGACCCTCTCGCAGAACCAGGCGTATATTCAGGGCCATGATTGAACATAGCTATGAGAATTGAAGTATGTTAGGATGATACTTGTGTCAAGCATATGATCGGCTATACAAAAAGCATAACGATTCAAGGACATCGCGTCTATCGATTTGTGAGTAGAGTAAATATGCTTGTACGAGCAAAGATTCAATGGGCATTCCCACATCTTCGTATTCAAGTTTTCGTCTGCCGGACTTTATCACCATTTCCGCATTATTCCTTCATGTGGGAGATTGTTGGAAAAAAGTGTGTTTTGAAAGAAATAATGAGTTATTTTCTTAATTAGTTATTTGTCAAAATGACAAATTGATTGTTGGATTGTGTTCTACTCCATGAGTACAATGAAATCATATATTCATTTGTCCAAAATGGTTGAGAAATGAATGAGATATTAAGGCTCAAAGTAAATGGGTTGGAAATGGGGAAATGTGGTTATCCCACATTGGAAAAAGATGCAAAAGTGGCTTAGTTTATATACTCCTACACTTTAGTAGGGAGTAAGATTGTGGTACATAGAGGCTCTCTCTCGCGCACAGGTGCGAAGGGGGGGTGCAAATCATGGACCGAAATAGGCTTCGGTCTACCGAACTCATGTGCATGCGCGTCCCGCGGACACGAATGTAGCTCCGAAATAGCCTGTCCGCGCGAACCCACCTTTTGCATTTTTTTTCCAAACTTGACAAACCCACGAAGCTGCCAGTGAGGCGGATGCCTGGACCTGACCATGCGGACGCCTGGAATGCAGACCAAGGCTGCACGGTTGAACCAATGCAAGGCGGGCGCCTGGACCAGTGCTATGCAGCCGCCTGGAGGCCAGTAGGTGCCGCCCCATTGAGACACTCCGAGGCGGGCGCCTGGATGGGTTCGAGGCGGGCGCCTCGTTCCCAACAGCTGAAGACGCTGAAACTGTTTTGAGCCAGAAATGTTCCTAATGATTTCAAATAAATGTGTAACTGTCGCAAGGACTCAAAGGGATGTGTAACTGCCTTGCATTATGAGCTAATTGATTGAATTTATTTCAATAATGGCATTGATGAATAAAATTAAAACATTGTTTTAATTTTTTGGCAGTTTTATTTCTCTTGTTTAATATACAAATAGAGAACACAACAACAAGGAGAATACACAGAATTTCCAGAATGTCTCTACTATCAAATTCATAGCAAATTGATAATCTTTCTTTGGCTTCCTGCATATTGCATTTGTGGTGATAACATCCAAGCATTTGACTTCAATTCGCTGGAGGTATTATTGTGCAACCACCGTCCGGTCAATTCGTTTCATCCTAGGAGGCAATCGTTCCGTTCAATCTCAAGCACAACGTGGTGAGAGGACGAAATTTGTCTTAAGGAGAGTGTGATCTCATACGACTCGGACAATGACAAATCCTTTTCTTCTTTTCTTTACTATTTTTATTTTAATTAGTTTTCTGTAATTTCCAATTATTTTGTAATAGTTATTCCAATACTTCCTTCTCCTAAAATTCTGGCTTCGCCACTATTTGAGAGAGTGCATTAGTTGGTTAAACTTGTGCACCACAAATGCATAAAGACCTTACCCTACTCTCCACTTGTATTTGTGGTCCTTTCTCCTTTTTGTAGTGGTTTTCCTTTGGTAATTATTAAAAGAAAAAAAAAATTAAAGAATGGAAAATAAAAAAAGACAAAATTCAAGAAATGGAAGAGAAAGGATATCCCGAGCTAAGAGCTCTTATTTGATTCCTTGCAATTTTCTGGTAAGGTGATTATATATACGTGGCTAAAGAAGAGGTAGACATCTTATATGCATTATCATTATCATTGATGGTTGGGCTCTGATCATTTAAACAAAAAGGCTTTGAATTTGAGCTATTGTAGATCAGTAGATGCATTTTTTTGGTGTATTTTTTTTTAAATATAAAATGGTAGTAAGTGAACTACCGCTCCAAGTCAGGTTGGATCACGAGGGCGACAAATATCTTCCAACAACAAAGTTTGAACTACCGCTCCAAGTTAGGTTGGATTACGAGGGCGACAAAAATCTTCCAACAACAAAGTTTTAACACTGCTGCATTCTCAGATTTCAAACTCTAAGACTTCAGGTTAAGGTTAAGATAGAACACCCATTTATCATATAATCTATGTGCTTGTAGGTTAAATCAGTAGATGCAACAAGAGTGAGATCTTCTCTTTGACAAAGTTACGTATTTAAGTATTGCATTTTTAAATTAAAAAAATCGTATTATATCTATTCTAAAAGAATATCAAAAAAAAAAAATGTTCTTGATATCAAAAAACGATTTGAAATATTTTTGTAAATATTTTTTAAGGAAGTAAACCATTTTTCTTACAAAAATTGAAATGTGAACTACAATATTTATTATGAAAGTGAGAGACTTTTAAAACTAACTTAAAATTCTTAAGATATTCTCAAAGTAAACATTTTAAAAGTCAACTCATTCATATTTTATCAATAGATATTTTATTTACCGTTCAAATAAAAGAAAATAAATAAATATATACAACTCTAACTATGGAATCATAATAGATCATGGGATGTTATTAGTATCAATCAAGATTTTAAAAATCGCTAAGCGGATGCTAGGCGGTGGAGCCGGGTCTAGCGTCTAGGCGGGGATTAGTCGGAACCTAGGCGGAGCTTAAAACTAGGCATTGGAGAGGGGCCTAGCGCCGGCCTAGGCGCCCTTAGGCGGGATCTTTTAGAACACAGAGTATGATAAATAATGATAAGTGTGTATTTTTACGAGTTTTTTTTTTTTGTCAAATTAAAGACATCTAATTTAAGCGACATTCGTTATACCTTTGTACACGAAAATGTCAAGAGTTCAATCCCGTCAAATGCACTTTTAAATGTCACTTAGTTTGCTCCTAATTATTTTATTTATTTATTTTTCTTCTTCTTCTTTTAGTGATTTTTTATTTTAATTTTAATTTTAATTTTGTGAAGTGAATTATGCATGAAAATAAGGATCTCCGGTGTTACGTACACATAACAAAGATGACGAAAAGGTGAGAAAAGCATGTACCTATTCGGAGCCGTGACGGCAAAATCGACCCACCGGTCTTCCTCTTCTTGCCACTTGATTATCCGGCCATCGGAGACTCCGGTATACGGCCCTTCTCCATTGGAATCAAAAGCAAAACTCTCAGGCCCGACCGTGGATCCGCCGATCGGAATTACTCGAGAATTTATCTGTAATTCATCATCATTTTGTGCTGAATAAAATGGAAAATTAATATGATATAGGGTGGAGGAAATTACAAGGGTTATTGATGCTGAGAGGAGAAAGAGTTTTGAGTTCATGGCCGGCCGGCGGGTCTGCTAGAGAGAAAGAAAAAGTTGGTAATGTGTTTATTTATTCGTTATTAATAGAAAATCAATATCCTTTTGTCAGCGAATATCACACTTTGTGGATTTAGATTCTTTGAGATCAATGATGTTTCTTGTGAGTTAGGGTTATTGAAGAGATCTAATTATTTTCTTACTTTCTCTTCCTCGTCTCAAAATAATCTTCCCATTTTTTTTTTTTTCCTGTTATTACAAATGAATTTTAAGCAACAATTTTAGATTTATTTAGTTAATCCAATGAAAATTTAAAATGTGTTATTGATAGTATTGCTGATGTGTATCAATAACAAGTTTTAGATTTTCATTTGTATAATTAAATCAACATAAAGTTATTGAACGGAATAATCTGTGATGGGCCGAGCCCAACGTTTACTACGAGCCTGGGGGCCCAATAGGCCCACCAAGAGACCAACTACAAAGAATCAGATCAAGGCCTTGGGCCATAGCCCGTCTAACATTGGTTGGCCGTCGTCGCCACTGAGCGACCAGGCCCATCCAAACGACGAGCCATCAGACCATTAATGGAAGGGCTAACTTCCAGCCCGTTGACACACCAATTGGTACTCGTCCTTCGACTGGACGAGCCTCCCTTCGACCCCAACTGGCACTCTTCCAAGAGTAAGCGTCGTCATTGAACGGCTGACTCTCTCTCGACGAGTCATACCTCAAGGAGACGACCCACCTGGACGTACAGCTCCAGGTCGTCTCCTCTATTAAGCTTCCTCAACAAGCTTGATTAATTAGCTAATTTGGGATAATGACGGACACACTACGTGCCTCGTTATATGTGCATTCACGCATTCATTAATAACTACAAAAGGTACGTAGGTTGACTTTCCCTTATAAGGCAAACTACTTATCGGATGTCGGGTGTTGCAGTGTCCTTACATAGACGGACCAATGCCGGCGCGACACGTGTACACCTAGGAGATGGAGCTGATCCTACGGCTGGCATCAATCCAATCCAACGGTCCTGATGAAAACCCTAATACCACCTTTCCTACTATAAATAAGAGAGTAATAACGTGGAATAAGGTAATGCCTTACTGCATATTTCCATACTTACACACTCTGCAGTATTTGCACCATATTTTCGCATCATAATCTTACTCTCACGCAGGAGGCTTGCTTGGGAAGACCCCTAGCAGCTTTCACCCTTTATTTCTTGTCAGGCCGAGATCCGAAGCTAGCTCAATCATTTCTTGGACACAAGAACCGAGTTTTGCACGCTTTCTGCGCGATCGGATTGGTTCCATTGCCGGGGGAAACGTGTTAGTGATCTTCGGCTACGAAATACGATCGGAGCGGTTTGGAAAAATGGTGTCCGATGGTCATACGAACGATAAATCAACCTGGGAGATGAGGGCGTACCACCTCGGCAAGAAAATCCTAGGCCACCCTCACCACCTAGGAACCCTAACTTAAGGGTTACCAGTCACGAGGGATGGTTGATGGTACGAGCCTTCAAGCAACTAGAAGAAGAGAAAAGGGGCCTGCTGCCGAGCGCCAGAGGAGACCTCCACTAGAAAGGAGGCCTGAGACAGCTGCAAGGTACACGGGAGGTCCCTCTAACCCTAATCTCGACGGAGCGGCTTTCCTCGTCGAGAGAGCTAACGCCCTCGGGAGTTCTTTCAAATCCGGGACGAGCTAATCCATATGGCCGCTCCTCAAGCTCCCCGAGGCATCCCATCAAACAATCTCGTCGGGAAGGAGGAGAAGGAACCGAGAGAGAGAATGCCGGTCGTCGTGAAGGGGCTGCCCGGCTGAAACGAGCGTGTTGTGCCCCGGCTTGACCTAAGGGAGCACATCAATGAAAGACGGAGCCAAGGAGCCCGATCACGGCGGCGACGAGATAGGCGAGCCTCACGGGGAGCTCGTCGTCGAAAATCTTGAAGCTATCGGGAATCAAGTCGTCAGGGGTCGTCTACGAGACTCCGTCATTAAGAAATGAACGGGCGCCAGCCAAAGAGAGAGAACTCGATCTCCACGTCATGAACGAGAGGCTTCCGGATCTTATAGGTCGTCTCCACCTCCCGAGTTATAGGGGACGATCCATCTCACGACGGCCGCCCCACCGAGAGGCAACGGTCTATACCGTTGCAGGGGGCCCCGTCAAGATAGGATCCCCTGTTGGCCCTAAGGCAGAGAGGTAGACATGAGAGAATTTTTGAGGTTGAAACGTCAAGTGGAAGAGTTGAGGAACAAGAGGAATAAAGTGGACAGCGACGACTCTGATGACGACGGCGGCACTATGAATCCCCTTGCTCCCTGGATGTTGGAAACTGGACCCCCGGAACCAGGCTTCAAACTACCCGACCTTAAACAATACGACGGCTCTACCAGTGCCATGGACCACATACTACACCTTGAGGCACAGATGTACGTGGTGGCAAAAGCTTCTGGCCACGACGACGTCATGTGCAAGGCTCTCACAAGCACGTTGGTCGACTCTGCTTTGAGGTGGTTTAGAGGCCTACCAAAGGGGAGTATTGAATCTTGGAAACAGATGAGGAAGAAGTTTTTAGGAAGGTTTGCTACGGCGGGAGAGCGTCGTAAAACCAACGACCTCGGCAACATATCCCAAGGAACTGCTGAAAGCTCAATGAACTACTTCAAGAGGTTTAAGAAATTGGTAGATCAAATTGATGAGGATCTAACCGATAGAGAAATAATAAATTGCTTCAGACATGGCGTCCTTTCCTCTACCCTGGACTACGAGCTCCAAGTCCACCCGGCCAAGTCTCGCAAAGACCTCTATGCCAAGGCATACGCCGTCGCCGAGGCCGAAGAAAGAAAGTTACAAAGAGAGGGAAAGTCTGTGGACGAGGCTGAGGCGACGAAGTCCAAAAAGGATAAGGGCGGAGAAAAAGGAAAGAACAAAGTGAAAGCGGAAAAAGTTCCGGAGTCGTACACTCCGCTTACCGTTTCCAGAGCAGAAATTTTGAGCAACGTTGATTTCGGCCCGGCCCCGAAGATGAACCCTAACGGGAAGGGAAAGAAGAACATGAACAAGTATTTGTGAATACCACAGGGACAAGGGGCACGACACCGAGGAATGTTTTAGTTTGAAAAAGATCATTCAAAGATGGATCGGCGACGCGGCGACCTGGAGGAGTATATAAGGAAGGACCATCAGGGCGCGCACAACCGGACGCTAACGACGACGCGCCCCAAAGGAACCCAAGAATGGTCCTGGTGATCTCTGAGGAGACGAGCAAGAACCAGATTAAGAGCGCCATTTACCATTTAAAGAAGGCCCCGCACGTCCCCCAGAAAGCAGAAGTTCCAAACGACGTCATAAGTTTCTTTCCCTACGAGCTTCCAGCCAACCCACTAGCTCGTCAACAAACCTTAGTCATACCTGGTTTCATTGATAATTGCGAGTCGCGGAGAATATTGATTGATCTTTGGAGCGACCAAGGATATCTTATTTTACAATGTCTACCAACGAATGGGTCTACCTGACAGTCGCCTAAGTCCATACTTAGGTCGTCTAGAGGGATTCACCAATCATCGGGTAGATGCGAAAGGCCAAATTAGCCTCTCAGTTGATATCGGAGAACACCCCTTGAGAACAATCAAGACCGTAACCTTCATAGTGATCGACGTCGTCAGTGATTATCATGCCATCCTTGGCCGGTAGAATCACCCACTTTGGGGATCGTCGCCTCGGTTCCCCATCAACGAGTTAAATTTCCTTCACGTGCCGGAGTCGGATGTGTGTTGGGGACGGCCCCAGAATTCCTAGAGCACGTGCTAAAGGCGAAACGGACTATCGAAATAGACGACCCAAGTCACAATGTGAAGCTCTCAAAATCCATCAAAGAAACGACGACCTCGTACGCCAATGTCTCTACGATCAAGTGCGTCGAAGATCCAGAAATTTTGGACGAGGTATTCTTGAACGACAAAGCTGCAGAAACACAACCTTTGGCCGCCCAAGAATCGGGGGCCGACCTGGACAAGCTGATTGACGACGAGGTTCCGGATCTGACACCAGAAGCGAGAAGGAAAATTAAGGAGATCGTCATTGAGTCCATGGATTTTAGGGACGACGCCCCCGAGATGAAGCCAGCAGACGAGCTACTCGAACTAGTCATCCACCCGGATTATCCCGAGCGAGAAAATAAAGCGGGGTCTCAGTTGTGCACTGAGGAGAGGGAAGAGATTATCTCCCTACTCAAACAAAACCTCGACGTTTTCGCTTGGAGAGTAGAAGATATGAAAGGCATTAGAGAAGACGTGGCAGTTCACAGGCTTGGGGTGAATCCTACTATGAAATTCAAGGAGCAGAAGTGTCGTGTTTTTCAGGCGAAAAGGAGATTGCCATAAAGCAAGAGATTGAGAAACTGCTAAGTCTTTGGAATCATCGTGAACGCCGGGTTCACGACACAGTTAGCCAATGTGGTTCTTGTGAAGAAACCTAATGGGAAGTGGAGATTGTGTGTTGACTTTGCTTGATCCGAACATGGCGTGTCCCAGGACGGTTATCCCTTGCCAAGAATCGACAAGCTCGTCGATTCTCAGTAGCCTACCATGCTACTCGAGCTTTCTTGATGCCTACTCCAGGCTATCACCAAATCAAGATGGTGAGGAGGACATTCCGAAAAACAAACTTTCAAAGGGCTGGGGAACTTACGTTTACACGAAGATGCCTTTTGGGCTTAAAACGCCGGTGCCACTTACCAAAGGATGATAAATAAGGTGTTCAAGGACCCGGATCGGCGACAACTGCGGAGGCATACGTTGATGATATGGTCGTCAAATCAAAAAAGAGGAAACACGTCGACGACCTAGAACAAACATTCACCAACCTACGAGCCAATGACATGGTCCTCAACCCGGCTAAATGCGTTTTCGGAGTTGCTGCGGGCAAGTTCCTAGGGTTTATGCTATCTCAGCGGGGGATCGAAGCCAATCCTGAGAAAATCAAGGCTTTGATGGATATGGCCGAGCCTACGAGCATCAAGGAGGTTCAGCGCCTAAATGGACGAGTAGCGGCCTTAGGTCGTTTTATTGCCAAGTCTGCTGAGAGATCACTCCCGTTTTTTAAAGCTCTCCGAGGTGCAAAGGACTTCCAATGGACGGACGAATGTTCCCAGTCGTTCAAACAGTTGAAAGAATATCTTGGCTCCCCACCACTCCTCCAAAGCCCCGTAGCAGGGGAAGACCTTTATGTTTATCTCTCGGCGAGTGATAAGGCTGTCGCCGCCGTATTGGTAAGGGAGGAGGGAGGAACACAGAGGCCGGTTTATTACGTCAGCAAAGCCTTGTCAGATGTGGAAACCCGTTACTTTAACGCGGAAAAGATCGCTTACGCTCTCGTCATTACAGCACGAAAGCTACGAGCATATTTCTCCGCTCATCCCATCGTCGTATATACAAATGCCCCACTGCGCAAAATCTTGCATCGTCCTGAAAGCTCCGGTCGTCTTCTCAACTGGAGTATTGAGTCCGATCGAGTTTGATATAGAGTATAGGACGAGGAAGACCCTGCAAGCTCAATCATTGGCAGACTTCCTGGTTGAAACGTCATTCACCATCGACGACGATCAAAAGAAGTCGCAGCCAGCGAGCAAGGGGAAGGAGGTCGCTGAACAGCAAGCGGAGTTAGCTTTGCCCGTAGGATGTTGGAAAATCTATTCAGACGGGTCAGCAACCAAGAATCTGAGCGGAGCAGGGATCGTTCTTGTTGAGCCAGAAAGCGGGACAGTTTTTGAAGAAGTTTTGAGGTTCAAGTTTCAAGCATCAAACAACCAGGCCGAGTACGAGGCACTCGTAGCAGCCATTGAATATGCAAAGTGTTTTGGAGCTACAAAAATTGCAGCCTACTGTGATTCTCAATTGATCGTGAACCAAGTGAGAGGAGATTATCAAGTCGTCGATTCCACCCTACAGAAGTACCACCTGTTGGTCGGAGAATTGATACAAGGTTTAGAATTTTGGGCCATACAGAGAATCGCTCGAGAAAACAACGAGCACGCCGACCTACTTTCAAAGCTAGCTACGGACCAACTCCCTGAGGACGAGCATGGCCATCACTTGGCCTATTTGGACCAGCCAGCTTATGAACGGGTGAAGATCCTCTGCATAGGAGACGGCCCAAAATGTTGGATCGACGAACTAAAGGCGTTCATTGAACGGGAGGAGTTGCCAACGGACGAGGTCTCGGCAAGACAAGTAAAGAGGAAGTCGGCCAGATTTACGGTCGTCGAAGGAGAGCTCTACAGACGATCCATTACCCGGCCATTGCTGAAGTGCGTTCATCCAGACAAGGTCGTTCAGTTGCTGTTCGAAGTGCATCAAGGAGAATGTGGAGGCCACCCTGGGGCCCGTACACTGGCTGATAAAATCATAACCATGGGATACTACTGGCCCCACCTTCGTGAAGACGCTAAACAATTTGTGAAAAAGTGTGACACCTGCCAACGTTTCGCCGACCTTCCCAAGCTGCCTACAACTGAGCAAACCCCTGTCTTGGCTGCCTGGCCGTTTGATATGTGGGGTGTTGATTTGATCGGGCCTTTTCCGCCGGCCAAGGGAGGAGTCAAATATGTGATCGTAGCGGTTGATTACTTTTCAAAGTGGGTAGAGGCCAAGGCCTTGAACAAGATTACAGAAAACAACGCCCTAAGCTTCATTCATGACTCAATATGGTGTCGCTTCGGAATCCCAAGGGTGATCGTTTTCTGCACAACGGCCTACGGTTCTCAAGAAAATTCGAACAGAATTGAACAGGATGGGCGTCAAACACTCCAAGTCGTCCGTCGCCTACCCCCGAGGCAACGGGCAAGTAAGCCCAAGGCTCAATAAACTCGTCTTATCTCGCCTTGTGCAAAAATGCTGAAGGAAGAGATACAAGATGGTTGGACGGACTACCCTCGGCTCTGCGGGCCGCCCGCACAACCAGGGGCCTACGGGGAAACCCCATTTGCTTTGGCTTATGGCTCGAAGGCCATGGCCCCGCCGAACTTCACCGCCGACGGACCGAGTTGCTTTGCACGAGGTAGAAAAGAACATCCACAACCGACAAGTCGACTGGACCTCGTAGACGAACGGAGATTGGATGCCCAATTGAGGATGGAGAACTACAAAGAAAACCAAGGCTTATCACGACAAGAAGGTGAAGAGAAGGTTCTTTAAGGTCGGTGACCATGTACTAAGAAAGATTGAAGCAACGGGACTCAAAGCCCGTCAAAACAAACTCTCCCCCAATTGGGAAGGACCATACATTGTCACAAGTGTGGTCAGAGAGGGAACCTATCGCCTTGCAAAGCCGAACGGTGAAAGTCTCAAGCATCCATGGCACGCCAACCACCTAATGAAATACTACTTTTGAGGTCGTCGACAACACCCAGCGCCCTTAGGGCACCTTGTAGTCCCTAATGTAATTTTGAGAAATTTGAAGTTTTTGGGAAATTGTAAGGGATACCTATAAATCCCAGTAGCTCGTAGTTTACTAGAAAGTTATTTATGAAAGATCGTCGCTTTGTTGATTTTCTACTACACAAACTCTAGCACTTTAACCAAGTATAAAGGTTAGACGAAGCCAGACTTCGTCGAATGCATCTACTTTAACCAAGTATAAAGGTTAGACGTAGCCAGACTTCGTCGATCGCTATAACGGTATAGATGACTCGTCTATAGAACTTTGTCTACGAACAAAAATCTATTGACCTTCATACTATTCCTACGAGCCATTGAGAAGTTGAGAAAATACAAGTTTGAACAAAGGTCGACCATATTAGGACGACCCAAATTCTGGTCGTCACTAACGACGACCAATCATACTTGTCCTCAAACTCACTCGTTCAATACAAGTTATCACGTGCTATCTACGTTAACACAGGTTAACTAACAGAACACAAAGGCATTGAATAACTTAAAACATAGAGCAAATATTGTACGTACGACCCCCTCTAAACAACGAGGAAACAGGCCGACTACATTACAAAAATTAAAAATTGTTTTGGGACAATGTTTGGAACCACCACCAAATAAAATGAAACATTGTTTAGAAACATTACAAAATTTCTTCAATAAAATGAACTACTGAGCGCCTCCGGCGCCTGAGGGAGCTGCATCAGGATCTGGGCCGTCTTCAATAAAGTATTTGTAATAAGCGTCAAAGTTACCAGGGACAACGGCAGGGATGGGCCACTCGTCTTTTCCGGCTTTGGCGTCGTCCTCCCTTATGATAAGAAAATCATTGTCAGTATAGGGGACGAGGGGATGGACCGAGCGTGCTTCGTCGTCGTGAGCCTCCTCCGTGCAAAGGTCAGCCAACTTCCGGACGGAGAGAAGATCTTTTATTGCAGGGTCCAGAAGAAGCCGCCTGGCCATGTGTTTAGCCCCGTCCTTGAAGAACCCACTCGCATGTTTGGTGACCATTTGAAGACACTCAGCACTCTTCTTGAAGTCGTCGACGGCATCAAGCCTGGCTTGGGCCAGCTCGGCATCACGGCTTGCCTTCATCGTTTCAATCTGGGCCGTCGACTTCTGAAGCCGGTTTTCACAAACGCGAAGACCGTCGGAGAGCACCTTCGAGTCGGCCTCAGCTTTGGTTTTCCCTTCCTTCAAGGCATCTATCTCCTTAAGAAGGTTATCCTTTTCATTAACCAAAAGCTCATGGGCAAGAGTGAGCTCGCCAACATTGGTCTCCGCCTCCTTCAGTTTTTGCTCAGCCGTCCCCTTATCGCCGACGGCCTTCATCAGCTGCTCGTTGCCCCGAAGCTCGGCGTCAAGACACTCCCTATAGCCCGACGTCATGGCGTCCATCATCGACGATAGCTGCAACAGTTAAAGTATCAGCACAAGTATAAAGGGACGGAGAAAAACATAAACTTTAATGCGAAGTACCTCAGTTTGGATTAGCCCTAGACGGGCATGAAAAGTTTCGGGAGTAAGATTGGCCTCCTTCATCCCTACGGGTCAACTCAACGTCCCGTCCACGCCTTGTCAGAGCCGTCCCCAGCAAGAGCGCATTGCCATTCCCTCTGCAGATATGGGATCCCAGTTATATGAGAGGCCTTGGCAATGGAGGGTCGCCATCTCTTTGGCCTTGCCTTAGACAGGACCGCCGTGGACGAGCTGGGAGCATCAGCCCTTGGAGTTGATGGGTCCGACGCGTTGGGAGGGTCGACGAAATGACTTTTTCTCTTTTTGGAGGCGCGAGCGTCGGCCTCACGGAGCTCGGGGTTTGAATCAGTGCTCTCCACTTCAATACGCTCGGCCTCGTCAGCAATGGCCATCTGAGCCCCAACAGCTTCCACACTTGGAGGATCAATCTCCATACCTATGGCTCTCTCGGGTGCATCAACGACGGCTTGACGGCCTCCGGTGTTCAGTCCTTCGACGCCGGGCTCCCTCTCGATCATGGGGATAGCACCAGTAGGGTCTTTGGGAAGTTGCTCGTTCCTCGTCGTCCCGCTTCTCTTGACGATCGAGAATGGCCGGGTCGCAGCCCTCTCCTTCTTCTTCTTGGTACCCCGATCACTAGCTCTGATGGCTCCGTCCATGATCCTTGCTTCAATTCTATCCACGTCCCCTTGGGTAAGTACTGCAAAACAACCAAGGAAAAAGAGATTAGTCTTTACTAACGACGAGACGAGCAAAGAGCAAAATTAAAAAGATAGCAGGAGCCCAACCCCCATTCATTTCAAGGTGGTCGCAGCTCTCCTCAATACGACCAGTTCGTGCCGTCGCACAGTTCAAACAATTATCTTTAAAAACAAACTCCTGGTGGACGACCCAGTCAGGATAGCGGGCATCCAAATCAATCTTCACTAAAGGATCAGGCCCTATAGACGGCTTGGACATCATGCCAGCTCGGATGTATCTCCATTGTGAGGCCTCTATGTCTTTGTACGAGACCCATCCGAGGTCTAACAAGTTGTCAATCTTTCCTTTCAGCTCGTCGGCCCACGGAGCTTGGAAGACATGCCTATCACTGACTGGGTGGTTGCCCTCTGGGAAAGGAAACTGCCACCCTACTCGGCTTTCCACCAATATCAAGTGGTTCTCCCATCCATACACCTTACTTGGAATATCCAGGAAGAAGTTCCGTGCGTTCCTGATCGAAGACACACTAACAGTCGTTTTCCCTTTGGCTGTATTCCGGGTCGTCCTATAGTATCGACGGAACACTTTGTTGCATGGCTCGTAGCCGAGGAATCTGCATACGACGGCAAACCCAGATAAAATTCTGACGGTATTGGCACTGACTTCCATGGGCACACAAGCGGAGTCCTCCAAGAATTCGTTGATGAAGGGGTCTAAAGGCAGTCTTAGACCGAACTCAAACTGTTTATAAAAGAAGCCCACCTTCTCCTTACTGGTCACTAAGGAATGACGACGGGGCTCATACTCCGCCAAACTGAGATGCTCCAACTTGTAGGTCGAAGCCTGGACCCTAAACGATCCCCGTAGGGCGTCGATCATTTGTTTCCCGACGTCTTGTTTCCTGAGTTCGATCTTAGGCACGGCCCATCTTCCTCTTGCCCCACCTCCAAACTCATCGTCGTCTGATCCAACTTGTACAAATGTGTGATAGGCTAAAAATTTTGCTGTTTGCCCCGCACTCGTGCTCGGCTCGTTGGCTTCTGGGGCCGGCTGTTCAGGACGCCCGTCGTGATCCATCTCTACAAAACAAGGGGGTAAAAGAGGGGAATCAGTCCTAACATCCGTAGGCAACGACCTACCTAGTGGCGACCTAGATTCCCCTACGACCAAAGCCCTAGTTGAATCACGACGGGACAAAGAGTAGTGGGTTCTGATATGGGTGGGCAAGTCGTTCATTGACCTGAAAGGAGTTACCATTGGGTCACCGTCCTCAAAATCCCCTAGGATTTCTCCCTCTGGGAACCCCAAGGGCTCATCCTCAAAGTTAAACTTCTCCGTGATCAAGAACACTCAGATAAGGGAATTTCCCTCCAAATCCCCTTAGCACACTTATAAACCCTTTGATTCAACCCAAAGCCAAACTTGACACCTCTCTCGAAACTGATGGTCCTTGGTCCCATTTGACTAACCTCTACAAACCCAATGAAAAAACCCAGAAAATGAAGGACAAATGAAGAAATTACCTGTTTCTGGGCTTGAAGATGGTTTTTCCGATGAGTTCGCCGGTGGTAGATCAAAGAAGCTCCTAATCCAAGCTGCCGGATTATCTAACGATGGTGAAGCCAGGACAGTCAATATCGCCGGAAAACGTTTGCACGGTGGTCGGAAATCGCCTCTCTTATGTTGCTCTCACTGATCAAGGTTTGGAAAGTTTGAAATGATGAAAAGAGGAAGTTTTTATATTGGGGGAAGATGAACGGTTCATTCCTGGGGAAACCAAACGGCGCAATGAGTAGGGGCATTAAATACCCTCTGCAACTTCCGAGGCACTTGTCCCATCAGAGGACACGTGGCAATTGAAGAAGAGATCTCACCGCCCACGTCACCCATGCGCGACGTCACCATAATTCAAAATTCAAATTGACGGTCGTACGGGTTGCTTCCTGGAGGGAAAATAACAACTCCCGGCTCGTCGAGACGACCCGTGAGTTGGGGGCGGCTGAGCGGAATAATGCGCGATGGGCCGAGCCCAACGTTTACTACGAGCCCGGGGCCCAATAGGCCCACCAAGAGACCAACTACAAAGAATCGTATCAAGGCCTCGGGCCATAGCCCGTCTAACATTGGTTGGCCGTCGTCGTCGCCATCGAGCGACTGTGCCCATCCAAACGACGAGCCATCGTACCATTAATGGAAGGGCTAACTTCCAGCTCGCCGGACACACCAATCGGTACTCGTCCTTCGACCGGACGAGCCTCCCTTCGACCCCAACCGGCACTCTTCCAAGAGTAAGCGTCGCCATTGAGCGGCTCGTCGTCATCGAACGGCTCGTCGTCATTGAACGGCCGACTCTCTCTCGACGAGTCATACCTCAAGCGAGACGACCCACCTGACGTACGGCTCCAGGTCGTCTCCTCTATTAAGCTTCCTCAACAAGCTTGATTAATTAGCTAATTTGGGATAATGACAGACCTGCTACAGTGCCTCGTTATATGTGCATTCACGCATTCAGTAATAACTACAAAAGGTACAGAGGTTGACTTTCCCTTATAAGGCAAACTACTTATCAGATGTCAGGTGTTGCAGTGTCCTTACATAGACGGACCAATGTCGGCGCGACACGTGTACACCTAGGAGATGGAGCTGATCCTACGGCTGGCATCAATCCAATCCAACGGTCCTGATGAAAACCCTAATACCACCTTTCCTACTATAAATAAGAGAGTAATAACGTGGAATAAGGTAATGCCTTACTGCATATTTCCATACTTACACACTCTGCAGTATTTGCACCATATTTTCAGATCATAATCTTACTCTCACGCCGGAGGGGCTTGCCGGAAGACCCCCGGCGCAGTTTCACCCTTTATTTCTTGTGCTGTGCAGATCCGAAGCTAGCTCAATCATTTGCTGGACACAAGAACTGAGTTTTGCACGCTTTCCTGCGCGATCAGTTATTTTTCAAAGTTTTTTTATAATATCAACAAAAAAAATGGAAACATCATTTTAGGTAAGAGAGAATATATATTTATACACAATATTACACACAGGCTATTTACTTTAGATTTTTTTTATTTTTTTTTGCAAATACTTTAGATATTTGTTAAAAGGAATAAATAATCAACATATGCTACATATATATGTACTCGATTGTTAGCGACAATACATATGCTACATATGTACTCGATTGTTAGCGATAATCAATATATACGTATACAAGAAATTTGTGGAACCGAATCGGACCAGTAAAATCGGGTCAGATCATTAAAAATCGGATCGAAAAAATAGTATTGGTCTAGTCCTAGTTTCAAAATTTTATGTAATCGATTATTTGATCCGTGTCCTGATTTTGAAAAAAAATATACGCAGTCCTGGACAGGACCAAATATATATATATAATATAGGGTCCTATTATAATGAGAACCACATTTATATGAGAACCATAAGAACCACTAACAGTCATTGGATTAAAAAACACATCAATGTTCCAGATTAAAAAAAAAAGATAGAGGGAGTGGCATTTTCGTAATTATTTCATTTAAAAACCCCCTCAAATTTTAAAATAAAATATCTCAATATCTATAAGTCAAAAAAAAAATCGAAAACACTGATTTTTTTGTCTTGACGAGACGATTCAAACTAGATCCCTGAAGATAGGATTTTGAAAAAATAATATTGAACAACGTCTAATTTTTAAAACACTGTGTTGCTAGTGAACATTAGTTGTGTTGTATTAGTGAACACTAGATGTGTTGTATTAGTGAACACTAGCTGTATTGTCTTAGTGAACACTAGTTGTATTGTCTTAGTGAACACTAATTAATTAGTGAACACTAGCTGTAAGTGAACACTAGCTATGTTGTCTTAGTGAACACTAGCTATGTTAACACTAGCTATGTTGTCTTAGTAAATACTAATTGTATTGTCTTAGTGAACACTAATTAATTAGTGAGCACTAGCTGTAAGTGAACACTAGCTGTAAGTGAACACTAGCTATGTTGTCTTAGTGAACACTAATTAATTAGTGAACACTAGCTGTAAGTGAACACTAGCTGTAAGTTAACTAGTTATGTTGTCTTAGTGAACACTAGCTATGTTGTCTTAGTGAACACTAGCTGTGTTGTTTTAGTGAACACTAGCTATGTTGTCTTAGTGAACACTAGTTGTATTGTCTTAGTAAACACTAATTAATTAGTGAACACTAGCTGTATTGTTCATTAATTAATTAGTGAACACTAGTTGTATTGTCTTAGTGAACACTTAAAGCTAGTGTTCACTAATTAATTAGTGAACACTAGCTGTATTGTCTTAGTGAACACTAATTAATTAGTGAACACTAGCTGTAAGTGAACACTAGCTATGTTGTCTTAGTGAACACTAATTAATTAGTGAACACTAGCTGTAAGTGAACACTAGCTGTATTTTTTAATCCAATGTTGTCTTAGTGAACACTAATTAATTAGTGAACACTAATTAATTAGTGAACACTAGCTGTAAGTGAACACTAGCTATGTTGTCTTAGTGAACACTAATTAATTAGTGAACACTAGCTGTAAGTGAACACTAGCTGTATGTTAACTAGTTATGTTTTCTTAGTGAACACTAGCTATGTTGTCTTAGTGAACACTAGCTGTGTTGTCTTAGTGAACACTAGCTATGTTGTCTTAGTGAACACTAGTTGTATTGTCTTAGTGAACACTAATTAATTAGTGAACACTAGCTGTATTGTTCATTAATTAATTAGTGAACACTAGTTGTATTGTCTTAGTGAACACTTAAAGCTAGTGTTCACTAATTAATTAGTGAACACTAGCTGTATTCTCTTAGTGAACACTAATTAATTAGTGAACACTAGCTGTATTGTCTTAGTGAACACTAATTAATTAGTGAACACTACCTGTAAGTGAACACTAGCTATGTTGTCTTAGTGAACACTAATTAATTAGTGAACACTAGCTGTAAGTTAACTAGTTATGTTGTCTTAGTGAACACTAGCTATGTAGTCTTAGTGAACACTAGCTGTGTTGTCTTAGTGAACACTAATTAATTAGTGAACTCTAGCTGTAAGTGAACACTAGCTGTAAGTGAACACTAGCTATGTTGTCTTAGTGAACACTAGCTATGTTAACACTAGCTATGTTGTCTTAGTAAACACTAGTTGTATTGTCTTAGTGAACACTAATTAATTAGTGAACACTAGCTGTAAGTGAACACTAGCTGTAAGTGAACACTAGCTATGTTGTCTTAGTGAACACTAATTAATTAGTGAACACAAGCTGTAAGTGAACACTAGCTGTAAGTTAACTAGTTATGTTGTCTTAGTGAACACTAGCTATGTTGTCTTAGTGAACACTAGTTGTAAGTGAACACTAGCTGTAAGTTAACTAGTTATGTTGTCTTAGTGAACACTAGCTATGTTATCTTAGTGAACACTAGTTGTATTGTCTTAGTGAACACTAATTAATTAGTGAACTCTAGCTGTAAGTGAACACTAGCTGTAAGTGAACACTAGCTATGTTGTCTTAGTGAACACTAATTAATTAGTGAACACTAGCTGAAAGTGAACACTAGCTGTAAGTTAACTAGTTATGTTGTCTTAGCTAGTGTACACTAGTTAATTAGCTAGTGTTTTAAAAATTAGACGTTGTTCAATATTATTTTTTCAATATCCTATCTTCAGGGATCTAGTTTGAATCGTCTCGTCAAGACAAAAATCAGTGTTTCGATATTTTTTTTCGACTTATAGATATTGAGATATTTTATTTTGAAATTTGAGGGGATTTAGTTCACAATAATTACGAAAATGCCACCCCCTCTATCTCTTTTTTAATCCTGAAAGCATTGATGTATTTTTAATCCAATAAAGCAATGGTTTCATGGTTCTCATATAAATTTGGTTCTCATTTGAATAAATTTTCCTCTATATATATATATATATATATATATATATATATATATATATATATATATATATATATATATATATATATATATATATATATATATATATATATATATATATATATATATATATATATATATATATATATATATATATATATATATATATATATATATATATATATATATATATATATATATACTGTATATGATTATTTTTTTTGGCAAATACTTTAGATACTTGTTAAAAGGAACAAATAATCAACATATGATACATATGTACTCGATTGTTAGCGACAATCAATATAATACAACGTATCTTTCAAATGTTTTTCAAATAATAAAATATACTCCCTTCGTCCCACGTGAATGCAAACTTATTTCTATTTTGGTCCGTTTCACGTAAATGCAAACTTTTCAAAATGTCAAAGAATATTCACTATTCCAACCACTCATTCTCTCTCCTACTTCACTTTTACACTCACAACATTCTCTCTCCTCACTATTCCTTCCACTCATTCTCTCTCCTATTTAATTTTTCATACTCACAACATTTAACTTTTTCTCTTTCTTACATCACTTTTCCTTAATTCCCACACCCAAAAAGTTAGTTTGCAATCACGTGGGACGGAGGGAATACTAATTTGAAGCGTTTAAGCATCAAAAGCAATTGAAACTGCTAGCGTGACATGATGCTGAGCAGCTTACAAACTTTCATCGTATTGTAATGTGCTATTAAAATAGCAATTGTTCTTCAAATCTCACTCAAAATCACTCAAAAGGTACTGGTTGAAATCCCATTCTAACTAAGAATTCTTCTGATTTTGGAGGATTCAACTCTCAGGAGAACCAGGAACGGAGAGCTTCCCCCACTTTGGTCTTAAGAATTAAGAACGATTAAGAATTAAGAACGATGGTTTTAACAATAAGTGATTGCCTTTCTCCGACCCTTACTATCCAACCTGAGAGCGGACAGCTAATGCGTTACGCGATGGTATCCCACTAATAGTTCTCTTAATTTTTAAACGGTGTAAAAATATTAATTTATTATATTTATAATTTTCAATATATTACATTACATAAATCATTAAATATTTTGACCTAAACGACCATTTACAAAATTTGGTTGCCCCTTGGACGCATATGTCCTTTTCAATTTGAGCTTTGTAAAGCTAAAAAAAATTATCTTTTTTTATGTGGGGTAATATTATATTGTTTCATGATTTTAAAGCAATTTGCATTCATTATATTTAATAATATTAAAAAAAATGCAAAATAAAAACTTTCAGAAACACTATCTCTCAAAAAAATAATTATAATTTAATCTAATAGAATAAGAGGGGCCCAGTTTAATTTTTAATCAAAACAATCATAAATTTCCAAAAAACTGCATTAACCATTTTTAATTGGTTATTTTTGTATTAATAATGTTAATCACCTTAGTCTTTTAAAATTGGGACATTTGGAAAGTGAACACAATTAATCATTGGTGGAATTGAACCCTACCTTTCATGTCCCCTGTGAAATTTGCTCCTACATGTTTTCTACTCAGAGATTGAACTTAAAGAAGCCAAATTCTAGTGTGATGAGTCATTCTGAACTAGAAATACTCCCTCCGTTCCATTTGAAACTATCCTTTTTACTAAAAAAAAAATATGAACTATAATTTCCATTTTGAAAAAAAAAATTACTCCCTCCGTCCCATGATAATCTGCAAAATTACCCCTTTTGGACGTCCCACAATAATCTACACTTTCCTAAAATGAAAATGGGACCCACTTACTACTCTATCCATCCTTATCCCACCTATATCATGTCTCACTTTTCATATTCACTAACACCTACTACATTAATATTTTTTCTATGTGCAGTTTCAAACAGGACGGAGGGAATATTAAGCACAAAAGACACTCATTTAAAGACAGTGGCATTTTGTAATTCCACACTGACATATATCCAGCCAACAGGTTGTGCAGAATTTCCATGGATAGTATCCAGCATTTATATCCAGTAACAATTGTATACAACACTTGCCATTTCAGAATACAAGCTAGAACCATTCTTGTCAGAACTCATGAACAACACTACTGTAACATTCAGAGATTATAAATACCAAAAAAGGGCATAAGAACTGACCCAATCCATAATTTCCCATCTCTCTCCTCCACTTCACTAATAAACTTCAATTTCCTTCCTTCATTATCTTCCAACACCTCCAAAACTTCACCTTCTTCACTTAGCTTAATAGCCGTCGCGTGAGCTTTTCCTCCCACTAAAATATAATGTAGTTTCTTGAAGCTGAGTGGTAATTTCAACAATGTATTTCCTACCCATGAATAAGAAGTGAGAAATTTAGAAACAGGTCCTCTTTTAGCATGCAAAGCCACCCAAAACTCCCCGTTTTGATTCCTTCTAATATTATCTGGAAATCCCGGAAGCTCAGAAAATGTTTCATGTTTTCCTGCATTTGGACCCTTAAGCCAGAGCCTGATGATCCTGCAAGTGGTGGTTTCGGCTACTAGAATGAATGAATGGTCTTTGCTTAGAGCCACACCATTTGCAAAAGCAAGGCCTTCTAGTAATATAGTAACTTCTTTGCTTGACCTATTGAATTTTAACAGTCTTCCGGTCTTGTCCACGCTTAAAACTGATGACATGAATTGTCTACACAAGTAGAAATATATTAAATTAATACTCCCTCTACACGCACACACACAAAAAAAAAAAAAAAGAGAGAGAGATGCACTTACCAAATAAGAGTCACATATCAAAGATATGAAATAATTTAGTGCAATTTCATGAGTAGTACTTACCACTTTCATCCGGCTCAAAAAAAAAAAAAAAAAAATCACATTTCTAAATGAAGTGGTAATTTTGGTGCAATTTTATGAAGAAACAAGCAACTAAAGCTACATCCTTAAAAAGTTTAGCATGTCATAGATGACTCTTTATTTGGGATGTAGGGAGTAGATACTTAAATGGAGAAATTTTGATAATCAGCACATAAATTGAATTTCACTTCATATGCAAAGGCAACTTGGTAAATTAATTCTCTCCCCTCCCCCAAAAAATAAAAAAAGAGTTGCACTTACCATTTTTTTTCTTTCCAAAAAAGAGTCGCATTTGTAAAAAGGCTTTTTTATGCAGTTTCTTGAAGGTACAAGAAAACTAAGGCACATTCTTAAGAGGTTTCGTTTGTCAAAGGTGGATCTCTTTTTGAGACAAGAGTAGATTAAGAATGAAGAAATTTGGACACTTGCAGATAAATTGAATTTGACTTCCTAAGCAAAGAATATTACGGACAGTAAAATGCCTTCAAATCCCCACTCCACCTTCAAGTTGTAACACTATGTTAGGTTCTTGTAGTAATTAAACATCCTTTTTGCTTCCCAACATTGTTTCCTTTTCATGTTCATTTATTCCTTCAACAAATTCATGATTAAAACGCAGCATAAAAGAATTGACATTATAACTCAATACCTTCTATGAAATCGTGTGCTTGTATCAGTAAAGTAAATCAGATCTTCATCCACGTCAATGTCCATATCATTTGTGAAGAGAAGAGGACGGCCCTCAACTTCTGTAACTAACGGAGTAGCCAAACCACCGGTTGGGCCCACTACTTGAAGGCCAAGGTAAGCATCGGCGATATACAGATCTCCAGTCTTCTGATCAAATTTAAGCCCTAATGGTCTTCCACATATATGCTCCAATTCAGGTGCAAATGGCCGTAGACACTCCTTCCTTTGGAAATTCATCAATGTTTCAATTAAATAGAGCTACATGAATTGATATGAGAAAAATAAAAAATAAAAACAGTAAGGGAGTGATAGAGAAGTAGAATAAGAAGAGAACAGAATAATACCATAAGACATGACTGGATGTTGAGTCTTTCAAATTTCAAGACAGAAATCCAAGTCCAAAATGCCTTGAAATTCTACATATTTTATTTGTATCTTTATCTTTTAAGCTTTTCAAAATATTAGGGGCGCTTGATCTGGCCTAGACCTGTTGGTTTCAAATCTGTTGTACCATACAGTTCCTTATTTATGTGGTAAGCTTTTTAATATGTTTGATGCTAGCGATTTCCAAGATAATTTATATTCATCCTAAAGACATGCATAGTTAGAGGTAATAAGAACCCTATCGTATCGCGTATTTTACAATTTTGTCAATTATATGTTTGTTGTTTTCATATACGAGGTTGTAAGTTTAGGACAACATAGTTGTTGCATGCTTCATGTATAAACATGGGACAATACAACAACAACAACAACAACAAAGCCTTAGTCCCAAAATAATTTGGGGTCGGCTAACATGAATCCTCATATGTCATCGTAAAAAAAAAAATTAAAAAAAATAATAAATAAATAAATAAACATACAAATCAAAAAAAATAAAAATAAATAAATAAATAAATAAATAAAAATAAAAATAAAAAATAAATAAATAAATAAATAAATAAATAAACAAATAAATAAATAAACATACAAAAAAAAATAAATAAATAAAATAAAATAAATAAATAAATAAAAAATCAACCCCCCACATGGATTTTTGCCCTCCACTCCGGCCTCTTCAACACCATACTTTCATCCACTCCAAGTAAACTCATATCATTTTCAATTACTCTAATCCAAGTTTGTTTGGGTCTTCCCCTACCCCTCGCCATTTTATCAGTTCTCCACTGTTAGGCCTCCTAACCGGTGCATCACTCGGTCTCCTTCTCACATGTCCAAACCACCTTAGACGATTTTCCCTCATTTTATCCTCGATAGGCGCAACTCCTACTTTACCTCGATCACCTCATTCCCCAATCGATCATTTCTTGTATGACCGCACATCCATCGAAGCATACACATCTCCGCCACATTCATCTTATGCACGTGACACTGTTTCACGGCCCAACATTCGGTGCCGTAAAGCAATGCCGGCCTAATTGCCGTGCGGTATGATTTTCCCTTTAATCTATGGGGCATGCCAAGATCACATAGAAACCCTATGGCACTCTTTTAATTCAATCAACCTTCTTTAATCCTATGAGCCACATCTCCATCAAATTCTCCATTCTTTTAAATAATAGATCCAAGATAGCGAAAAACCTCATAAACTTGGACAATTTTTCCATCGAATGTGACCGCCCGCCTCCCAACTTCCAACTACGCTAAACTTATACTCCAAATATTCGGTCTTGCTTCGCTAGTCGAAAACCTCGAGATTCCAAAGTGTGTCTCCACAACTCCAATTTACTTTCAACACCCTCTCTTGTCTCATCAATCAGCACAATATCATCTGCGAACAAAGATACACTTTGGTATATCATCTTGGGTGACCTCGTCAATTCGTCCATTATCAAAGCAAAAAGAAAGGGGCTAAGTGCGGAACCTTGATGCACTCCAATCTTTATAGGGAACTCTTCGCCTTCCCAACACTAGTCTCTGTACACAAGTACTAATTCCATTATACATGTCCTTGATAATATCAATATATTTCTTTGAAACACCCTTCTTTGCTAATGCCCACCAAAGTACCTCTCTTGGCACTTTATCATACGCCTTCACCAAATCAATGAAGACCATATGCAAATCTTTCTTTTGATCCCGATATTTCTCCATGGTTTGTCTCATAAGATATATTGCCTCCATACGATCTTCCCCGGCATAAACCCCAATTGGTTATCCGAAATATCCACAATTTTTCTCAGCCTTTGTGCAATCACTCTTTCCCAAAGTTTCATAGTATGGCTCATTAGTTTGATCCCCCGATAGTTGGCACAATCTTGGACATCACCTTTATTCTTATACAAAGGGATCATAGTACTCTTCCGCCACTCCAATGGCATTGTGTTAACTCTCCATATCTTGTTAAATAGCGTTGTTAACCAATCTACTCCCCTCTCCCCGAAACATCTCCAAACCTCATTGGTATACCATCCGGTCCAATGGCTTTCTTGATCTCATCTTTTTCATTGCCATTTCCACTTCACTCTTTCGAATTCTCCGCATAAAATCTCGATTAACCATACTCGAAGAGATATTTAAATCTCCAACATTCTGCTCTTGACCGCCATTGAACAAGTTATCAAAGTACGAACTCCATCTATCTTTTATCTCTTTATCCCCGACTAAAACTCTTTGGTCTACATTCTTCACACATTTAACCGTCCCAATATCTCGTGTCCTCTTATCCCTCATACGAGCGAGTCTGTAGATGTCATTTTCCCCTTCTTTTGTATCCAACTTATCATAAAGTTTCTGATTCACCTTTGCTCTTGCGTCTCTTACTGCTTTCTTAGCATCTCTTCTAGCTTCCTTATACTTCTCATAGTTCTCGTCGCTCCTACATTTTCCCAATAATTTGTAGCATTCTCGCTTGCCCTTTATTGCTTGTTTTACTTTCTCGTTCCACCATGATGTGTCCTTACTTGGTGGCCCATTTCCTCTAGATTCTCCAAGGACTTCTTTTGCCACCTCCTTTATGGTATGTACCATCTTAGTCCAAGTGGAATCTATATTCATATCCTCCATATTATCCGACCAAATACCGGTATCGACCATCTTAGCTACAAATTTCGGTTGATTCTCCCCTTGAAGTATCCACCACTTGATTAAGTGGTCCACCCGTGATTTTCTCTTCCTCGAAATTCTCTTACTTGAAAATCAAGTACCACCGATCTATGTTGAGTTGTTGTGCTCTCACCCGAACAACCTTGCAATCTGTATAACTCTTTCTACAAGTATTTCTTACTAAGAAGAAGTCAATCGACTCGCATTACCTCCACTCCTATAGGACACCAAGTGAGATTCTCTCTTCTTGAACCAAGTGTTCATTATACTCAAGTCATATGCCAACGCAAAGTCCAGGATACTATTTCTGCTTCATTCCTCTCTCCAAAACCAAAACCTCCACGTATGCTCTCAAAGCCGTATCGACTTAGACCCACATGCCCGTTCAGATCACCACCAATCACTAATTTCTCACCACTAGGTACTCGTTGCACTACCTCCTCCAAATCTTCCCAGAACACTTGTTTAATAGATGCATCGAACCCTACTTGTGGTGCATAGGCGGAAATAATAGTTATAATCTCATCATGTATCACCAGTTTAATGCCCATAATTCGATCACTCTTCCTGTACACTTCCACCACATCATTAATATACTCCTTATCAATAATGATACCCACTCCATTTCTACCCTTATCCTTTCCTGAGTACCAAAGCTTAAAACCCCAAGGCGATATTTCTTTTACTTTCTCTCCAACCCACTTAGTTTCCTGTAGACACATTATGTGAATCTTCCTCCTCCTCATAACTTCCACCACCTCTGCTGATCTCCATGTCAATGATCCAATATTCCAAGTTCCAAAGCGCATCCCACTACCCTTACACCTACATGGACTAGCTTCTTTACCCGCACTCGTCCGCAATGCGGGAACCCTTGCATATTTGACACCACCCCCTGGCGAAGAGATGGCGCGTCGCTTCCGGGCGACGACCTAGCAACCTTTGCATACTTATCACTACACCCAGGTCTTTGAAGTGTAGCGCACCCTTGCATATTTGACACCACCCCCGAGCGAAGAGATGGCGCGTCGCTTCCGGGCGAAGACCTAGCAACCTTTGCATACTTATCGCTACACCCAGGTCTTTGAAGTGTAGCGCGTCGCTGCTGAGGAAACGCCCCAACGATATTCATATTCAGATTCATGTCATGTTAATGTGACAAAATTTTTACGCTGGCTGTCACATGCCTACCGCAACCCTCGCCCTTTATCCTGACTTGGGACAGGCAAGGATAAATCCTTGGTGGGTTTAAACATGGGACAATAAGGCCTAAAAAATCATTGATCAGCAACTCCAATAAGTGTTGGGGTTGTAGCCAAACCGAGGACGAGGATCGAGGTTACACGATAAAAAGAGAAGAAAAACGGCAAGAAGGCAGACACGGTCGTGCATGTTAAGCTGCACGGTCGTGCATGACCAAAATCTGGAATAAGGAATTTTTGATGCACGGTCGTGCAAGGTATAATGCACGGTCGGGCAAGGTATAATGCACGGTCGTGCAGACGGGCAGAAGTTGGGCTGGACCAGGATTTCGGTGGATGGTTTCCTTATTGTGCGTGATACTCTTTTGGCAACAAGATTCCTTTATTGGGCAGGAAGCAGATTACTTCTTGAAGAACGAATTGAAATCCTTGTGGGTTAAGGTTTGTTATTCCTATAAATACAAGTGATAACCTAGAATATTAGGTGCTTGTGTGCTAGAGAGAAATAGTTAGGATATCTATATAGAATCTGTGAAGATCAACAAGAGAGTCTATGGTAGGGCGGGGTGACCTTTGGAGTTTGGAGTGCCCTTAGGGGCATTCCTTAGATGGCTGAAAAGCATGTCTAGGGGTGATTGTGTGAGGTGTGGGCATAGAGTTAAATTTTTTTGGTGAGACAAAATATGTTTCTCTATTATAACCCGACAGATTTGTAATTATAGTGAATATCCTGGCTTGGTAGGGGTGAACTGGGTGAACAAATTGTGTGTTTTCTTTCTTTATTGCTTTCATATGATTGTTGCATAGATGTCGATCATCGCCATCGGTTACTGGCATGGGACAGTACTGATCTAATAGACCACAATTCCACAACAACAAGTGACAACATTACTAACATATAAAAACATAAGCGAGATACCTATTTCGTCCCTGACATTTAGTTACTTTTTCGTTTTAGTCCGGATTGTAATTATTTTTTTCGTTTTCTTCCTTCATCTCGTGTTTTTGGTTGATGTCGTCCTTCCGTAGTCATCCGTCCATTTTCTCATTAAAAATGCCTATATGGCATAGGGACGTCATTAAATTACTGAGTTAGCTTTACAAATTTATGAAGTTAGCTGAGCTGGAACTATTAGGGGAGGAAAGTGTGAAATCTTAAACTAGAACCTTTAATTTTTTTGCGCATAATTAAAAGTTTAAAACCCTCTCACCCAATCCAGAAATCTTAAACTGGACTGTGTTAATTTGTATCTTGTACACTGGCCGGGTGAGCATGACGCCTGGGTTTTACATGCCTCATGTTGGAGACTTACTTCCATTTGATACAAAAGCTGTGTGGACAACCATGGAAGAATGCCATAAACTTGGCCTAACAAAATCAATTGGAGTTAGTAATTTCACTTGCAAGAAGCTAGCAGCAAAGTGTTTTTTACGTTGGCCCGCATTGGCCCGCCTGGCCCGCCTGGCCCACCAACCCAAGGTGGGTTGGGTTGGGTTGACATATTTCCAGCCCGCCAGGGAATTTGGCTCCCCGCCCCCGTTTAGTGGCAGGTTTTGGCGGGTTGGGCACGCCCCGCCCCGCCGGCCCGTATTGACATCTCTAATGATTAGATATTTGTAAATATTTGGTCACAGTTCAATCAAAATTAACTTAAAAAATAATCAAAATTAATGTAAGATAAAACAAAATTGAATCCCTAATTTTTTTCAAAGTGAGTATATACCCCCAACAACAATATTTTAGAATTACCTAAGTTTTAGCGACTGGCAATAATTACAGGAAGACAGAACACAAAGACTAAAAGGAAGAACAATACACTCATAGAGTAGGGTTTTACCTTTGAGAAGAAGTGAGGGCAAAATCAATCCAACCAATTTGATGACCTTGCCACTTGAGAATCCGGCCATCGGCGACGCCGGTGTAAGGACCTTCCCCATTAGGATCGAAAGCGAGACTTTCGGGTCCAATTGCTCCGGTGAGATTGATTATTTCAGCGGCGTGGAGGAGGTCGTGGGAACCCAGTAGTGGAGTAGTGGTAAAAAGGTCAGTGGTTGAAATTAGAGCCAAAACAATGGAGAGTAGTAGAAGAAGAGTTGAAAGCAAGATGATCCCTGAGTTCATCGCTTGGACTAGTCAAACTGTCAAATGGTGCTTAGACTTTTTCCCTCTCAAGTTTCAATGTTGAAAGATGTTTGTTATACACACAGCTACCTCAATCCGTTTGCTTGTAATTGTAAGCGAGGAGAGACGTATAAATTCATGCTTCTATCACTCTATTATTAATACTCCCTCCCTCCGACCCACAAATGTATGCACTTTTTATTATGTCGATGTGGGAATTAAGGTAAAAGGTGATAAAGATGAAGTGTTGTGAGTGTAAAAGTAAAATAGGAGAGAGAATGAGTAGAGAGAATAGTAAATTAGAAAAGTGTTGTGAGTAGAGAAAAGTGGATACCATTTCCATTTTAGAAAAGTACAGATTATTGTGGGACATCTAAAAGGGGTCTTTTTGCGTATTATCGTGGAACGGAGGGAGTATATCCAAGTTCTACTCTATACGTTATTGAGGTGTGGCTTATTTATAGAGTCGTCAATTCCGGAATACGGGATGAAATGAAATGAAGCTATGAAATCTCGCAATTTTATGGAACGGGACGAGATGTCTCGAATTTTTCGCGGGACAGAAAATTCTCGTCCCGTCTCATCCCACCTCGGGACACGGGACAATGCGGGACAATAAGAGGCTAATATTATAAAGCTAAAATATATCTGATATGATGCCAAAACATTAAATTGAAAATATAAGATTATTTTTTTGCAATCCAACAAGATAAAAACTTGTTAAATTCATAAAATATCTTAATCAACACAAAAAATCATTGGATAGTTGAAAAAAAAAAACTAAGAATTAAGTGTTAAAATACCTTTGAGGTTTAAAATTTAAAATTAGAATTATAAAAATGTGGAACGTCCTGTCCCGACTTGTCCCGCGTCCCAAACGGGATGTCCCAAATAGACCTGCTTTTATACGAAATTAGAATATATTATCCCATACCGTCCCATTTGTATGGCGGGACGATCCCAAATTAACTTCTCTATACCTGCTGATCTCGACCTCCCTGAATTTTTCTTTTCAAGAAGTAAATATAGCAAATTCAAAAATTATAAAGGGTCAATTTGTAAATATTACAAAAATAAGATATAGCAAATTCAAAAATTACAAAAGGGTTAATTTGTAAATATTACAAAAATAAGAGATCCTATTACGGAGTATACAGTGTATTATATTTGTTGGTATTTGTAGATAAACATTGTATTTACTAGTTCATTTCTCTTCCCTAGATAGTAGATAATATTCAATGTATAGTGAATGTGTTGGGTCTTGTAATCATGTTATTATTTTTTCACATTTTCTGAAAAATAATAAATAGATCTCATATTTTATTATCAGTGCCCATATATTTAAGGTATAAGACTAAAAAAAAATAATAAAATTTTAAAAATTAAAAATTAAAAAAAATAATAATAACCAAGATATAAGAGCGGGTCAAAGGGTGTTGGGTTTATTTAAAAAAAAAAAAACAAATTAAAACAAAAATTATTAATCAATCTCTCTCTGCTCCTATACCGAATATGGTATAAGAGCGAGTGAAAGAGTGTTCGGTTTATTAAAAAAAAAAAAAAACCAAGTCCACTCCTTTATCTTTGAGTCAAATGATTGTTGTGTTTATAAGAAATTTTGATTTGGATCTCGAGTGTAATTTAGTAAATTATGTGGATTTATATAGGTTTTGATTTGGATGGAGAGGGCCTTAAACAATGAAACCCTATTAGTTCGAGGTTGCACCGATGTAAATACAGTTAGTTGAGAACATAATTATCAAGAGACATTACACTAAGCAAATTATATTTTACAGTTTTATTTGGGTTAATTATACCACAGATCCTCTTTAACTTTATTCACAATATGGTAAAATCATTGACAGAAAGAGCAAAAACTGATTATTTGCCTGCCGGCCCTGCCCGGAAAAGGATACAAACAGAGGCCTGCCTGCACACAACTAATTGGCCGCAACACAAATATCCAAGGCACTGCACAAATCACTAATAAGATTTGCAGCACACAGAACAAGAGTTCCGAATTGGCAACATTAACTTAATGTGCAGTGCCGTAATCATAAGAAATTTCAAAGTCACGGGTGTAGTATGCATGACAAGTATTATTACACCACAAATAACACAAATTCTAGGTTCGATCAAAATCACAAAACAGAGGAAGAGATGACCAATAACCAATAATATTAAAGTTGTTTACTAAGTACGAACACCCCTGTTGAGACTCACCATCCTGTTTGAACCATCCCTAGCTGAAGAAGACGAGCCCCCTTGTTGATAATTCTTCCCTCCTCCATATCCAGCACTGTCTTGATACCTGCTACTCTGATATCCTCCAGAAGAAGAATACCCCTCTCGAGATTGACCTCCGCCTGACCTATTATTATTATTATTATTATATCCCTGACCTGGACCAAACCCTCTCCCTCCTCCACCATATCCTCCTGACCTACCCCCTTGTCTCCCTCCTTGTGAGTAACCCTGCTGATTGTCCTGCCACTTATTACCACCACCACCAACAGCGGCAGCATAATCTTGACCCTCCCCTCTTCGTCTAGTGGGTAATGACTCCAAACCCCCTCCTCCACCTATCCTAGCTTCAATTGCCCTTTCATTGCTTTCCGCTAAAACAGATAGCTTATCGGTAAGCTGGAACGCCAGAACCTGCAATCTGGTGTGCTCAACCTCGCGGAAGATTATGCACTTCGTAGGCTGATCCCAACTTGCATGAAGCTCCTCATTGACCATCATCTTGCTCACTATGCAATGGGTCTGGGCATCGGAAAGGTCAAACATCTTTGACAGATGGTCCAAGCTCAGGGACTCATAAGAGGACGCGTAGGAGAAAAGATAGGTTCTCAGGGCTTCTTCCTTAATCTTATCTTTGAGCATTTCCAGGACATTATCTTTGTTGCGTAGTAACCGCCAGATATCAAGGGACTTGATTACATCAAATGATTTTTGAAAATCGCCCTTGCTAAGGGCTCGTGTTGCCGCCATAACGTGGTCCCGCACATTTTCAGGGGGCCCGGTGAATGTTTGCCTCTCGCTCACCTCAAGCAACCGTCTAAGTGTCTTACTGATGACTTTACGATTTACATTGTGGCTGTTTGCTGCCATGTATGGAACCTCCAGCAGCATGGCACATATCAAATGAACTGCCTCTAGAAGTTCAAGATTTATGTGCATGTGATATGGCATCTGCCTTCTTCTTTCCAAACGTTCCTGAACAAATCAATCATTGTCAACATCAAATCATTGGCAAATAATTAAAACACATACCATATATCTTTTCAACAACAATTAAATTCGACCACAAATCTGCAAGTGCTTTTGGATCTGATACTCAATCAGCCAACCAAATATATAAATATTTTCATCCCTTTATTAAAGAGAGCCTATCATTCCACTGTGCTCTAATGGAAAACCTTTCTTCTTTAGTGTTAATGTGTTTTAAGGATGAATTATTTTTTCTGAACCCAATATCATTATAAGAACATCGCGACGGCCCCCAGGAAGAAAGGTATGAATAGAGATTTCTATATATGAAACCAGATCTTCCTCCGCACCCAAACTTCAAAAGTACCAGATTAATTGAAAAAATCTCTACCAACTTGCATCACAGTGGCAATAGTTTTGTAGGACTTCTCTGTTAATTACAACTTACTTTTCGTGAAAAAGTTTAGCAATCAGAAGAGAGTTCAATGAGCTCATTAACATTCATATGTGGGTCCTGGAATAGATTATACTCACCAGCCAAACAAAGCATTCAGAAATATGTAAAGTGTGTACCTGTTCTGGAGTCTTCTCATGATAGCGGCTTTGAGAAACACCCTGGGCAAGTAGTTCCTTCACCCTGCCACCTGAATATAATTCAGAAAGGCAGCCATGTCCTTCAGAGATAAGTCCCACCCTAAAGGCACAAAGGCCAAGTTGAGCCATGGCCCTGTTAAAGAGTATCTGTGTTGAGATGTCCATATGCTGAACACTATCCTGCAAATGGCTCATTAGTAACAAATCACGAGCTGTTGAAAATTCATCCAAGATGGCATGGTGGTATATGTCGCAAAGCATAGCACGGGCCTTTGTTCGCTCATCTCCAGACTTGTATATGAGAGAAACTAGCATGTCCATCAAAGCCCTACTGCTCTCAGGAAATGAGGGTTTTCGAGGCACGATTTCAGGAGTGGTAACAAAAGCAGGAGGGCCTCGAGCTTCCTCGATCAACTTTGGTTCAGTGCCTGGCTCTGAATCATTATTCTCTCCTATTAGCTCAGACAAGTTCCTCATAGCACCATATACCTCCTGTGGTTTGTAATAGACAAGTTCAACAAGTCTTAATGCTACCTTTGCAGCAGCTTTGTGGTCTCCAACACGTTCCAGATAGACCTGGACATTTTGAGCAAGAACAAAAAACATGGGCTCATCTCGAAGCCTCTCAACATATTCACGGGTATGAGGATCAATACACTGCAGGCTCTTAAAAAACTCAATATCAATCTTTTCAAGAAATGCAGCCAGGTTTCCCCAAATACGAATGGTGCCCGTGAAGTCGGTTCCTTTTTGGGTCTCATTCTCATCTGGCTCCACCGAGTCATCAACCAGAATATTTGGGTATTGTGCAAGGATGTCGAGTATAACAAGCATGTTCTGCACACACTTCTTCCAAACATTTATAGGCATGTGCCCACTGAGACCTGGATTAACATCAAACTGTGCAGAGACAACACTAAACAGTATCTCAAGCTTCTGCGCAGGGGTTTTAGCAACCCTGGTTAAGAAGGTAAGCTGCTCAACCAACTCAAGCCTTCCAGTCCCCTTTCTACCCCTGGCAGCAACAATCTCTTTGAACTTCTTGTTGACCGTATCCCAGGTGATCTGACTAGGATCCTTAAACTGCTTGTCCATGAGCTTATCTTTCTTGCTCATTTTCTTCTCCCAGCCAGGTTCATCATCGCCAGGTTCATCGTCGTCGTCGGTGTCCTCTCCTGAATCTTGGTCAGGTTTCAACGGATCAACCTCAAATTCATCATCTTCGATATCATCATCATCTTCATCCTCCTCTTCTGACTCTTCTGCAACCACTTCATCCTCAAAAAGTTTAGGATTTTCTCTGCAACTATTAATCGACTCCTCGTATAGCTTGTTGTTCTTCTTCAATTTCTGTTTCATGGAATTCAATGCCTTAGCATTACTGCTACTCATCTTTTTCTTAGCCTCCTTATTGGCCATAGCCTGATTCAAAAAGTCCTCCAACATCACAAGGGCTCTAATGTACATTTTTGGGGCCTTATCTGATTCGGTAACCCTCAAAACCTTCTCAAGCTGCCTGTTGATCTTGTCAAAGCTCTCCTGCAAGCTAACCCAGTCATTAATCTTCATTGCATTCTTCATCTGATCAATAGTAGTAGACAACTCCTCAAATCGCTTGTCCTTCTGAGACTTAATAACACGCCTGCGGCCATCCTCATTGTCACTGTCACTATCATTACCTTGAAGGTATCTACTAACCAAAGGCACCTTGGCATTTGTCTCACCATCTCCCCCATTATCGTCATCCTGATCATAATCACTCTCTTCTTCAGTTTCGCTGTCACCCTACAACCAAAAAACAACTTCAGCTACAATAGCAAGCAATGAACAAAGCAATAAGATTTTCTTCCTACAAAGAGTACTGAACACTCCTGTAAGTTGCAACTTATGAGGATGACCCCTCTTGAAACATTAAATGGCACTTAAACCTTCTATGATTGTTGTGTGGTTGCAGTCATCACTATTACTAAATGATAATGATTTTTGGACATTCATTTTGGGACGGATATAGTACAGCACAGGTGTTCAAGGAGGGGATCAACCGGGAAACCAGTTGCTCTAAGTTTTAAGCAAAATAAAAAATGACAATAAATTGTGGGATCGAGTGCCAAACAAACCTGATTCCAAAACTTCGATGTCATTCTGTAGAGCTGTTAAAAGGCTGCAACATATGACAAGAAAAGGGGATATAGTCAACTTGAGGAAAACAAACAATATAAATCAAAATGATTTCAACAGAATGGCACAACCATTTCGTATTTATAATCTAACTCTATGCTTTGACGCATATGAAGATATTTGACTACACATTCAAAGTGATTTCAACAGAATCGCCAACCAATGTGTATCTTTATGTTTTATACTCACTTTGTCCCAAAATTATCTTCCAACCTTTTTTGGCAGTTAACAAAGTAATTTTGAGCGTTAATTATAGGTTAATCTAATTATCCTAATGAACATCTAAAAAATGTTATCGGTAGTATTTATAATGGTGTATCAATAACAAGTTTTAAATTTTCATTGGGATGGTTAAATTAACCTAAATTTATTGGTTAAAGTATTTGTGTTAACAACAAAAAAGTGGGATTATCATTTTGAGACCGAGGGAGTAGATCTCATGCAATTTCTATAGTAACGCTATCATTATGTAAAATCTAAACATCTCCGGTAGGGGCTGACCCAAGAAGCCACCAGGGCTCCTCGTCGGAACGCGAAACAGGTAGCTCAAACAATGGTACCGCGATGGATCTCGATGGATTGTTGAAATCAAAATAGAGAAGATGGTATGGCGAAACATTACACGAATTAAGTTCAAATTAAACGAGGTTAGAAACTCTATCAAACTCCGATGATGGCGAAAGGTTGTGAAACTCACCTGCTACTGTTGTTTCCGCCGGCCGGAAAAGATGGGAGGTCGGAGATAAGCAAGAAAGCGAGGAGAGGCGTTCGGCTGCAGCTGAGTTTAGCGAACGAGAAACCCTAGAAAAATAGGTCTTATTTATTTCCTTAAGTCAGGGAAGGCTTTCTATCAATATTGGGCCCGACCCAATGCAAGCCCATTTATTTGGGAGTTTTTAGCTAAATTCTCATCAAATTGAGGATACAAATCGAGGATGGATAGTCTATGTATATTACAATTGGTGATGGCCAAATGGGCTGGCCGTCTCTCGGTTCGTCTGTACGGACCAATCCGTATGCTGAACGGATTGAAGTTCGTGAGTTCATGTGATGAAACGGATATAAATTTGGTTTGACCCATTTCAGATGTCCAAGTTTGCCCGTTTGATCCGGATCTGAAGATCCACGGGCAAGACGAGTTTTTCTATTTTTTTATTTTTTAAAAAAAATATGAAAAAAATAAAAAATAATTTAGTATTTAATAAGTTATTTTTTTAAATATAAAATCACTTAGATCCAAGAAAATTAGTTGTTTTATACATAAAAAAAAGATAGAAAAAAACTAAACAAATGAAAGTATATATAAGAAAAAGAGGGACGGACTGGAGATGGCCATTTTGGGCCGTGGCCCGTGGGCGGCCCGCGGGCGGCCCGCCCGACCCGTGGCCCGCCGCCCGCTTGGCCCGCGCCCGTCCAACCCGTGACCTGTTATCCGTTTGGCCCGCTTCGTATACGGGCCGAGCCTGGACCAAATATGTCTGCACGGACCGATCTTTTGCCTGTGTATCAGAAGATCTGTTTTGATATGTGGCCCGTTTGGTCCGTGGATCAAGGATGTCCGCACGGACCTGTCTTTGTAAATGTCTAAAATGTCCTCAAATATATTCATTAATAAATTCGTTTGAGGAATATTTTGGTCCAATTTACACATAACGGCTCATTTATCATGGATGCCCACGGCCCACGGCCCAAAATGGCCATCTCCAATTACAATGAAATAGGAAATGAAAATAATCGTCTGTGAGACAAAGAGTGGCCCGAATTGAATTTTACATATTGATCCATGATGACGCCACATCTTTTGGGGTCAGGAGCGGTTCAGGATATCTGGCTAGGATATATTTGGTGGTTTGATGTACCTAGATCACAACACAAACAAGCACCATTACGGTCAAAGTTGGATGTTACTCCAACTCAGGCCCTCGGGTGTGAGAGTAAGAATACTGAGTAATAAGGCTTTGAATACCTTTGGAGTGTGTGTGTGTGTTTAGGTTTAGAGAGTAATAGAGCTTACTCAATTGTATATGGAACTTACCTTGCCCAAGGGGGTAAAGGCCCTCTATTTATAGGTAATGCAATGGTGCTTGTTGAGGTAAGCAATGAGATCAGCCACAGGGGGCACTTTGGTATTTGACCAGCCTACACGTGTCCAGCCTAATTGGTCCTGTCGGGGAGGGAACATTGGCTATCCGGGGGACATGGTGAAAGTGACATGAGCCGTGTAGCCAGACTTAGTGCATTAAATGGAATAGTAGGCGCCGGGTGAGCCGCATTGAATGCGTTATGGGGAGCGGCCGTAGTGGCCTGTCGAGCTAGTGAGCTAACTTGCTCGCAAAGGCTTGACATTAACCGGAAATGCATACGTGCCCGCGGCCAACGTGTGCCGCGGCCAAAGATATATGACGCGAGCACGGCCTGATGCGGTCGCGACTCATGCGAGGCACGGATTCGAGCGGTGGTCCCAATGGTCCTCGATGGGGATGATGCGAGGAGGGACGCTTGACCGACTACAAGTGGTCTATTTGTCTGCGGTCTTCCCTCCAGCGGTCTAGAATTGCCACGTCACCGGTTCCTTGGACTAGGCCGCGCGGGCCCGGTCCGGTGGAGTCCGGGCTCATCAATGGCCCCTAGCTCCAAGTGTGATTATTTATGGTCCGAGCGAGGAGCTACTAGAAGCTCCTGGGCTTGCTCCAATTGTTCCTCGAGCGAGCACCGGTGTTGGCTGGGTGTTTTTTTGGGCCTCATGGGCTCATCAGACCGTCGGGAAGCACCAAAGAGACACGTGGCCCCTTGCATGGCGTCCCTCCCGGTTAACGGGCGGGCCCCTTGGCGAGATGAAAAGACGAGGTTAAGGGTACGTACGAGTACGTGTCGCCCATCCAAGGGGGGCAATAAATGCAAAAGGTATTTAATTTTCGAATTTTCAAACGTTGGAGACGGTTCAGGGTCCGAGGTTGGATTTGTGGGCTAATTAATACGGGTTAACGGGTTAACCCGTATAGGTAGGCCTTATAAATACCAAACCCTTAAACCCCAAACACTTTTACCGTTTCCAAACATTCAAAGAGCTTTAGAGAGAGAAATTTCTTGCTTTGCGACTTCGTGCAACCGTTCTTCGAATCTACCCTCAAGCTTTCTTTTCGTAAGTAACGTTGGGTGTTTTCTTCTTCATCTCTTTCTGTTTTTCTTTTTCTGGTTTCTGAATAATGACCACTCGAGAGTTTGGACCCCGCCGTCCCATAGAATTAGGAGATGGATCCACCCCTGATGTCTTTGTCGTCTGCAAACGGACTGGGGGGATCTTTAGGAAGGTTGGACTGGGGTGGATAAGGCTATCCCTCCATAGTTTTTTGTACTTTTGTGAGAAAGCAGATTGGGGGCCGTTCGTCCCACCCCGGTTGTGGGAGGCCAAGAGGAAGTATATACTTAACCGTGACGTATTGGTGTTGGGGGATCACCGTAAGCTAAGAAACTTTGTAATGGAGGTTTTGTGCAGGTTTCCCCGCGAGAGAGATCAGGCTCTGAACGCTGTTGAACTAGTGAGGAGAGCGATCCGTATTCTGAACAAATAATCGATCGGGAGAAGTGTGAGCTAATGGACCCCATCAAACCAATGCTCCGCGGGCACCGGCACGGGCACTGAATGACCCTTTGGATGTTCTCGCCCCGAGAACCCATTTTTTCCCAATGTGGTGCCCGCGGCCCCGGTGCCAACCCAATGAACCGAGTAGTAGCGAGGATCCGGAGCCTCCCGAACTTTGAGACTACCGGAGGGCGGGAGGATGAGGATGAAGCGATCTCGCCCGCGGTGATTCCACCGGGTCTCTTTGGCTCGACGTGCACGGAGACCGAGGAGGATGACCGCGAGGTCGAACTTAGGAGGGCTGCGGGGACCTCTAAGAAGGCTGCTGAGACCACGAACATTGTGGATGCCTTTTCTGATCCTGACTCCGAGGAGGAGGTAGTTGAGGCCCCTGCCCGCAATAAAGGCAAACGGCCAGCTGTTGAGGCGAACCCCGGTCACGGCCGCGCAAGAAAGCCAAGGAAGTGGCTACCCTCAACCGGGAGGAGGATATTTATGAAGCTGTACAATGTTGACCGTAAGGCCTATCGTGTCCGCACCCTCGGGGCACGTTCCGATAAAGGGGAAGGATAAGCCGAGGCAGTGAGACAAGAGCCGATGTCCGCGAGGATAATAGGGCGTTAGTTTTTTATGGTGCTCAATTTGAGAATGGCCCGAGGTTGCCCCTGGATCCCTTCTACTATGAATTCCTCGGAGTTCAACAACCGCCTCCCTACGAACTCCGACTCCCAATGCCATCGTGGCTATTGTTTCTTTCATAGTTGTTTGCGGCATTCTTGGGCTATGAACCCACCCCGGCCGGGCTTTATGCTTACTACCAAAACCAAATCGCTGGAGTATTCTGGCTCAAGGCTAGGAATTTCTCTACCAAGACCTTCTCTCCCCCCACGAACAAGTTTGACCAATGGAACCAGAAGGATATCTTGGTCATCGAGTCTAGGTTGGATGGCCCTTTTCCAAGCCTCGAGTCCGGCCCCGATGAAGGTGTCCTCTAGCGCTTATCCGGGACCCGTCCTCTTCCGCCGATGCTATGCGCACCGCCATGTAGAGGCATCTCGGCCCTTTATTTGGATAGCGGGGAGGAGCCCGTTTATGACGTGGGCACAATTGTAGTAGATGAGCCCCTATTGATCTACTCGGGGGTGGCTCCTCGCAGGAAGGGCGCCCCACATGCCCCCAGAATAGCAATAGAGCCTTTGCCTCGTGACCCTGATTGGAGGGTGCACGAGCACTATCAATTTGAGGCTGACTGTAGGACCTGCATGCTCGGCGCTGAGTGTGATCCCCCCGAACTCATCGGTCTCTGATTTTTTCAAAACTGTTTGCCAATTTATTTTGCTTTCGATTTTTTGATTTGCCTTCTAACCATTTTCTTTTTCTCCAGAGTAGACCCCGAGGAGTATAACTTCTGATGGACCCTTTAAGCGCTGCTCAGATGAAGGCCAAGAACAAACAGGCCAATAGGGAGGCTGCTAACAAGAGGCAAACTGTTATGGGAGGGGTCCCGGCCAAGGATAAAACCGTGCCCGTGGTCAGTAGGAAGAGCGGGGAGCCTCTCTCTGCCCCCAAGGTCGTTCCTTCCACTGAGAACTGCGCTCCACCCCCTGTGGGTCCTCCTCCGCCAACGCTCTCCGCGCAACCTCCCCGGCCGCACAATTCCTTCCGGCCACCGAGGGGACACTCGGAAGAAGAGAAATGAGAGGGATGCGGACCCAACGCATAAGGAGAGGGCTTCCAAGTCCTGCAAGGTGGTGGAGACCCAAGTTCGGGGCTCAACCGTACTGCCTCTCGCTTCCACCATCGCTCCCTATCCGGGGACCATCTCGCTTTGTCTTACCCAATCTCTTCCTTGGCCACCCGCGAGGAGGCATGGGAGAAAAGGAAGCAGTGGGGGAAGTGCCCGCCATTACCGGGGTGGACTTATATGCCCGGTCCGCCTGTAACTCGCCGTGGGCATTTGGGCCGATCAATGTGCTACCGACTTCTACCACCATGTGGCCGAGAAGGAGAACCCGTCGCCCTTGATGGGGGATATTGGGGTTGCCACTTACCGAGGTAGGGACCTTTCGCCGGTTTCCTCACTTAGCCTCCGATTTTCCACATAATTCTCGACTTTCTTCCCTTGCAGTGGGCAACAAGGCCATGAGGCCGAGGAGACTTACGGCATGCACTGGTCCGTGGAGTTGGAGAGCAACACTAAGGACTTGGCGAGCAAGCTCCGCGAGCCGGAGCAGGCTCGGGGAGAAGGTGGGGACCTTAAGCTCCCTTCTTGATGAGAAGGAGAAAGCCTTATCCACAAAGGAGACCGATCCAAGGGTTTCCAGGATAGGGTTACCGAAGCCGGGAGAAAAGCCTTGAAAAGGCGAAAGGTCACGGGATGAGCTCCGCGGCACAAGAGCCGCCTCGAGCAAAGAAATAATGAGCTCGCGACCAAATCGGGGCCGCGAGGAGCCGCCAAACTCCCGGAGGCTAAGGCGAGATGAGCTCTCCAGAAGCTTGCTACCACCCTTACGCAGCTTGAGTTGGAGAGGGAGAGGATGCCGGCAGGCCCGCAAAGAAGCCGTGGAGGAGTACAAAAACTCCGAGGAATTTAAGAATCAAGTTGAATAACGAAAACCTTGCTCGCATGAGGCCGGTCCGAACACGTATTCGAAACTTCGCGGCCACGGCAAGTTTTCCGTGCGTGAGTTGGCCTTGATTGGCTCGCTCGTTGCCACGATGATGAATGCTTGCCCAGGCATGCATTAGTTCCTCCGTCCGAGGACGAAATAAAGGGCTTGGAGCTGTCCGCCGCGGCTTCTTTACCTCCCGTGGCGTAAGTGACGGCCCTTAGCCCGATCGCCGATCTAGATGAACTACGGTTTGGGAGAACCCGATATCACTCGGGAGGCCCTTGCTCGCGTTCTTCCCGATGGGCCCGCCATTGGAGATCTTTTTTTCCTTCGCGGCAGCTCTCCTCCTGCTCCAAATCTACTGAGCCCATCTCTGATCCTATAACAGAGGCTCGGATGACCCGCCTTCCTTCCCCAACTCCAAATTCCCGAAGCGGGCACGTAAGGTGCGGCAGAGATCTGCAGATGCGGCCAAGGACCAAGCTCCTATAGTTTAGGATTTTTGCTTTTTCCTTTCTGTAATAGCTTGTAGGATCCTTGTAATTATTTCTCAGTAATAGAACCATTTTTGAAACTGTGACTTATTCTTTTTAATTACTTGTCTTGTAGGCTGCTTTGAGTGCTCGCAATTTTGAAGTACCTTAATACTTGTCTTCTTGCTCTTTCTCTAGCTTTTTTGACTTGTAATTAAACTTTGTACTCTCCTTCTGCGGTCAAAAGCTTAATAGGCCCTTTGCCCGCATTTTTTGAGTTTTCCTAACTCTTTATTCAAAATCACTTGGATTTTTCGTGAGAGTCAGCCTTATTCATCTGCGACCGTATTTGTTTTAGCCTTGTGGCAAAGTTAGGGGTCTTGACCCCAGTTTGTCTATTTGGCTTTGTTAAAACGCGTTTGATCACTGTCATCCATTTACACTTATTCCCAGCCTTGCGAGCCGTGGTGTAAGTCAAAGGCAGCCAAGGCAAGCTACCTTCAGAGGGCATGCAGAGTGTGGCCGTGAAGCTATAGTCCGCGCAACAATAGGTAGGAGCATATTTAGCATAGCTGTAAGTACCCAAATCTGGCTCATGCCTTTCGGTTAATTTTCCCGGCAATTCCGGTAATTTTTCCGGTAATTCCCCGGATTTTCCTAACGTTCCGGAGCAATTCCGGAACTGTTCCAAGCCTTTTAAGGGCTGAAGGAAATGCTTGGTGATTAAGAAACACGTTTTTCTTAATCCCAAAACCCTTCTAGAAGACTGCCACCTTGCATGTTTCTAGAAGAATCTGTAAGTGGCTACTTATGTCGCGCGACATAACCAGCCTAGAAAAGTTCTAGAACCATGCCACCTTGCATGTTTCTAGAAGGAATATAGCCATGGCTTGTTATGTCGTGCGACATAACAAGCCCATGCAGTGTGCTATAAATAGAGGCCTTCACCTCTCATTTTAACACACCTCCTCCACCCTCGCCTCCCCTCTATAGGGAATACGCTCCGTAAGCCTCCTCTCTCCTCACATACCCCCAAATCACCTCAATCCTCCCAAATCCATCCCACACACACTTCCCACACACACACTTCTCACATACATCAAGAAATCAAGGAGTTCCCAAGGATCCAAGGCTCGAACTCGCCTCCTGGGAGGAGGACGCTAGAAGGCTCCTATATCTAACTTGATATAGGAGTTGTGGATCTTCAAGGGTAACGAGTTTCACCCCTTTTCCACTCTCTATTTTCCTTTGAATATGAAATCTATGTGTTACATGCATTGATAATGTAGTATTCTCGATTAAAGTTGCATACTTTAGTGTTATTACCTGTATCCACATTTCATTTCATTACATTTCATATAAAATCTCCGTTTTGACTTGGTTTGCATGAACACTCAAGATGAGTGTGGATCCCTCATATCCACACCCTCTTGAAGTGTTCATTATTGTTAAACATGCTCCCCGAGATTTGTTTGTGAAGTAACTTGACCATTTTGGTGCCTTGTTACCTCTCGCAAATCTCGGTTGTAAAACCCTCGCAAAATGGCTAGTTATGTCACGCGACATAGGCACCCATGTCACGCGACATAAGTAGCCGGCTTAAGTTTCACGCTTCAAGTCAGAATCTGATGTTAATCCCCATAATGATATAATCTGATGTCTATCTGCAATTTATATAACATCTATGTACATAATGTGTCATCTTTTTTTATTAAAATACCATTTTCATACATAAAGATGCATCCTTTGCACTCAAAAAACCCCTTTTCACATTAAAGATGCATCTTTTGTATTTAAAAACTCATTTTCATGCTCAAAATGCATACTTTGCATTAAAAAATCATTCTTTGCCATTTTCATGCATCATTTGTGCATTAAATGCTATTTTCCAACATAAAAATACATTCTTTACACTAAAGTATCATCTTTACATGCATTCCCCCATGTCCCCATTAGCAACCTTGGAACGGACCGGTGTAAAAGTTCTCATCTTTGCATCGTTCCTTCCATTAAAGGTTCACGATTTCTTTAGGAAAAGGATAACCTTGAACCCTATATCTCCGATTATCGTTTAAAAATGAGTATGAAGCCTCTATACGAGCTCGACCGTCTTAAAGCGTAGGATTGATGGGCTAAGGACATTCCTTCCTAAAGAACCTCATCTTTGACCAAAAGAGAGTCATTCTCTCGATCACGCAAGTCCCGAGGGTCCCGAGGTTTAAAATGCGATGATCATAAGTCATAAGATGAGGACGGGATCATAATCCCAAATACATAAATTCCAAGGAATCCCGAGCGACAACCAACAAATGGTTTGTACGTCCGGAAGACAACTTGGGACATTCCCCCCCTTTATTTTCAAACACATGCACACAAAGAAAGCACGCAAGCAATCACGATTAATGAAATCTCGGGAGACTTGCTCCGGCAAGGCACTTTGGGTGAACGCCAAGCGTTCTTCCCAAGGGGTAACTTAACCTCCGAACCCATAAAACCTTTTTTTCAAAGTTTTGAGGTAATCAAAATGGCGTGGCGACTCCGTTTTTCAAATAACTCGGATGTCTTCAAACTCGCGTGAATTCCAATAAACAAAAATTTTGGGCACACATTCACAGTTTGGCGACTCCGCTGGGGATAACCAAAGGAGAAAAGCTTTATTTTCAAAACAAAAATCGATACTTGGTATATAGGTGGACCCCACTTACCCTTCCTGTATCGCTCCCTAACCCGGGGCTTGGGATAACAAGGTGGTTTAACAATCCCACGTACCAGTATCCCTTTTTCGAAAGAAAATAATTTTGAAAAAAAAATAGAAGAAAGTTTTTCCCTTTGAGCGGGTTAGACTCCCATCGCCGATTTCATTAATCGTGTTTGCTTTCTTTACCATGCATTGCATCATTTGCATCTTGGAATCTGTGCATCCTTTGAACGGAAAACAACCCGAAAAATAGCAAAAGGAGTGGAACCTGGAAAATTGATCCAAGCAGTCGTACGGCTCAATCCTCATTGGATTCTGACCGGGCGACCTCAGTGGCAATTCCACCAGGAAAAATCATGGTTAATCTGGCAGTCCTAGCATCTTGGGGCTACTCAGCTCCACGACTGACTGGGGCTCCCAGAAAATTTACGTGCTTATGTGTTGCATCCTCCCCCGTCCCGAAAATCATTCCTTTAAAACACATTTATGAAAATCTCTGTTTTAACTCAAAAAGGAACATTTTTAGGAGATCGCACACTACGCGCACCTGATATATCCTGTACACTTTTGCACGCACGTCCTTCAAACCCGAGGGTGGTTCCAACTGCAGTCACGGACAGCCTTACGATGCTCCCGGGCGCGCACGGAATCATCCCAACCTCCCCATGGCAAATGGTCGACCAATGCACAGTCCGTGTCACACGTTTCAAAAAACCGTGACTTTTGGTTGGTTTTTGGTCTAGTCCGTGTCATATAGCCCAGTTGCATACCCACGTAAAGGTCAAGCCTTAGCTCATAACGGAAGCCAAGAAATTTTCGCTCAAGCGAAATTCTGCCGAAATTCCGACAAGGAAAAATCGGTGGGATCTTGATTCCGACATTGACTATTGACCTTGACCCGCACGGAATGCGTAAGAGTCAAGACCAAGTCTTTGCCAAAAATCAAAAGATCTTTCGCTCAAGCGAAGCTCTGCCAAAATTCCGACAAGGAAAAATTGGCAAGATCTTGACCGGCATTGACTTTGATTCCGACTCACGCACTGCGTATGCAACGAAGTTCAATGTGACACTGTGTCATCCGGCTTTTGCCGCCCGACCCATGCCTATTATATTCTCGGACATTACCGAAAGTCAAAAAAAAAAAACCGTCATTCGCTCAAGCGAAACTCTGTCAAAGATCCGTCAAGGCAGAGAGACGAGACTTTCCCGGTATTGCCTTGACTATAATCCGCATCGCTCGTGCGTTGAAAGGTCCTATGACCCGCTAGACCCGATAGGAGCGTTCTTTACTCTCGGTCGGTGGGATCCGCGTGCCCTATAGGACCTCGCCCGGGCCGCTCCACCCCGGGAGGTCGAAATACGTGGAATACGAGGGGCTTATAGACGTAGTGACGGAACCCACCGATCCAGATCTAGAGTAGTTGTGAAAAAGAAGGGCAGAACCCCTTTTCCAACCAATTAGAGATTAATAAAAGACATTGTTTTAAGTAAACTTGAACAATTAGTGTAATCATAATTGCATGTTCCTATCTCTGAAATCCCTAATCGAGACCTTTTCGGTCCGATCTCCGTTTTCCTCATCCCGACCTTTCATGGTCAAATCCCTAATCGAGATCTTTTCGGTCCGATCTCCGTTTTCCTTATCCCTACCTTTCATGGTCAAACCCTAATCGAGACCTCTTCGGTCCGATTTTTGATTTTCTTGTCCCGACCTTTCATGGTCAATCTCTAATCGAGACCTCCTCGGTCCAATCTCCGATTTCCCGACTCGACCTTTCATGGTCAAATCCTTAATCGTGACCCCCTTCGGTCCGATCTCTACTTCCAATCTTGACCTTTCAAGGTCTCATCTTTTCCGATCAATTAGGATTAGGAGAAAATGCGTTTCGAGCAAAAGTTAAAGCGATAAGGGCATGTTACTTGAGCCTTCAGCCTAAACACTTACCTTCGAGTCTAAACCTTACCTATCCCCGAGTCTAAACCTTGCCTATCCCTTTCCCGCAGCGAAAAAGAAGTGAGCGAGAGTACTGGGTCAGCGGCTTTTCGCCTGCATAGCTTCATCGCCTCGTAGAGTCGAATGGCAGATTTGGATGTAAAACAAGTGAGGGTATGGGAAATCAGATGATTAGGAAGGAAGAGTTAGTCCCGGCTTTGGAAAATGCCCGTAGGATCATGAAGAGTACTGTCATTGCTCATCGGTGCTCTTCGCCGCAATGGAATCCAAGTAACAATTGAGTCCAACGGTTCTTCCGGTAGTGGTCGAAGATGAGACTCTGTAAGTAGCCATCTCAGCCTTCCCCAAACTCCTATAACCAATACCTTCCTCCATCCACATATGATCCCTTGCCAAGGACCACTTCTCCTCAATCCTTTCCAACATCCCACTCATCGTGGCCCCATTGCCCTCGCCTTCGTAACGGATTGGATTTCACCCCACTTATCCCTCGCCTCAAAGAATACCGCCAGCTTTATGCTCCAACCTCACATAATCGCTTGAGATATGTGGCTATGTTCAAGCCCCTATACCCGCCCGAATGCGATCATGAGTTGCCAAAGGATGAACCGAAGCTTTTCACTGTTACCTACCGGACTTAATGAATCGGCCAAGTCGCTCGCTGCTACTACAAGTCTCTTGATTGGCCCGTAGCCCAAGAGTCCCCGTTGACCCCTATGTGGCAATGTTGATGGAGCAAGTGAAACAGATGCAAGAGAAGCTTGACCTCATGATGAGTATCAATACTCCCTCGACCCAAGATGTCTGGACTGTGCAAGGAAATGACTCCATCGAGCATAACCCAATACCAAGCAAAGAACCGTACCGGCTCAAGACCCGCACCTCACAAAGGAAAGAATGTCACAGCCTTCCTTCACCCAAATCCAACAAAGGAACCAATTGGACAATGGGAATCCGAGTCTTGAGAATAACAAGGTCCCCCGAAAACCTCGCTCCTTTCACTTTAACAATACAGAGATGCCTTTAAGCAAGATTCTCGGGAAGAGCTAGTGAAAGAAAACCGATAAAGCCACCGGAGAATTGGAAGCCCAGAACCCCAAGATCGTAATGGACGAGACCAAACACCGTCGCTTCCATCAATACCATGGGCACAACACCGATGATTGCACCTATTTGAGGCATGAGATCCAAAAGTTGATAAGATGGGAAGCTTGAGAACCTCCATGGGCCAAAGACGTAAAGTTATGACAAGAGGTCAATTCAAGAAGTGCAAGGTCGAAACGTCGCCCGATGATTTTGGGATGCCCATGAGCAAAGTTTTCAACGATTTGGTGAAACGAAGCCTTCTCACACCTCTCGAGAATCATAAGCCAAGAAACCCAAGTAGAGTTGACAGGCCAAGTTCTCGCGAGTACCACAAGCATTATGGTCATGTGACGTACAAGTGTGTGGAGTCAAGAAAGAAATTCAAATGGCCGATCTACGAAGGAAAGCTCAAGCTCCCTGGCAGTCCAACCCGCGAAGAGTAACTAGACTAGGGTTTACCTATCCTTAAAAAAAAAAGGAAGAAAAAGAAAAATAGTCTCTCAGTCAACCTTCGTAGGTCCTAGTATTTTTTCCTTTCAATTAAGTCCTCTACGGACATTGTAATGAATCTTCAATTTTCTATAAAAGAGTCTTCTTCTTTTCTTGCTAGACTTAAGACATTATTTGCACACCTACATTACATTATTAATCAATAGTGTTCATCTATGTATAGAAGAAATAGTATAGCTTATTCTGTTTGTTTACCGCCTGACCCAATAATTATTCAACGAACAATCTCTCGAAATAATTAACGTTCTGATTAATCGGTGTGAGAAAGTCAACTAATGCCATCAAGCCACACAATCTCCTTACCCCACCAAAGGCCTTCATCAAAGCCATACATTTTCCCAACCATGTCCTCACCATCACCTTGACCAAGTCAACGACGGCATCATCAAGGGATAGCAAAAGGCCATTTAGTTTCGAAAGATTGACTCCGTGTCGACAACAACCTAGGGGCTTGGCTTAGACTTCAAGGGTATCAAGAATGTTCGCCAGGCTCGCCTTGGTCCTCGGTGCTTTAGAAAATAAAAAAAAAAAAAAGAAAAAAAGAAAAAAATGTGTGTAGTGCAAAAAGAGTAATACCCACTAGACCGAAAATCCCGTAAAAGGGCGCCTAGGCAAAAACAAATGGTGGCACATATATAAAAAAAAGAAGAAATCTTGGTGCAAAAAGAGTAATGCCCACCTAGGCCGAAAATCCCAAAAAGGGCGGTCTAGGCAAAAACAAAGGTTGCACATAAAAATAAAAGAAAAATGAGGCCAAGGACCCAGCGTTACCAATCAAAAGCTTGACGGACAGGCAAGACCAAAGCTCAAAAAAAAAAAAAATGAAAGTTGTCGACGACAATGGGGCGGTCGAAGCAAAAGCCGAAGCATTTCATAAGCCTGTAGGCACGTGTAAATTCTTCTTCCCCAATGAAAGAGGAAGCAATCGAAGCAAATGGCCCAAGAATGACTTGGTCAAGGAATCATCCCGAGGCCCACGCCTCATTATCATCTCATCCTAAGCCTTTTCACTAAAGGAACCACAAATCCCAAAGCCTGAAGCAGTCCGGCCGAGGCCGAACTACGGCGACCTGAGCTCCTCACAATGAGGGGAACGTAGGCAACCAAAGAATGGTCCTGGCCATAAGCATATCCAAATTACCGAAAACCCGGTCTCATCAAATGACCTCTCCCATAGACACGCCGCATCCTAGAAAACCCGGTCTCATCAATGACCTCCTTATACACAAACCTTTCTTTCACACCCACCAACCTTGATCCGCGACATTGGTTGACTTTCTCCCTCATGATTAATAAGAATGTTTGTTCATATCGAGATTAGTGGTTGAATAACCCGAACATTAATAAAGGGTTTTAAGCAATCTTGTGATCATCGTAAATAAAACAAGTTTTCGATGTCTTGACAAGTCTTCCTTTTCTACATCTTAGGAAAGATAGTGCTAAACACCGATTTTCCGTCAACAGGGGCTTCCATACACTTTTACCAACCTTTCTACGCTTATACTCTCTCAAAAGAGTCAAACCCAAAGCGAGTTTTGTGCCTACATCGAATAAGGCCATCAAAATAACACAAAATCGGGATATATTCCCACCTTTTGAAAAATATGCCCCCGCATGTACATATCTTCCTAAAATTCTTCTCTTTGTCTCCGTCTCCTTAAGGTTGACTCGGTTGACTAAAAAAATAGAAATAAAAAAAGAAAAAGGATAGGTTTTCCCTCTTCGCTACAATTCGCATTAGGACTCGCCGAAACTCTTCCACCTGGGGCTTTGCCAAGTCATTCCTTTAAACCGGGGCTTCTTTAGCCATGTTTAGGGTTCATATCGGATTCTTCACTAGGTCCCTAGATGGATTCGCCTTGGTCGATCAATTTCAATCACGTTCGCAATACCAATCGATTGGGATTTTTTTAGGTCACTGCACCGGGGCTTCGCCAAGTCACTTCGCTTGCTCACTCATTCAACCGGGGCTTTGCCAAATGAAAGGATCTTTCCTTGCTTTAGTAAGACATGGGGTTTTGCGTAAAGTTTTTCCTCCGACCGGAGCTCCGATAAGTCATATCCATCCCTAGAAGAAAGGTTTGGTCACTCCAACATCTCGCTTTGGTTATAAAAGCCTGTCGCACGCCTTCAAGCGCCGTAGTTTAAGAAAAGGACCTTAGTCAAGACCCGAGGTTTAAACCCGGCCTCACCAAGAAGGAATTCTCGTCCACGTTGACAACATCTCAATAGCAAAGCCAGTCACCCACACCCAAGGAATACAACCCCACCTTGCTTGAAACCCGTCTCAAACAATTCCCAAATACATTCCATATGTATATCCAAACCCAAGCCCCTACCATGTTTCCAGAAAAAATCACCCCTAGGCTCAAGTAACGTGCCAATTGCTAATGATAACGTTTTCTCCCAAAAGCGCCTTCGTTACTTCCGTTATAACGAGATAACTCTAGGCGACAGTTTCCTAATTGTCAAAACGTCGAAAATCCTAGACATCGTTCCTAACTGTCTAGGTAAAGTTTGAACTACGATCAAGGCTTGATTCCTCCGGGATACGTAGGTAGCCTTTCATAAAGGTTCAGCCATCCGACCACAATGGTCACCTTTTTCTTTCTCCACTCTCCAATGGTGCGTAAGCCTTTCATGAGAGTCCAATTTCCTGACCATATTGGTCACCTCTTTTGATTTGGAACATTCCTATGAAGGATTGGTTGTTTGACCTCCTAGGTCACCCCGTTTCCATCCTTATAGGAAGGGACCAAATATCTCTTTGCCATTTGTCCCAAGGAGACCAGGTTTGTGACCTATTTGGTCACCCAATTCCAACCTGTGTCAGCAATTCCAGTCCAAGGCCAAAAGGTAAGAGAAGTGCAGTCTTGGCTACTTATGTCACGCGACAAAATCAAGCTGGCCGGGCTACTTATGTCGTGCGACATAACTAGCCACATCGTACATCGACATCAGCAACTTCCTGCTTTCCCCAGGGCACTCCCCGACTTGTCAAAAGCTGCAAATACCATCCATTCACTTCTCAAATGCATAGGGGAAGGTTCATTTACCTCGTATACACTCATGCATTCATATTCAAGCCAAAAATCCATTCAAATCATTCATATTCAAGCCAAATGCCATACCATTGTCATTTCATAAGTGCGTGCAACAAAAGGCTAGCAATGTACGTACAAAATGAAATAGGCCAAGTCCAAAAGATGTGCATAGCAAAAATAAATGACATGTTTTCCCCAAAAGGGTACAATAGCCAAAAAGTCATAAATGTCTAAAGGGAAAGGGGGCTACTCTGAATCCTCTCCATCACCCTCTTCATCATCCTCTCCTCATCTCCATCCTCGTCATCATCCTCACCTCCTCTCGGCTCATCATCGTGGTCGTCCGAAGGTGCCTCGTAGGCTATGGTCCCCGTGCGATAGTAGTCGCCGAGCTCCGGTGATAACAAGAGTCAAGCTCATAGTCCGTGGCCGTCTCAGCTCCATCCTCATCCTCATCCTCATCATCATCGTCAATCTCAATGGGTCTGTAAAGAGGCACATTTGCAGTCTTTGTTCGAGGCGTCGGTCCTCTAGTGCTCCCGCTGGTGCCCACGTCATCAGAGCGGCTCTTCTTCCTTCTCGGCTGGCTGTGTGGAGAGATATCAATCGAACCCCGTGACCGGCACCGATTCTTCCGTAAACTCATGCCTTTCTCGAGCTTGCCAATCATGCCCACACGCCGTATATGCCCCGGTCAAGTGCCTCGTAAGCTCGAGCCGACACTGCTATACAAGTGCATATAATAAGTGTCAAAATACGCTTCTTGATAATAAAAAGAGATGCAAGCAATCCAAAGAGGCGTAAGGAACAAGACTTACAGATCTAGAACCTCGCGGAGCACCCGATGAGGATGAGTCTCGGGACATATCAATGTGAGCTCGCCTCATGCGACCGCCACCCCGATAATCAATGAAAGTCGGGGGCAAAGGAGGTCTAGCTACGTAGCTGGGCCGAAGGCCCCGCGCTATGAGCACCATAACCAACCCCGGGTCTCGTGGAGATCAAGATGCATGGCCACGTACATAGTATAGTCCCCCTCTCGTGTGTAAAGATGTGCCGCCATGCCTACGATCAAAGCCTCTACATTCTCCAACCGGCGAGGCAACCACATCTCTAGCCGAGGATCATCGTGGATCCGAGCGTGCCTATTCGGCCCATGCCGTCTATACACCCTCTCTCCTAGATACAAGGCGTCTCCTGACAAGCCCACCAAGCAGCTTGCGACACTCTGTGAAGTGCGCAGAGTGATCTAAATCCAAAGCGCCATAACGACTCACCCAGGGGAACAAGCTCATCCTCTCGTGGAATCCCTCTCGTGCATGTCAACGTATCATGATAAGAAGCAGTAATCCCGCACCTCGAGCCCTCCGGCTGCTCGGTCTATTTCTGCATCCTTCGTCCACCGACGAAGAGCAGGAAAAAGTGGTGGCAGAAACTCATCCTTGATCTCGCCACTCATAATGCCTAAAATACTCGTATGCCCAAGCCCGAAAAGGAGAAGAAGAAGTCAAAACAGGGAAAACAAGGGATATAATGAAATGCGCAAAGGAAAAGAGATCAAGGTGAGAGAATACCTCGAAAGCCGATGAAAGCAGTGAAGTACTTCGCCTTCCTCGACCGACGTCATCTAGGGCCAAATACATCTCGCCTAAGCCTCGCTCCCCAGACAGATTCCCGACAAGCATCCTGTGCTCTCGCAGCTCCAACAGCTGAAATCAAAGCAGAGATGCGCTGTTGATGAACAAAGCATGTCGGAAAAGCCTACCCATACAAAAGCTCTAGCCAATCTCTCGGCTCTCACTAGGCTCTCAATCTGATCATCTACCACAAATAGAAGTCCCTCGCTTCCGCCCCTCAATCGTGCCATGTAGCACCCCCTAACTCATATCCATTCCCCTTCTTGATCCGGAACGAAACCAAGTAAGCCCATAAAATCATCATCGCAATAGGTCGGGGCTCAACTCCCGTACAGCTCCTCTATGTAGAGCGGCTCATCCGTAAAGGGCAAGCCCCGTGATGACCGCAAAGTCCAATGGAGCGACCGTCGTCTCACCCCAAGAGAAGTGAAATGAGTGAGTGGTCTCCCACCGTAACTCTCCGAATGCCCTCACTAGATCCACACTCCTTCCGAGTGCCCCGATGGCCTTCGCCATCTCAAAAAATTGCCCTAGCCCAAATAGCCAGAATCGTGCCCTTAGGCGAGTCCACTCGCTCCTCGGCTACCCTAAGCAAGCTATCCCATAGCCTCGCCAATCACCTCGTGGGAGCCACGGTGCGCAATCCCCGCAAGAAAACATGGCACAAATATTAATATTTCGTGCTATTTCTTGAAATCGTCTCAAATGAAAAATAGGTCAAAACCTATCATCTAAGAGCATGCATTCTAGTATCACAGTTCCTAGGTCAATCTATGTTCACATGCCAGTTCATGTCAATAGCACAGTCTAAAAAAAAATCAGTTCAAATCAATTTCGCCCAAATTGAAAGAAATTTTCAAAAAACCTAGGTTTCTTACCTCTTCCTTCTTCCGAACATCCGAAGTATGCTCATCGAGCTGTGGGTAGAAATCTCCTCTTGGTGCTTCCGGAAGAAACGGCCGTTGATTCCTTTGCACCCCCTTTCTTCGAGTAGCTAAGTTGGCATGTTGAGAAGCCCTCTTGGTCGGATAGAGCCTAGGAGGCATTTTCCAAGTTGAATCGAACTAAAGATTTGTTTGATTTCTCTAGATCCCTCTCAAATCGCCCTCTGAGATTTCTCTCTCTCTTCTCGCCGTCGCCTCCCTCTCAATTTCAAGTCTAAATTAATTTCAAAATGGCGACTGTGCGATTTTTAATAAATCTGTCCACAGGGCCTGTTATGTCGTGCGACATACTAAGCCCCTGTGGCTGATTTTTACAATTTTGCCCCTAAAGGCTCCATTTTACAATTTTGTCCCCCGTAGGCCTCTTTTACCCTTTATGCCCCTGGCATTTCTAATTACTTTCAATCCGGTTTTCCCTCCAGTGCCCCGTGGCCTATTTTACAAATTTACCTCTGTGACTCAGTTTATTTGCCCTTGGCATTTTCAATTTTATTTTTCAAATAATCAGGGTACATCCCAGTTTTCTTTACAAAAATTATCCGGATACATCCCACTTTTCTTTACAAAAAACTATTGATTCCTTCCAACTTCTCTACAAAATCCAACCTTTTTCGCAATCTCCGTTATTCCGTTATAACGGGATAACGTTAGGTGACAGCCTCCGAATTGTCAAAACTCTAAACTTGTGCTACCACTATCCGCGAATAGTGACGCATGCCTAAGTCATTCCAATTTGTGCTACCACTATCCGCGAATAGTGACGCATGCCTAAATCATTCCAACTTGTGCTACCACTATCCGCGAATAGTGACGAATGCCCAAGTCATTTCAACTTGTGCTACCACTATCCGCGAATAGTGACGTATGCCCAAGTCATTCCAAATTTGTGCTACCACTATCCGCGAATAGTGACGCATGCCTAAATCATTCCAACTTGTGCTACCACTATCCGCGAATAGTGACGAATGCCCAAGTCATTTCAACTTGTGCTACCACTATCCGCGAATAGTGACGTATGCCCAAGTCATTCCAATTTGTGCTACCACTATCCGCGAATAGTGACGCATGCCTAAATCATTCCAACTTGTGCTACCACTATCCGCGAATAGCTGACGAATGCCCAAGTCATTTCAAATTGTGCTACCACTATCCGCGAATAGTGACGTATGCCCAAGTCATTCCAATTTGTGCTACCACTATCCGCGAATAGTGACGCATGCCTAAATCATTCCAACTTGTGCTACCACTATCCGCGAATAGTGACGAATGCCCAAGTCATTTCAACTTGTGCTACCACTATCCGCGAATAGTAACGTATGCCCAAGTCATTCCAATTTGTGCTACCACTATCCGCGAATAGTGAAGTATGCCCAAGTCATTCCAAGTCATTCCAACTTGTGCTACCACTATCCGCGAATAGTGACGTATGCCCAAGTCATTCCAATTTGTGCTACCACTATCCACGAATAGTGATGTATGCCCAAGTCATTCCAACTTGTGCTACCACTATCCGCGAATAGTGACGTACGCTCAAGTTTCCCAACTTAAGTTACCTCTATCTCCGTCATAAAGAGATAGCGCCATAAGCTCTAGCTTCTTCAGGTGACAGCCTCCGAATTGTCAAAATCTCAAGGATCCTAGACATCGTTCCTAACTATCTAGTGATGCTCGAACTACGATTATGGCTTGATTCCTCCGGGATACGTAGGTAGCCTTTCATAAAAGGTCCAGCCACTCGACCACATTGGTCACCCAATCCATCTCGGCATTCGCCAGATTGGATCCTTTTCTATCGACAACCCCACTCGCCCGCAAGTGACGTTGCCGAGGGCTTCGTAAGTACCCAAATCGGCTCATGCCTTCCGGTTAATTTTCCCGGCAATTCGGTAATTTTTCCGGTAATTCCCCGGATTTTCCTAAAGTTCCGAGCAATTCCGAACTATTCCAAGCCTTTTAAGGGCTGAAGGAAATGCTTGGTGATTAAGAAACACGTTTTCTTAATCCCAAAACCCTTCTAGAAGATCGCCACCTTGCATGTTTCTAGAAGAATCCAGTGGCTACTTATGTCGCGCGACATAACCGGCCCGGGGAAAAGTTCTAGAACCATGCCACCTTGCATGTTTCTAGAAGGAATACAGTCATGGCTTGTTATGTCGTGCGACATAACAAGCCCATGCAGTGCTCTATAAATAGAGGCCTTCACCTCTCATTTTAACACACCTCCTCCACCCCTCAGTCCCCCTCTATAGGGAATACGCTCCAGAAGCCTCCTCTCTCCTCACATACCCCCCAAATCACCTCAATCCTCCCAAATCCATCCCACACACACTTCCCACACACACACTTCTCACATACATCAAGAAATCAAGGAGTTCCCAAGGATCCAAGGCCTGAACTCAGTCTCCGGAGGAGGACGCTAGAAGGCTCCTATATCTAACTTGATATAGGAGTTGTGGATCTTCAAGGGTAACGAGTTTCCACCCCTTTTCCACTCTCTATTTTCCTTTGAATATGAAATCTATGTGTTACATGCATTGATAATGTAGTATTCTGATTAAAGTTGCATACTTTAGTGTTATTACCCAGATCCACATTTCATTTCATTACATTTCATATAAAATCTCCGTTTTGACTTGGTTTTGCATGAACACTCAAGATGAGTGTGGATCCCTCATATCCACACCCTCTTGAAGTGTTCATTATTGTTAAACATGCTCCCTGAGATTTGTTTGTGAAGTAACTTGACCATTTTGGTGCCTTGTTACCTCTGCAAATCTCAGTTGTAAAACCTCTGCAAAATGGCTAGTTATGTCACGCGACATAGGCAGCCTATGTCACGCGACATAAGTAGCCAGTTTGCAGAAGTTTCACAGTTTCAAGCTGTAATCTGATGTTAATCCCCATAATGATATAATCTGATGTCTATCTGCAATTTATATAACATCTATGTACATAATGTGTCATCTTTTTTATTAAAATACCATTTTCATACATAAAGATGCATCCTTTGCACTCAAAAAACCCCTTTTCACATTAAAGATGCATCTTTTGTATTTAAAAACTCATTTTCATGCTCAAAATGCATACTTTGCATTAAAAAATCATTCTTTGCCATTTTCATGCATCATTTGTGCATTAAATGCTATTTTCCAACATAAAAATACATTCTTTACACTAAAGTATCATCTTTACATGCATTCCCCCATGTCCCCATTAGCAACCTTGGAACGGACCGGTGTAAAAGTTCTCATCTTTGCATCGTTCCTTCCATTAAAGGTTCACGATTTCTTTAGGAAAAGGATAACCTTGAACCCTATATCTCCGATTATCGTTTAAAAATGAGTATGAAGCCTCTATACGAGCTCGACCGTCTTAAAGCGTAGGATTGATGGGCTAAGGACATTCCTTCCTAAAGAACCTCATCTTTGACCAAAAGAGAGTCATTCTCTCGATCACGCAAGTCCCGAGGGTCCCGAGGTTTAAAATGCGATGATCATAAGTCATAAGATGAGGACGGGATCATAATCCCAAATACATAAATTCCAAGGAATCCCGAGCGACAACCAACAAATGGTTTGTACGTCCGGAAGACAACTTGGGACATTCCCCCCCTTTATTTTCAAACACATGCACACAAAGAAAGCACGCAAGCAATCACGATTAATGAAATCTCGGGAGACTTGCTCCGGCAAGGCACTTTGGGTGAACGCCAAACGTTCTTCCCAAGGGGTAACTTAACCTCCGAACCCATAAAACCTTTTTTTCAAAGTTTTGAGGTAATCAAAATGGCGTGGCGACTCCGTTTTTTCAAATAACTCGGATGTCTTCAAACTCGCGTGAATTCCAATAAACAAAAATTTTGGGCACACATTCACAATAGCGGCCCTTTAACCTACTGGCATCTGTATCCACTAACGGTGGTTCACGCTTTTTTGACCCTTTATTCAAAACCCCTTGGAGTTTTGTGTGAGGGTCTCCTTCGCGATCTGGTAACGGGCTTATATGTAGGCCTTTGTTACATACAGGCATACGAGTAACGGCCACCTAAGGCCTTCGCGCATTTAGTCGGGGACAAGGGCCTTGGCCTTTGTCCTCGCTTGCATCTATATCCACTTATTCCTGGTGGCGTCACGCGGGCAGGACAGTGTATCCTCCCCGCGATCTGAGCACGGATCGTAACGGATCTTTGTACTCATATAGGCGTGCGGACCCTAAAGATCGTTGCGCATCAGTAGGTACGGATCGTAATGGATCTTTGTACGCATACTGGCATCCGCTTGCGGGCATCCACTTTAGCTTTTGAGGCTGGTGGGAATAGGTTTTTTGCATCAAAATATGATGAAACATGATGATAACTTCCTTTATATACACAGTCTATACTCCTTCCAAAAAATTACAAAGACTTTTAGAAGAAGTATCTCTTAAGGTGGTCGCTGTTCCAAGCGTGCTTAAGCTCTTCTCCCTCTCTTGGTCGCAATATGTAGGTGCCCTCTTTGACTATCTTTGTGACCTCATATGGACCTTCCCACTTCGGGGACAGCTTGTTGAAACCAGGTTGGGTCCCTTGGACCTCTACGCTTCTGAGTACCCAGTCTCCAACTGAAAAACTCCTTTTATTTACTCTCTTGTCATGATGCTTCTTCGCTTTTTGCTTGTAGTTCACCATTTTTTCATATGCCCGCATTCTCTTTCCTTCGAGATCGTCCAGGTCACACCTTCTGTTTGCCTCGTTTTGAGACTCGTCGAAGTATGTGACTCTGTACGAGGGTAGGGCAACCTCAACTGGAGCCATTGCCTCTGACCCATACGTGAGCGAGAAGGGAGTTTCTCCTGTTGAATTTCTTATTGTGGTGCGGACAACCCATAATGCAATCTGGAGCTCGTCCAACCAACGTCCTCCTCGTCCCTCCAAGTTTTTCTTTAGGGCGGTGAGGACTAGCTTGTTCGCGGCCTCAGCTTGGCCATTTCCCTGAGGATAGGCAACTGCGGACTTACGGTGTTGCACCTTCATTCTCACACATTCAGCAGTGAATTTCGCGGAGAACTAGGTGCCATTATCTGAAATTATTGCTCGGGGAACCCCAAATCGGCAATAGATGTGGTCGTGGACAAAGCGATGGTGTTATCCTCGGAAATAGTGGCTAAGCCCTTTGCTTCCGTCCACTTGGTAAAATAATCCACGGCCACCACAAAGATACTTAATGTTCCCTCGAGCGGTCGGAAATGGTCCAATGAGATCAATCCCCACGTATCAAACGGCCACGATGGTACAACCAAAGTGCGCTTTCTGGTGATGATAGTCCGGGGATGTACTGCAAATCTCTGGCACTTATCACACTTTCTCACATATTCTTGTGCATCCCTTCTCATCGTAGCCAAAAGAATCCTTGAAACTTGATCTTGTACGAGAGGGTGCGAGCACTGGATGTCCGCCACAAACTCCTTCATGGACCTCGTAGAGTAAGTTGGTGACCATGTGAGTTTTGACGCATCTGAGTAAAGGCTTGGTGAATGATCGTCGAAAGAGTACCCCATCTAGGACGAGGTATTTCGCGGACACCGCTCTGATGGCTCTAGCCTTTACTGGATCCTCGGGGAGGGCCTGCTTCTCGATGTAATCCTTCATTTCATCTACCCAGTCCCTTACTTGATCCTCAATATTGTTTATCTGAATCCGATCTATAGCAGGTCTCTCTGTGAATTCAATCTGCGATGCCTCTAATTGATCAATTTCTTGATCTGTTATTCTGGAGAGGAGGTCTGCTTCCACATTGTCCTCTCTCATGACTTGGTTCAGCTCATAGTAGGTGAAATTTTTGATGAGGGTTTTTGCAAGGACACAGTACTGAGTTAGTACTGTGTTGATAGTATCATACTCCCCCTTAATTTGATTAACTATGAGCTGAGAATCACTGTTGATTTCTATGTTTTGCACTCCCAAGTCTCTTGCTAATTACATGCCTGCTATGATCGCTTCATACTCAGCCTGATTGTTTGATGCTTCAAATTTGAACCTCAAGGCTCTCTTAAATTTCTCCCCGCAGGGTGCAATCAGAAGTATGCCCGCGCCACTAATCAACTTGCTCGCTGAGCCGTCCACGTATAGTATACATACCTCCTCTGGTCGCTCCCTTGGCCGCGTGATTTCTGTGCTCGGGCTACTTGGGCCTTCTTCAGATTCTGCTCGCTTTCTTTTCCCGAGGTCGCTGTCCGTCAATTTGAATGATGATTCTACTACAAAATCAACTAAGGCTTGCGCTTTGATTGTCTTTCTCGGGGAGTAGGTGATCTGGAACTCAGTGAGCTCTATAGACCAAGCTAGCATTCTCCCCGAAGACTCTGGTTTGTGTAAAACCTTTCTAAGCGGAGCCTCAGTCAGTACAGTTATAGGATGTGCAGAAAAGTAGGCTCTTAATTTTCGAGCAGATACAAGCAAGGCGTAAGCTAACTTCTCTATATTAAGATAACGCCCTTCTACGGCGGACAGTGCCTTACTTACATAATAAACTGGTTTTTGGGAGTTATTCTCCTCCCTTACAAGAATGTGCCAGCTTGCCGCTGTATCAAGAATCGCTAGAAACGAGAAAAAGCTCTTCCCGGGTACCGGCCGCGAAGTAGAAATTTGCCCGAGGTATGTTTTGACTTCTTCAAAAGCCGATGGCACTCGGTGCTCCATGTAAATTCATCGCCTCTCTTCCCCCTTTGAGAGTTTTGAAGAAGGGAGGCATCTCTCGCTGACCGCGAGATGAAGCGCCAAGTCTTTGTGATGCGGCCATTGAGCTTTGAATATCTTTAACGCAAGCAGGAGGTTTCATGTCCAATAGGGCTTGGATTTTCTCTGGGTTAGCCTCTATCCCCCTTTGATTGACCATGAATCCGAGGAACTTGCCCGCTTTTACCCCAAAGGCACATTTGAGGGGATTTAGCTTCATATTGTTACGGCGCAAGTTCAGGAAGGTTTCCTCCACGTCGAGCTCGTGGGAGCTTTCCTTGGTTTTTATCACCATATCATCTATATAGACCTCGAGATTTCTGCCCAACTGGTTTTTGAAGACCAGATTGACCATCCTTTGATATGTGGCTCCTGCATTTTTCAGCCCGAAGGGCATCATTGTGTAGCAGTAGGTTTTGCCCGCAGCGATGAAAGCTACAGAGCGGACATCCTCAGGAGCCATTTGGATCTGATGGTAGCCGGAGTATGCATCTATGAAGCTTAACACTCTGTGCCCGGCTATAGAGTCCACCAATTTATCTATGCGAGGAAGAGGGAAACAGTCCTTGGGGCATGCTTTGTTGAGGTCCGTGAAGTCAACACACATTCTCCATTTATTATTGGATTTCTTGACCATCACGACATTGGCTAGCCATTTGGGGTAGGTAATTTCCTTGATTATCCCCGCTTTTAACAATTTTTCCACCTCTTCCTTGATGGCAATTTCTTTCTCCGGGGAGAAGTATCTGGATTTTTGGTGGATGTTCTTGAAGGATGGGTCATCATTGATTTTATGGAGGATCACGTCCTTGCTGATTCCCAGCATATCTTCCACCCTCCAAGCGAACACATCGCAATTTGCTCTAAGGAACTCGATGAGTATCCTTCTCTCCTCGCTGTGAATTTCCAGGCCTACCTTAACAGTTTGCTCGGGGAAGTGGGGGTTGATTACCACCTCCTCGAGCTCGTCGTTAGGTTTTAGGTCACTGATTTCTCGGTTGTGCAAGGAGTCAATAACAATGGTAGGGGGGTTGACTTGAGCTCCGGTCAATGTTGCCATAGAGTATATGATATCACGGTCAATTTCCCCCTCTATTCCTCGATCAATATATCCTCCCTCAACAGGGGCAGCCAACTGCTTCGATTTTCTGCTCATCTTGAGCTCCACCTTCGTGGAATGGAAAGAAAGCATGCCAATCGGTACGGGTGGCGGCGGGAGTGCAAGAGTTTTCCCCTTTTTTGATTTGTCCTCGCCTTTTCCCTCTATTATTTTGTCCTCGCCCTGTATTTGCGGGCAGGATGCCTGGCCTTTCTGTTCTTTCCTTTTTTCTTCCAAAGGCTCGGAGGAATCTCCCTGGCCGGTTCTTGATGGTAGCAACCCCGCAGGGTGTTAAATTTCACCCTTTGGTGGGGACGGACGCAACTATTCCCAATTCGGCCTCGAGCGATTCTACGCCGAGAATGGCATTGTCTTGGGAAGGAAGATCGACCACCATGAAAGTTATCTTGGCCGTCTTCCGCATGGGTTTTTCCCCAATAGTTACGTCAAACACAATCGTCCCCTTTACCCTTACAGCGTGGTTAGTGAAGCCTTCGAGCATGCCCGCATATGGAGTAAGATGTGCTTCAGTCATTCTCATTCCAACCAAAGTATGGTAGTAGAGTATGTCGCGGGCAGCTCCAGTATCTATCAACACTCGGCCAATGTTTGCCCGGTTGATCTTCATTCTCAGGGTGAGGGGCTGGGTGGAATGAAAGGTGGAGGAGGCAAGTTCACTCCTTTTGAACCCAATTTCTTGCTCTTCTTCCGGAGCCATTGCGGGGATGGAGAAAACTTTTTCTAGTGTCCGGATTTGGAGGGAGAGCTGTTTGTTGGAGGGAGGTTCTTCTCCGATGAAGTTTATGTTGTAGTCTCCATCGTCATCCTCAAAATTGTCTCTTTCCACCCTCTCGGGACCACGAGGGTTTCGTGCCCGCTGCTGGTTATTATTGGGGGCTTGGTCGTTTCCCTTGACCCATCGGGTGAGCTCCCCATTATTGATTCTCTGTTGGATTATTTTTCTCAGCTGAAAACAGTCCTCAGTTCCGTGCCCGTGATCATTGTGGTACTCACAGAACTTTGCCCTACTCCTTTCATTTGGTTTTCTGAGCATGGGAGGAGGAGCAGGAAAGTCTGATGCTCGCATGATTACCGCTCTTGGCTCGGTGAGTTCAGTGTAGGCTATTTCTTCCATTTTCTTTCGTAGCTTATCCGACCCACGGCCTTTGTTTTTGCCCTGATTATTAACGCGGGCAGGCTCTGGGGTGGTCTCCTGGACTTGGCTTATTCTTTCCTTGGCTGAAGCTCGGGGAACGGGCGTACTGCTCTCTTCGGCGGAAGCAATGGCAGAAGCCCTTTCATACATCTCCTCCACCGTTTTTGGCGGGCTGGAGGCGAAATTCAATTTTAGGAAGGAGGAGGTGAGGCCTCCCTCAAAGCAAAGTCTAATATCCCCTCCTTCCAGATCCACTATCTCCTCGCTGACCTTTCTGAAGCGAGCAATGTAATCTTTTGTGGATTCAGTGGCGGCCTGCTTGACACGGACAAGATCTGTCTTTGGTCTAGCGGGCACACCAGCTCCAGCAAAGGCATTGTGGAAAATGTTCCTGAAGTGATTGAAAGAGTTGATGGAGCGGGGTTTAAGTGCCAGCATCCAGGATAGGGCCTTGCCCGTGAATGTGGCAGCTAGAGCCTTGCACATCACGGACTCGTCCTCGGAGAACAATGCCATCTGGCCCTCAAATCTACCCATGTGGCTCCTCGCATTCTTGGATCCATCGTATGTGTCCATCTGGGGGGGCTTCCCCTTCTGAATGGGTGCCCGGGCGATCTTGTCGCTGAAGGCATCCATAGTGCGACCACATTTCTGAGCGGCCTTTTGATGGGTTTCCCACATCTTCTGCATGAAATCAACGAACTCAGGGTTCTGGCTGTCAACCTTTTGCTTCTTAGCTCGTGGAGCCACGGCCTTCCCCTTGGCCGGAGCCAAGGGTAATGCTTGGGGCCTCGCACGTTGGTTTGACTGTGCCTCCTCTCCAATTTCCTCGCTGTCCTCGACATGCACGACGCTGCGCTTAAATGGCCGTCTGTGCGTTCAAGGGTTGGTTCAGCCCTTTTTGCCCCCACCGCTTGACTAGCAAGTGAGTGAGCGGGAGCTCGTTGGGAGAACCTTATGGACCCTTGTGGGAGCTGTAGCCCTCCATTGGCCTCTATTTCGAACATCTCCAGTTGTTGGTCAGCAATTGCCATGGCCTCAGCGACCAGCTTGGATTTGGAATCCAGAATTTCTTGTCTCCTTGTTATTTGCTCTGGGGAGAGAGGAGTGTTCATGTTGGTGTTTCTTGGAGGAGCTTGTGGAGTTTTGGGACTTTTGTTTAGGAGGGCTTGTGCCTTTTCAGCACGTATCTGGTCTGTGAGCTTGTGCAAGGCTTTCGACCGGGGAGAGAGGGTGTTTGGTGGCTGGGAACGTGCCCCCATTCTATTGAAAACTGAGTTTGGGGCCTTGCCTTTATTAATGACGGAGGGTGAGGCTTGATCATCCTCCTCTAGGGTCAAGTGACCAGCATTTTCCAATATTCTAGCCATATTCTGGAAAGAAGATGATGGAAAAAGAAGAGCCTTTCGGCACTGAATTTGTTTAGGACACGTGAGGTGCCTTGAAAACAAAAGATTTTTAACGAGAAAACGAAAGAATGTCGCTTCCCGGCAATGGAACCACTAATGACGCCACAGCTTTTGGGGTCAGGAGCGGTTCAGGATATCTGGCTAGGATATATTTGGTGGTTTGATGTACCTAGATCACAACACAAACAAGCACCGTTACGGTCAAAGTTGGATGTTACTCCAACTCAGGCCCTCGGGTGTGAGAGTAAGAATACTGAGTAATAAGGCTTTGAATACCTTTGGAGTGTGTGTGTGTGTTTAGGCTTAGAGAGTAATAGAGTTTACTCAATTGTATATGGAACTTACCTTGTCCAAGGGGGTAAAGGCCCTCTATTTATAGGTAATGCAATGGTGCTTGTTGAGGTAAGCAATGAGATCAGCCCTAGGGGGCACTTTGGTATTTGACCAGCTACACGTGTCCGCAGCTAATTGGTCCTGTCAGGGAGGGAACATTGACTGTCCAGGGGACATGGCTGAAAGTGACATGAGCCGTGTAGCCGGCTTAGTGCATTAAATGGAATAGTAGGCGCCGGACTGAGCCGCATTGAATGCGTTATGGGGGAGCTTCGTAAGTGGCCCGTCGAGCTGAGCTAACTTGCTCGGTAAGGCTTGACATTAACCTGGGAAGCGTACATGTGCCCGCGGTCAACGTTGTGCCCGCGGTCAAAGATATATGACGCGAGCACGGTTGATGCGGTCATGACTCATGCGGGCACGGATCCAGCGAGCAGGGTCCCAATGGTCCTCGATGGGGATGATGCGAGGAGGGACGCGGTCTTGACCACAAGGGCCTATTTGTCCGCGGTCTTCCCTCCAGCGGTTTAGGAATTGCCACGTCACTGGTTCCTTGGACTAGATCGAGCGCGGTTCCGATCCAGTAGATCCGGGCTCATCAATCCAACACCCTAAATTTAATCTATAAAATTTAACCTTATGAGAAAACTGCTTATTTTATTTCACCTATTCCCTTCCCACGCCTAATAATTGTATCGCTTTCTCAATCCAGAGCGGGTAAACCACGTTATAGCTCCTCACCTTCTCCTCCTCTACCATGTTTTAACTACCTACTTTTTTTAATAGATCTTCCCACTGTTTTTCTTTTTAAAAAAAAAAAAAAAAAAAACTTCTCCAATTCCTCAATGTTGGCATCGGGCTACGGCCGAGAGTTAAAGACACGCCGAAAATTGAGTAAGTGATTGCCTGGCATGAAGATCTTCCCACTGTTAAAAAAAGAATATTTGGTTCCTCATTGTTGGCATCGATGCTGCTACATCAGCTGAGTCAAAGACACGCCGAATATTGGGTTAGGGATTGGCTAGCGTGAAGATCGATTCGTAGGGATCTTTCTGGGAATTTGCAGGTTAGGGATTGTCTTTACTCTGTTTATATATGTATGCAAGTGTCGTTTGACTGTCTGTCTATGTAACCTAATTTCGTATGATTTTCTAATTTCTTTTAGTTCATTGAAGTAAAGATAATGAGAGGCGGAGGAGAAAAGACAACACAAATCTTAAAATACATTCAGACCCCAACTATCGACAGACAACGTTACATCTATTGAAACACAATTTTAGTCTTTATGTGGTTAATTAAACCCTCTTCATTCATTGTTTGCAGTTTTTTTTTTTTAGGTGGTTGTACAAGCAAATAGTAGTGGTTGTGCCAAATAGCTACAACAAAAATAGGATGAAGGTGAACGTTGAGATCTTTGACTTTTCATTGACCGATAACGACTTGAAAAAAAAAAATCAGCCAACTTCCACAAAAGAAAAGGTTTCACTCTCAGCCCGATGATGGCGGGATCTAATGCAACCGAGGCGGAGATTGACACTTAAATCTATAGCAATTTTGGACATTTATTTTGGTTTGGATGGAGTAGTCTATAATTATGCAAGTGTCGATATTAATAGTTATACCATCTTGTAAGTTAATGAACAAATGAGGTGATTTCTTGACTTTGTACCAGATCATATGGCAAGAAATGGCTGGAGTTAGGGGTGTTCACGGTCCGGGTTGGTCCGGTTTTTGGCAAAATTTTAGAAAATCAGGACCGGACCAAATACTTCGGTTCTGTAAAAATTTAGGACCAGGACCAAACCATTACATTATAGGATCGGTCCCATCGGTCCGGTTCCAATGGTCCGGTTCCGGTCCGGTTCCACCGGTTCTACAAATTACAATATAATATAATTTTTTACAATAACAAAATCTACAAGCAAGCATATTTAAAAACCAAATAGTTGAACAAAATCAACAATTAGAGTAAATTTGATTTTTTTTTGACATTTTGGGACGGAGAGAGTATTACTTTTCTTTTACTAAATGAACAAAATAAATAAAGATAAATACAACTCGAAAGGAGGGGAGTTGTGGCGATTATGAACAGAGGAAAAGAGAGCTATGAACCATTTAATCATTATAATCACACTATAATAACTAATCACACTATAATAACTCAAGGATCTAGGAACATAAGGTGTTTTGGTATACTCCCTCCGTCCCACTTCAATTGATACTTATTTCCTTTTTGGTTCGTCCCACTTCAATTGATACTTCCCAAAATGGCAAAATATTTATAATTTTATATTCACTCTACCCCACCACTCATTCTCTCTCTTCATTTTTCACCACTCAATTTATTCAACCAACACTACTATTTACCCCACTCATTCTCTCTCTTCATTTTCTACCACACATTTCTTTTATTTTATTAGTATTCCTTAATAGTTGTGCCCTTTTTTTTGGTCTCAAATGAAGTGGGACGGAGGGAGTACATGCTTGTGCAACATCAGGTGTTTTGGTTTTGGTTTTGCTGGAGAGACGGGTGGATAGTTAGTGGGTAATGGGTAATGTGTATTGCCGTATAAAAAAAGTTAATATATATATATATATATATATATATATAATATATTCTCGGTCCGGTCCGGTTCCGGTCCAGGATCGCGTATATTTTTTTCAAAACCAGGACCGGACCAAATAATCGGTTCAATAAAAATTTGGAACCGACGACCAATACTATTTTTTCGGTCCGGTTTTTACCGGGTCCAAATCCGGTTCTCTGGTCCGGTCCTGCTCGGATTTTGTTGCCCTAAATTTGGAGTCCTAAAATAAATGTGTGGTAAAAATTTCTATATTGTTTTATGTTTTTTTTTTTTTAGATATTCTTCGTCTGTGTCTTATGATTAACCATTACTCCCTCCGTCCCACCCGAAAGGGCAATTTTGCCTCCAAGCACGGAAATTAAGAAATGAATAAGGAAAGTGATGTAAGAAAGAGAAAAAGGTTAAATGTTGTGAGTATGAAAAATTAAATAAGAGAGAGAATGAGTGGGAGGAATAGTTAGGAGAGAGAATGTTGTGAGTGTAAAAGTAAAGTATGAGAATGAATGAGTGGGGTAGGAAGAGTATAAAAATAATAAAAACTTTCCTTTTTGGAGTTGTGCCCTTTTAAATGGGACGCCCAAAAAGGAAATTTGTGCCCTTTCGGGCGGGAGGAGGGAGTATGTGTTTCTGAATTTTAATAAAATAATTTTTGGTAAAAAAAAAAAAAAACTGTTTGCCATTGACAAGTATCACAATTGTAAGAAACTTAAGAACAAATTCATGTTAAACAGAACTTCATAAATTGTAAGTTGCTATTCTATTTTCTCCTTCATATTGATACGATCCTATAAAATACATTGGGCCCTAATAATAAAAAATCAGGCCCAATAGCTAATTAAGGTCCAGGCCCACTGGGCTTGGGCCGCTCAAGGAAATTTGCCCTGGCAGCGACATAAAAGGAATAGGCTCCTTGGAGCTACTTAAATATGCCCCGGCGAGAAGGGACGTGGGGATACAGATTTTAGGGGCAATGGGGGGATGCGAAAGACATGGCCGAGCTCATGCTCGCCTGATAAGTAAGAGGAGTACATTGCTCACGGGCTACCTAGGTCAGGGCGACATGACAGTTGATGTCGTCTATAATCAGGTTGTCGCCAGAGCGACATGGAACTTAGGCGTTACTGTGATGTTACGTTGATTGTCGCCTACGCCCCTAACCCTAAATACTTGTGATGGATGATTGATGTGACAAGGTGAATAGTGAAATCCCACTAAGTTGAGGTTGGTTGAGAGACCTCCCTTGGATGATTGACAAGTGTCCCCCCATGTGCAAGGCACATGGGGGGCTTAGGAGTATATAAAGGGTGAATAGTGCTCATTGCATGGTAAGATCTCTCTCTCTACCTTCTCTCTCTAAACCTCCATTATTGTACTCTCTTCCTTGTCCATCTAACCTTATTCTCACGCCGGAGGGGGTACGCCGGAGACACCCCCGGCCTAGTTCACGTGTGTTTCTTGTGTGTAGACGAGCTGTCAAGGAGGAAGCTGCCGAAGTATCCATTGCCACTTCAGTCCCTGTGCAACCAAGATTTCTCATGGTAGCATCAGTTGGTTCCGTTGCCGGGACCTGAAATCTTCCTTCTTGTATGATGGTTCAAAGGTTTGTGGATTGTTGGAAGAGCACCGGTATTTTCAGTTGTTGGGGTTGACGTTTTAGGGTTGGAATCCATTGGTGTTAGTACAAAAAGTGTGTTTCAGGTTGGTTACTTTGGAAAAAGGTTATTGGGTAGTGGTTTATGATCATTGTTAAGCCCAGAAAGTGCCCAGAATGGTTCAAGATAAGAACGCCCAGACGAAGGATACCCGCAATCTGGAGTTGGAGACGCCTAATCGCAAGGATACTCGCGGGGCGAGATCAGGAACTGCCCGGGAAGGCGAGGTCCATACTACAGATACCGATTCGGCAATCAGGAGCACCAGGAGGTGAGAAGAAAGAGAAAGAGAAGCGAGAAACAAAGAAAAAGCCGCAGATCAGGATCCCGTTCCGTCTAAAACCCAGAGTGCTAGGGCCGAAGCTGAGAAGTTAAGGAAGGAGAACGCCTATATGATGAAGGTTCTCGCGAACAATGAGAGGTTAAAAAAGATGGGCCAAGCACCTACGGTGATCCCGCCTGAGTTGTCGATCGAAGTGGAAGGCGGATGAGGAGGACTGAGTGCCGCCGAATGCTTCTAGGCGAGATGACGGGCGGGCAAGGGACATGCCGCCGTCCGAGAATGAGGAAAGAGGACGCAGGCGTCAAAATGATGAAAGGGCGAGATCTGAAAGGGTCAAAAGGAGGCGCGCAGATCGCCTTGAAGAAGGAAGGATTTATCACAAGTCAGGAAATTCGCGAGATGACTCTTATTATTTTGGGTATGAAAGTGATGAGGGATCCACAGCGGACAGAGACTATGCGCCAAGTCGCTCGAGATATTCCGATGATGAAACGTATGTGAGAGAAAGATCGCATCGGTCTAGGTATTCTGACAGAGCTCGTCGGGATGAGTTGTCGCTGCGGGATAGAGACCGTAGGCGGCGAGAAAGGAGTGATAAGGAAAGAGCGGAGAAAGCCGCAGAAGCCGAAAAGATTGCAGAGGCTGTCAGAGTAGCCGAAGCTCTAAAAGCCGTGGAGGCGGCTAAAGCCGCAGAATTGGAAAAGGCGAAGAAAAGTGAAGATGATAAGTGGAGATCCGAAATGGCAGAGATGGCAAAGAAGATTAAAGAGTTAGAAGCGGGAACCAAGCCCCAGGAAATGAAAGGTTCTTATTTGGCCCCATTTGCAAAGAGCATCCAAATTGCCGCCCCTGACCCTGCGCATGCCGAATCTACCAAATTATTCAGTGGAATACTAGAGCTAACACTCATGTTGGAGGGTTTGAGGTAACGTTGTCGCCACCGACCGATAATGAAGCCGTGATATGTAAGGCGTTTGCGAGCGCTCTCGCCGATCATGCACCGGAGTGGTTCTGGCGCAGCCATGGCGGAATCGTTGTCTGGGTACTGTGACCTCAAAATAAGTTTTTGGCGAGATTCAGGGTCAGAGCGCAACCCGCTCAAAAACCGAGCCAGGCGCTTTGAAGCGTAATGAAGGAGAAAGTATCTCGGCTTTACCGATAGGTTTATGGGAGTGGTGAATCGAATTGCCGATGTCGCGTAGCGAGATCATTATGTTATTCAACTCGGGTTGTTGCCCGGGTTTTTCAAGGCGGAATTCTGATGCGGCTACCCAAGACTACTCGGCGAGCTATATGAAAGGGTTAGAGCATATTGCGGTGGTACGAAGGAGGAGGTAGTCAAGGTCTCCTCCAAAGAAGGTCCCAAAGAGGAAAAGTGTTAAAGAAAGAATAGAGGTGGTGAAAGAGGAAAACAAGGGCGAGTTAGGAGGTCGCAGCTGAAATCGTTCGGTGGGGGCAGAGCGGCCGTGGTAGGGCCGAGTCGTGGAAAAATGATTAAGTTCAGTAAGTTGAATACTTCTTTGAGCGAGATCTTTCTAAGGAGGAATTCCCAGAGCCTTATCCCATCCGAGAAGGATCTTATGCCGCCGTGGATCCGAATAAGTATTGCGATTTTCATAAGGACAAGGGGCATAGTACGGATGATTGTTATAATTTGAGGAGGATGGTACAAGGGAGGATTGATAATGGCGACTTCAAGCAAGATTCTTGAGGGAGATAAGAGGCGAGATGAAGGCAGGAAGAGCCAGAGAAAGTGCGGGATAGAAATATCGTTGATGTGATCTCAGATCCATCGCCTAGTATCGCTCGCCTTGATAATCAAATTATGATGTTGTCGCACGCTCGACATTCCTCCGTTTGTCGCAAAGCGAAGACAGGTGATTAGTTTCTCAAGAGGCGAGCTAGCCGCTACGAAAGGTCATGGGAACCAACCGGTGGTCATCACTATTTGTCCGGGAAACAAATGTGGTACAAATGCGTGATGGTCGATTCAGGAGCGAGTAGGAATGTCTTGTATTATGAGGCTTTTCGAAGGATGAATTACACTGATGCAAATTTGGTACCGTATAAGGGATATCTCGAAGGATTTACAAATCATTCAGTTAAGGTTAAAGGAACAGTTATGTTGGAAGTGGAGGCCTGAGATGGCGATCTTGTGAGAAGCGAGCAGTGGAATTTATGGTGATTGATTTGGTTTCCGCATATAATGCCATAGTTGGAATCCCATTTTTGCTGAGTTTTGAGATGGTAATATCGATCCCGCACCAAAGGGTAAAGTTTCCAACCGCTAAAGGTATAGGATGTTTGAAGAGTGAAGCGATCACTGTGGCGAGAAAGAAAAAGGAAATGATGAAGGCCAAGGGGGCTTCTACTAGCTCGATGACGACAAAGTCTCATTCTAACCAGTTGAGAATCAACGTGATAGAGTTCGTGGAGCCTGAAGTTTGGGTGGAAACTGAAAGTATGAAGGATGGGACGGCTTTGATTGTCGCAGTAAACAAATGAGGCGCCAAGCGGAATGAAATGGTCATGGGCGACCCGCGCAAGCGTAGAGAAACAGTCGCAGGGAGATGGATCTCAAGTGATGTCGCGAAGTAAGATCGGACATGAATTACCCCGGTGCGGTTCAATTTGTTCAGATGGAGGAGCCCAGATCGAGGAAGTAATGGAGGAAGATTCTCTTGCCGAGTCCGATGAGGATTGTGAAACAGCGGAAGTCGAGGATGAACATGGGCAACCTATCGGCGGCTCGTTTGATAATCCAGTGAAGGTGATTCCCGCCAATGCCCCGATCAGTAGAAAGCGGAAAAGAATAGAAGTTGAAACTTTAGAAACGCGGGATGAGCCCGAGATTCAGGCTGGCGAGGAGCTTGAAGAGGTAGAGATTAATCGGTATTTCCTGAGCAATGGGTTAAAATCGGGAAGCAACCTGCTCGTAGATGAGCGAGAAAGACTGGTGGAATTCCTAAAGGATAATTTGGATGTGTTCGCTTGGCGACCAGAGGATATGAGGGGAATTGACGAGAACGTTGCTCTGCACTGCTTGAATGCCGATCCCAATGTTGAGCCTTTTAAGCAAAGGGTTAGGCACTTGTCGCCGCAGAAGGAGAGCGCAGCTTGTTGAAGAGGTTGATAAATTGTCAAGGCGGGAATCATAGAAGAGATTCAAGATCCTCGTTTGGTTGGCATGTCCCGTTATGGTCCTAAAGTCGAACAAAAATGGCGGATGTGCATTGATTTTACCGACCTAAACACCGCCCGCCCTAAGGATCGCTACCCGTTGCCTAAGATTGACAAGTTGGTTGATTCGATTGTCGGGCACGTGGTTTTCGCTTTATTGACGCTACTCAGATACCATCAAATCAAAATGTGCGAGAATGACAAGGCGAAGACAAAGTTTTTCGAACCCCCAAAGGTAATTTTTGTTATAAGATGATGCCATTTGGCTTGAAGAATGCCGGGGCGACTTATCAACGAATGGTAAATGAAGTCTTCAAGTCGCAGATTGGGCGAAACTTGGAGGCTTATATTGATGATATGGTGATAAAGACAAAGGAGTATGATCATATGTTAGATCTCGCCGAGACGTTTGAGAATCTAAGGAGGAACTCAATGAAATTGAACCCGAGTAAATGCACATTTGGTGTCACAGCGGGAAAGTTTTTGGGTTTCCTGGTGAACAGACGCGGGATAGAGGCTAATCCCGAAAAGATTCAAGCTTTACTGGATATGTCGCCACCTAAGTCAATTCGAGAAATCCAGAGGTTGAATGGAAGGATTATCGCTTTGGGGAGGTTCATTTCCAAGTTGGCAGAAAGGTGTTTACCGTTCTTTAAGGTTCTGAAGGGGGTAAAGAGTTTTGTTTGGAATGAAGAGTGTGATGTCGCTTTTGATCAAACGAAGACCTATTTAGGCAAGCCTCCCATTTTGTGTAGCCCTGTTGAAGGGGAGGAGTTGTTTGTGTACTTAGCTGCTTCAGACTTGGCCGTAGCCGCTGTTTTGGTGCGCGAGGATAAGGGGGGTCAAAGGCCGATTTACTATGTGTCAAAGGCATTGAGCGAGGTAGAGTCAAGGTACTTTAATGCCGAGAAGCTGGCCTATGCTTTAGTAGTGGCCGCAAGGAAATTGAGAGCTTATTTTTTCGCACACACCATTGTCGTATTGAGTGACGCTCCTCTTAGGAAGATTTTGCAGCGGCCGGATGCCGCGGGAAGGTTGTTGAAATGGTCTATTGAGTTAACTGAGTTTGATATCAGATACGAATCTCGCCGCGCAATCAAGGCGCAGGCTTTGCATTTCATTGTGGAGACATCCTTCATTGGGTCGCGAGACGAGATCAGCGGGAATAAGGAGAAGGAGAAAGGGGAGAGTCAGGGTGAGCCTAGTTTGATGGTAGAAAGGGTGAGACCGCCTGATTGTTGGGTTGTATATGTGGACGGCTCATCTTCAAAAGAGAGGGGCGGCTCGGGAATCACCCTAACCTCGCCTGATGAGGAGGTCAAGTACGAGAAAGCGTTGAGGTTTAAATTCAGTGTCTCAAATAATCAAGCTGAGTATGAAGCATTGATAGCCGGAATAGAATTGGCGCGAGATATGGGGTTGACTAAGGTTGTGATTCATTCAGATTCCCAATTGATCGTTAATCAAGTGAATGGTGATTTTGGAGTCTTGAGCGCTGTCTTGATGAAATATTGTGACTTGGCGAGAAGTTTGTTAAAAAGTTTTGAATTCTGGGAGTTGGTTCGGATTGATAGAGTTGATAACTCGCGAGCTGATGAATTGAGCAGGTCAGCGGGAGCTGAAGTACAGAGCGCTGCCGATGAGCCAATGATTGAATATGTCGAGATGCCGTGATCACCGCATCTGTCGCGGAGATTGTCGATGGCGAGAAGGATTGGGTTGTTGAAATGAAGGAATTCTTGGATGTGGGGGAATTGCCGCCAGATGAGAGCAAGGCAAAGTTGATAAAGGCGACATCACCAAGGTTCACTGTGCAAGACGGAGTGTTATATAGGAGATCCTTCTCGAAGCCGTTGATGAGGTGTGTTGGGCCGAGCATGGTGCAGAAAGTACTGTTTGAAATTCATGAGGGTATTTGTGGAGGCCATCCTGGTGCGAGAACACTAGCTGACAAAATATTATTTCATGGATATTATTGGCCCAGCTTAAGGAAAGATGCAGAGTTGTATGTTACGAAATGCGAGAAGTGTCAGCGATTTGGCAATATTCCGCGGCAACCAGCCACCGAGTAGACACCTATTGTGCCAACTTGGCCGTTCGACATGTGGGGAATAGATTTGATAGGGCCTTTCCCGAAGGCCAAGGGTGGTTGCCAGTATGTGGTTGTCGCAGTTGATTATTTTACAAAGTGGACAGAGGCTAAAGCTTTAGCGACAATTAGTGAGGATCAAAGTTATCAAGTTTGTGCAGAAAACATTTCGTGTAGATATGGGGTCCCTCGACCAATCATTTCGGATCATGGTACTCAGCTTGGAAAGAAATTCTCGGCGGAGTGTGCAAGAGTTAATGTTAAACATTGGATGCTCGGCGGTTTACCGACCACAAGGTAACGGCCAGCAGCGTAAGCGGCTAACAAGCGCATCATTGTAACCTGCGCAAAACCTTGAAGGAAGGGGAGGAGCATGGCTTGAGGAGTTGCCTATAGCTTTATGGTATGTGCGAACCACTGTCAAAGGATCAACTGGTGAGACTGCCTTTGCCCTTACATATGGATCGGAGGCTATGGCGCCCTGCGAGATGGCTCCCTACCAACATATCGGGTTACGTATTATGATGAGGCGAGAAACGGACAAAGGCGGTGCAATGATTTAGATTTGATTGATGAGAAGAGGATGTATGCGAGAATGAAAATGATCAATTACAAGCAAAGGATGAAGGCTAAGCATGATAGGCGAGTTAATAAAAGATCTTTTGATGTCGGAGATTGGGTCTTAAGAAGTGCAGAGGTAACGGGAGCCAAGCTGTGTTACACCAAGTTGAACGAAAAGTGGGAAGGTCCATTTCAAGTGTCAAGCGTGGTGCGAGAAGGAACATACAAGTTGCGAAAACCGGATGGCGAGGAGCTGAAGAACGCTTGGAGTGTCGACCATCTCAAGCGATTCTATCAGTGAAGCTGCAGCGACCTTTCTATTCTCTTTTTGATTGTTTGCCGTAGATCATAAAAGTTGTATAACTTTTCCTTGTTGTTATCTTGATTGTCGATAGGGAGGGGAAGTTATGTAAAATTTGTAGATCTGATGGCATGTAAATTTGTGTATAGCATGAAAGCAATGGTGGGAGGTAGTTTCAATATGATGGTCGCGAATGGGTTACTTGTAAAATACTAATGAATTTCTCCTTTGATTGATGACTTCATGAACCAGGATAAGAAAGTTGCTGCCATGAAAGCCTGAAGAAAGCGATAAAGATTGTTGCCGCTCATGCTGCGACAAAGTAGTTAAAGATGGATTGATAAAGCTTAAAGATGGATTGATAAAGCTTAAAGATGGATTGATAAAGCTTAAAGTTGGATTGATAAAGCTTAAAGATGGATTGATAAAGCTTAAAGTTGGATTGATAGAGCTTAAAGATGGATTGATAAAGCTTGAAGATGGAGTGCGACCTGGAAGAGTGAAATGCCAGGCGCGGCGACCTAGAAGAGCGAAATGCTAGGCGCCTAGAAAAGTCCCAAAATTTTTATGGGCGAGATAAAAAGGGGCGGTGACCTAGAAGAGCGAAATGCTAGGCACCAAACCTTGCGACCTGGAAGAGTGAAATGCCAGGCGCGGCGACCTAGAAGAGGGAAATGCTAGGCGCCTAGAAAAGTCCCAAAATTTTTATGGGCGAGATAAAAAGGGGCGGTGACCTAGAAGAGCGAAATGCTAGGCACCAAACCTTGCGACCTGGAAGAGTGAAATGCCAGGCGCGGCGACCTAGAAGAGCAAAATGCTAGGCGCCTAGAAAAGTCCCAAAATTTTTATGGGCGAGATAAAAGGGGCGGTGACCTAGAAGAGCAAAATGCTAGGCACCAAACCTTGTGTCCTGAAAGAGTGAAATGCCGTGCGCGGCGACCTAGAAGAGCGAAATGCTAGGCGCCTAGAAAAGTCCCAAAATTTTTATGGGCGAGATAAAAAGGGGCGGTGACCTAGAAGAGCGAAATTCTAGGCACCAAACCTGGAAGAGTGAAATGCCAGGCGCGGCGACCTAGAAGAGCGAAATGCTAGGCGCCTAGAAAAGTCCCAAAATTTTTATGGGCGAGATAAAAAGGGGCGGTGACCTAGAAGAGCGAAATGCTAGGCACCAAACCTTGCGACTGGAAGAAGTGAAATGCCGAGGGCGCGGCGACCTAGAAGAGCGAAATGCTAGGCGCCTAGAAAAGTCCCAAAATTTTTATGGGCGAGATAAAAAGGGGCGGTGACCTAGAAGAGCGAAATGCTAGGCACCAAACCTTGCGACCTGGAAGAGTGAAATGCCAGGCGCGGCGACCTAGAAGAGCGAAATGCTAGGCGCCTAGAAAAGTCCCAAAATTTTTATGGGCGAGATAAAAAGGGGCAGTGACCTAGAAGAGCGAAATGCTAGGCACCAAACCTTGTGACCTGGAAGAGTGAAATTCCAGGTCAAGCCTTTACCAAAGCAGGGGAAGTTGTTAAAACCTAACTTTGATCAACATCTTAGTTAGTTGGTTTTGATAAAGGAATACATATATAGAACAGGGTTTATATCAAAAGAGGAAATCTGTTATATTCATCTCTCGCCTTATCCGATAGCTTATGAATCTAACAGTTAGGATTCTCTCTTATACACTGGTTACATTCAATCAATAACCTGAATCATTTTCGCAAAGTATGTTATGCAAATGATCCCAACAATAAAGTAAGGCTGCCTAAAGATAAGCCTCACTCTTTTGGAGGGAGTAGTATGTATATAGGTAAGTTATGAGAAAGGAGTCTTCGATAAACTATCGAAGCGAAAAAGGTAACTGTCGAAGCAAAAATGGCGACATATTAAAGGTAGAATTTCAACGAAAATTATAGTAAGCAGAGTAATAACAAAGTATAGAGTTGAAGTCACATGGCGACATAATGAAGTATCAAAGAAGAACTTATGAAAGCAAAGGTCAAGGCAAGATGCCAATCGCGGCATCTAAACTATTGTAGAGCAATGACGGCGAGTCAAGGAAATAAAGTCGCATTGCGACATGAGAAAAATCAAAATGAGCATTGAGGAGAATACACAATAATCAAAGGTATAACAAAGTCGATAAGAGCGACATTGAAGTTATAACAAAGCAAAAGTTTAAGAGAGCCACATACGGGTACGCAAAAGTAAAGTATCAAGCCGCAAACCGCGACACCAAATTGAAAAGAGCATAAATGTTTATGCCGCAAACCGCGACCTTACAACCATATAAAAATGTTCAAGTCGCAAACCGCGACAACAAACCACAAAAGATCAAGTTTCAAATGTCTAAGTCGCAAACCGCGACACTGTGAATGTGGTACCCAAATTCTTGTTGGATTCACGCGAGTTTGAAGACATCCGAGTTATTTGAAAAACGGAGTCGCCACGCCATTTTGATTACCTCAAAACTTTGAAAAAAAGGTTTTTACTTGGGTTCGGAGGTTAAGTTACCCCTTGGGAAGAACGTTTGGCGTTCACCCAAAGTGCCTTGCCGGAGCAAGTCTCCCAAGATTTCAGTAATCGTGCTTGCTTGCGTGCTTTCTTGTGTGCATGTGTTTGAGAAAAAGGGGGGGGGAATGTCCCAAGTTGTCTTCCGGACGTACAAACCATTTGTTGGTTGTCGCTCGGGATTCCTTGGAATTTTATGTATTCGGGATTATGATCCCGTCCTCATCTTATGACTTGTGATCATCGCATTTTAACCTCGGGACCCTCGGGACTTGCATGATCGAGAGAATGACTCTCTTTTGGTCAAAGATGAGGTTCTTTAGAAAAGGAGGGTCCTTAGCCCATCAATTCTACGCTTTAAGACGGTCGAGCTTGTATAGATGCTTCATACTCTTTCTTAAGCGATAATCGGAGATATAGGGTTCAAGGTGTCCTTTCTAAAGAGATATAGAACCTTTGATGGAAGGAACGATGTAAAGATAGGATCTTTTACACCGGTCCATTCCTAGGTTGTTAATGGGGGAATGGGGAATATGTATGTAAAAATGAATCTTTAATGAAAAGATGACATTTTTGGGTTGCAAATGATGCACTTAGTTTAAAGAAATAATCTTTATTGCAAATGATGCATAAAGATTTGATTTTTATGCAAATGATGCATTTTTGTTGAAGAAATTGGCATTCATTATGCAAATGATGCATAAAGATTGCATTTTGAAAAGCATATGATGCTAGTTTATGGTAAAGACATGGTCTTTAAAGCAAATGATGCTTGAACAGGGGATTTTGGATGCAAATGATGCATTTTGATTGAAAAAGATTTGATTTTTATATGCAAAGGATGCATGAAGATGACATTTTTATTTGAAAATGGGGGTTTTAGGTGCAAAGGATGCACCTTTATGGGAAAAGACTACATTTTTATGACAAATGATGTCTAATGCATGCCAAAGGGGAAGGGGGAATATAAAGATAGGATCTTTAATCTACCAAGTCCCAAGCAATATAAAGACAATGCAATGAGCAAATTATAAAGCAATTAGGATGCGAAGGTAGGGCGTGCGAGGTTACCAATAGCTTCCTCCTTCTTTGGTCGGAGCTAGGAGGAGAGGTTGGTCTTGGATCTTCAAGGAGAAGGGAGGGAGCTTCTTGGCCTTCTTCTTCACCTTCTTGAGCTTCCAGCAGTCTTCTTCACGTATTTGGAGTGTTTGTAGGTGACTTGCTATGGATTGTGTGTCTTGAAATGGGTAGAGGAGGGCTCTATTTATAGGCAGTCTGGATAAGGCTAATGAAGCCGTGCGGCTAGGGACAGTGAGCTAATGCAGCCGTGCGGCATTATCCACTGTGACTCAGCATTTCTAGAAACATGCAAGGTGGCAAATTCTAGAACCCTCTTCCTAATTAAGAAAAACGTGTTTCTTAATTAGGAAGGCTCCCTTCAGCCCTTAATTTAATTTGGGACTGTTCCAGAACATTTCCGGAACACTAGGAAGGTCCGGGGAATTACCGGGAAACTTACCGAAATTGCCGGGAAATTTAACCGGAAGGCATGAGCCAGATTTGGGTACTTACAGACACCAATCCAAAAATAAGATGTAAACGTCTAAGTCGCAAACCGCGACATTCCCAAAAGCATACCATTGTTTAAAAAGCAAGAAAGTAAATTGTCTGAGAGCAAACCACAAAACATTGTTTAAAAAAGAACCACAAATTAAATCAGAGGCGTAGGGTTGTTTTTCACCAGCAGAGATTCGGGCAGCACGGCGGGCATCGCGAGCGGCGTTTTTAGCGGCTAGGAGAGCTTGACCTTTTTCGCCAATTAGATCCACCCACATTGACAGAGCGTCTTTTTCGATGAGGGCAGGAGGTTCCCAGGTCGGCTTGCCCAGAAGCTCGTCTTCTGCAGCCAAAGCCTTCAGCTCTCCGTCTTCATAAGGGACAATGGGGTGACCGCGGCGACAAAAGTCGCTGTAGATCTGCTCTGAGCCCCATTTCGCGATAAGCTCAGGAGTTATAGCCGGGATGTCCTCAGAGCTTGCCGCCGCCCGCATGACGTGAAGTAAAGCCTTGTCGTACATGTCCATCGCGTCGCCTCTTCTCTCTTTGTTGGCGGCAATCTCCGCGATCGTGTCATCATTCTTGGTCGTCGGGGCCAAATTGTCGCTTCAAGGGGCCTGAATCTTCTCCTCTAGCGCCACCTTTTCTGCGGAAACCTCCTTCGCTTTATCCTCAGCCTGCAAGGCCTTGTTTTCGCTTGCCTTCAGTACCTCTGCCGCCTTCAGTTGCTCACCCTGCAGTGATGCCAACTCCTTCTCCATCTCGCCACATCTACCTTTGTATTTTTCTCTCTCAGCCACTGCGCGCTTGCGAGCCTTGTCCGCTTTCTCGGCCTCACGCATCGCCAGTTTATATTTGTCCCTGAATCCACGCAAAGTACTCGCCACCTGTGAAGGTTCGGGAAAAGTTAATAGTTTGAAGGATGTTGACGAATTAAAAGTAGATTACCAAGTATAAAGTGTTAAGCGGCAAGCACTTACGCTGCAAATCTGAAGGCCGGCAAAGTTCAAAGATAAGTCAACGTCTTGTTCAACCACTTCTCTTATGGCCGCCCTATCGCAGGTCCGCTCAAGTATGCCGGCGCCGATGAGACTGTTGTGAGGATCACGGGAATGAAGGTTAAAGCCTTCCAGTAGGGGAACTGAGGCGATTTCCACACCAAGATTATACAAGTCTTCTCTCTCCGTAGGCATCTCAAATCCTTCCCTAAGCCAGCTCACCAACTCAGCCTCCCCTTCAGTTGATTCTTCCACTGGTTCAGTTTCCTCCTCGGTGCGCCCCCTTTTGTGAGCGCGAGAACCAGAGGGCTGGGGGGACTTGACTGGCGGGACAGGCTCTATCACAGCAACCTCAGCATCTTCTTCACCTGCTTCTACTTCCATTCTCTCTTCCTGTTGCGAAATGGCGGATGACCTTAGAGGAGTTTTTGCTCGGCTAGATTTTCGCGATTGCCCCGCTGCCCTCTCGGCGGCAGCCACAGCCTTCTCGCGAGCAATTGCCTCGGCATCATCCCCGTCGCGAGAAATGGGGAGCTCTATCTCCGGGGCCTTGGATAATTCGGCTTGACGGGCATTCGTAAGTCGCTTGCGACGACCATCAGACCTGGCCGCGGCATTGGCACGTCTGTCGGAGATGTCCATGAGTCGAAAACCTGAGCCAGAAAAAGATGTTTAATAAAGAGAAATAGAAAAGCAAAGTAAAGACTAATGGGAAATGAAATACGTACTTAAAACCTCAAACATAGCGTTGCAACAATGATCTTTCTTTTTGCAAGGGCCGCACTCGGAGGCGAGAACATCCCCAGAATGGCGGTCCCAACCAGGGTACGGGTCTAGTGGTTTGATGACCAGGCGAGATTCGTCGTCATGATAGTGATAATCGGGAAGACCAACTTTCCTAAGCAAGGAAGGGCGAGATAGTATATCCCGCCATGAAAATAGCGCTAGCCCCAATGCGAGGCATCTTCTAAAACCTTAAAAATTTTTGCTCTCACTGAGTCGCCGTAAACTAAGGCATTCCGGGTTATGATCTTTGTGTATATGTCGCCAAGGTCGCATGGATGAGTCCAAATTTATACGGGATATAATCGAAGTGGGTTGGATTGCCAATTGTGGACCTTTCTAGGTAAGGGTAAGAAGCCTAGGACTCTTGTACTTGACAGAGAGTCGGTTTTCAACTACGCCATGCCTCTGAGATACAGAAGTATAACCATCAAACAAATTAACAAACAGGGGAAGTGTGGGTTCTTGCTTTAAGGCCCTACAAATCACTATGTAGCTCGTAAGGACCCTGATAGCATTGGGATGAAGATCTACAATGGCGGCTTGGGAGTATATTAAGACGGCGACAAGGAAGGGGTCTATTGGGATCCTAAGGCCGGCGTCTAATTGAGATGGAAACACAATGACCCCATCTTTTCTATTTCGCATAGCGGCAAGGGATAAGTCCCCAACATATGGTTCTATATGATAAATGTCCGGGTTAATCCCATACTTAACATAGTAGTGAGTTTGCAAATGGGAATGAGAAGAGCTGCTGGAGCCGGCGACCTCGGGGTTGGAAGAACCCCGTGAGACGAGTTGTCGCTCTAGGGTCTCGCCGCTAAGGTGTCCGAGACATCATGGTCGAGATGTTGAGTTTGAAGAAGACATGACCTGTGAATAGAAGGAGGACCAAGTAAATTTGGGGGCTACGATAGTGCTAGAAAAATCAGTTCAAGGAAAGAGATGTCACGGGCGGAAGGGGGTGTAATTTTGTGAAGAAAGTGTGCATGGGATCAGGTATTATGGAGAGAGGAAAGGGCGACATCCAAACTCATGTCGCCTAAGCAAGGAATGAGGATCTGTAATTGAGATGCGAGCCCCTGCCCTCATCTCTCTTTTTTGAAAACCCTCTCCCCATCTATTGCGCTCTAACCGTACTTAACAAATTTTGGAAAAAGACTTGACCATTTACGAGAAAACTTAAAATTGCAACCGAGAATCCTAGCGAGAATTCAAGCAAGAACTCAAGCGAGAATTCATACGAGAAGTCAAAGTTAGAAAAATTACCTCGGGAAGTTGCGGATTGGAATGAAAGTCCGAAGGAGTAGTTGAAAAGGAAGCTTGAAAGCTCAGACGCCACCCTTCTTCTCCCGAAACTCCTTAGAATGCTCCGAAATATGCGAATAAGTTGGATATGAGGGGTGTCTGCGATCTGGGGGGAGTACAGAGTGTGAGATGATGGTGAGGGGTTTTTAAACTCCGAAAGTGTAGGAATGGAAGGGTTTGGGGGGATTTACGAGAGGAAATTAATGGAGGGGTATGATTTTTGAAATTCCCCCCATTATTGTGAATATTTAAGAGGAGACGGCTCGGTTCCCAACGCAAGTGTACGGCCCCCCAACCGTCTGGCTCACCCCCGTTACGACACGTGGCACATGCGTGACGGACAAGGACTGTTTCCTCGCCCATATGAAGAATAAACTGCGAGAATCGTGCGACATCAAATAAAGTTCTCGCCTGGACCATAAATAATCCGAGGCTTGAACTTGGGGGCTTCTGATACGATCCTATAAAATACATTGGGCCCTAATAATAAGAAACCAGGCCCAATAGCTAATTAAGGTCCAGGCCCACTGGGCTTGGGCCGCCCAAGGAAATTTGCCCCCGCGGCAGCGACATAAAAGGAATAGGCTCCTTGGAGCTATTTAAATATGCCCCGGCGAGAAGGGACGTGGGGATACAAATTTTAGGGGCAATGGGGGGATGCGAAAGACATGGCCGAGCTCATGCTCGCCTGATAAGTAAGAGGAGTACGTTGCTCACGGGCTACCTAGGTCAGGGCGACATGACAGTTGATGTCGTCTATAATCAGGTTGTCGCCAGAGCGACATGGAACTTAGGGCGTTACCAGGATGTTACGTTGATTGTCGCCTACGCCCCTAACCCTAAATACTTGTGATGGATGATTGATGTGACAAGGTGAATAGTGAAATCCCACTAAGCTGAGGTTGGTTGAGAGACCTCCCTTGGATGATTGACAAGTGTCCCCCATGTGCAAGACACATGGGGGGCTTAGGAGTATATAAAGGGTGAATAGTGCTCATTGCATGGTAAGATCTCTCTCTCTACCTTCTCTCTCTAAACTTCCATTATTGTACTCTCTTCCTTGTCCATCTAACCTTATTCTCACGCCAGAGGGGGTACGCCGGAGACACCCCCGGCCTAGTTCACGTGTGTTTCTTGTGTGTAGACGAGCTGTCAAGGAGGAAGCTGCCGAAGTATCCATTGCCACTTCAGTCCCTGTGCAACCAAGATTTCTCATGGTAGCATCACATATTTTCCTTTTTAACTTTATTTTTCTATTTATTTGCCTTGATCAGTTGATTTCTATGATATTGTATGTTTACTTTTTTAGCGGATGACTACTTTTTTTTAACGAATTCACTATGTTTTGGTAAGAAAATTATTAAAAAAAAAAAAACAGAAAAATTGATTATAAATAAGTGGTCATGGTTTTATTTTTTATTATTTAGTATTTAGTATACTCTTTAAAAACAAGGTTTAGGGTTTATAGTTCAAAAAAATTGAATTGGGTATTTTTTTTCCTTTTTTATTTATGTGTATTTCAATTTGATTAATTTAATTTTCTCTTTTATTTTATTAGAATCATTTATTTAAGGAGTACTCTCTCCGTCCACATACTTACTTCACACTTTCTATTTTGGGCGTCCAAATACATACTTCACACTTTGTTTTTTACTTAAAATGGAAAGTTTATATCATTAAAATATTAATCTTACCCCACTCATTCTCTCTCCTACATTATTTTAATACTCACAACACCATTATAATTTACTATTCCCTCCACTCATTCTCTCTCCTATTTTACTTTCACACTCACAACACTTTCAATATAATACTCCCTCCTTAATTTACGTGAATACGATAACTGTGAAGTAACTATGTGGACGGAGGGAGTATATCTTAAGATAATACTTACTATTATATATAACTAGTGAGTAAACAGTCGAAATTCGACGGGCATAGTTAGGCTTATTATTACTTGTTGCCATAATCTGTAATTTCATTTAAATAAACGAAAACAATATGTTAGGTTTATATTCAACAATAAAAAAATTGACACGAAAATTTTGGGACGGAGGGAGTATCCTGTACATATAGAAAATTATTTTACTACATTAAGAATAACTCCATTTAGCCTATATGTGTTGGGATGGCCAAACATATTTTGGTCACATATATCTATTTTTATTATAAAAAAAATTGTGTGTACACTTGCTCACCGATTTTTTAAAAGATGGAGAACATATAAAAATTTCTGAATGCACAATCAGGATACAACAAGGAAGCACGCCTCAGGACCTTATGAAATATTTCAGATAATACTCAAGTTGTGATTATTATAAATCTGAATTATGTATACCCATAGTTCATAAATGTGTCAAAATCATACCAACATTTCAAGTTTCAACCACTCGACAACCATTTACCAAAACAAAATATTAGCTGCTCCCTTGAATATAGTTATCAAAGCTTTAGCCATCAAGCAAGATGTTATAATTTCTCTTGTGGGTCATTTTCTGATTAGGAAAGATTAGTCAAAACATCTTTAATTAAACAGAATATTCAAAGATTAGGCACTAAGCATAATATTATGTAAATATTTAACATGACATCTATTCTTTGTTAAACAATTCAGAGATGTCAAATTTTGTGATTCCATAAATTCACTAAAAATAAAAATGATAAATAGGAATATCTTTAGCTAAAATAGCTTACATCATAGTAAAACATTGTCATCTGCATATGACTCCCACAATATGCAACACAGTTGCAATCTCCTGTCATTATATTAAAAACTTATATGTAAATATAATACTAAAATAACCTGCTTATATTAAAAATGTTAATCAAATGATGATATTTCGATTAACGTACTCATTATCAACCAATGTCACATCCATTTCCCTAGCATTGCAGGCAGCCACAACCTCGAAATCTTCTAGAGGCAGTATAACCTCGCCAATAACATCTAGTAATATTTCAAAGAAAATAGCATAATTGTGAATCTTATGATCGCATTAAGATTTTGAATAAAAATAAGATATATTCTTACCCAAAACAAATTCCTCAAGGTAGTTACTTAAATCATTAAAGGCAGTGAATTGAATACCATTGTCTGAGACCCGAGTAGGAATCTCAACTTCAGAAACTTTCGTCGCTAAACTTAAGATTATCTTCCATGCATCATTAATTTTCGCCTTTTGATTAATAGGATTGTTTTGCTCCACACCGAAATTATAAATCTTCCTGATTTGTCCTTCACTAAACTTTTCCTTCATTGTTGCCAACAAACTTGTTGGGACGGTAGCCTGAATTTTAGACCCCTAATTAAAATAATGATAAGATATTAGAATTAAAATAGAATTTTTATATTATAAAAATAGATAGCATTAAACTGTTAGTAATGCAAATTGTTAGTTAAAGAAAAAATATAAACAAAGAAGAAATATATATCTTAAGCACTAACCTCATCATCAATCAATATCATTTCAAGCGATTGTTTTTCAAGCTTATTTTTTGTTGTCCACACTTTCAAAATACGCACAACTATATTGCGAAGCTTAGTGTTCTTTTCGATTGAATTGATTGTAATCACTGGATTGTTTGTTGCCATTGCTCCTATTGCCTCCTAAAATAGTAATCAAATTAATGTGCAGGTACAAAAAAGAGGAAATACAGACTGAGAAAAAAAGTTTGAAGCCGAATACGTAATCTGAGAGTCTTTGGAATTTGAGTCAACTTGGCTGAATAAACTGTATTGACTCAGAAGGATCTAGAAGGGATGGAGTACATGGTTGAAAGATCTGTGAGTCTATTTTCTAACAAAATAATCGGTTCGTAAAAATAGTGTTTGGGCACGGAGTTATTGCAGTTTTGGTCAAGGCGCGCTTTGCTAACTTCACAACACTTCACCACAACTATTGGAATTCTATCATCATTCTGGTGCTCTGTATCTAGGTCTAATGTTCTCTTAAGATCCTCTGTAGTGATTTCTTATACGGGATGGAGGGAGTAGTTAATATTCAAAATATTAACTACTCCCTCTGTTCCGTATAAGAAATATTTACAACAATCTACTCCTCTTGTGGAACTTAACATAATCAAATTACCAGGATCTATTGTATTTAATTTTCAAAGGACTAAAATTTCATTTAAAAAGAATATAAGTTTAATTAATAATTAATTTCATTTAAATAAACGAAAACAATATGTTAGGTTTATATACAACAATAAAAAAGTGAGACAATAATTTTGATATAAAACATTTAAATAAACTTATTGGATTTATTTCATTTAAATAAACTTATTGGATTTATTTTAATGTATAATTATTAATTAAATAAACTTATTGGATTTAATTTTTAAAGGACTAAAACACAGATAAATGATTTTTATGGACCAAAAATTTGAATTATTGGGGAATTTAATTTTCAAATGACTAAAACACAAATGAATTAAAATGACTAAAACACAAATGATTGTTATTTATGGACCAAAAAGCGGAATTATTGGCGAAAATGGATGAAATTTAAGGACCAAAATGCAAAATATCGGCGAATAAGAGCTTGCCACGTGGCGAGCTGTGGAGCTTAGATTTTCTTCTGCTTTAATATATTATACCGTATGTATTACGTGTTTCTTGAAGGTTAATCGTAACTAATGCGTAATCAACGTGATATGCACATATTTTTTATTATTTTTTAATATAAACAACTTTCTTTAAAAAAAAAAAAAGAAGATAAAAAAAATGGTACAATCATTCTCTCGGTACAACTCTATGTATGTATATGAATCATTATAGTACTACTTCTTTCATCTCAAAAAGAATTATAAATAAATTATTTTTAAAAAAATAATATTTATTTTTGGACCGTTACTCATTGATTATATTTTAAATTCCTATTTATAAGACTCTTGCATGTATATAGATCATTACATTAATATTTCTTTCGTCCCAAAATAAAAATAATTGATCAATTTTTATTTTGCTTAAAATAAAAAAAATATTCATTTATTAGACTATATTATTGTAACTATTTCTAATTTATATACCAAAGATTTCAATTTATAAAATAAATTTGTATGTATATGGATCATAAGTATAGTACTACTTCTTCTGTTTCAAAATGAATTATAAATAAAAAAAATTAAAAACAAAAAATGAGCATTTGAATAAAATATTAATCGATCCAGTTTTGAAGAGTTACGTTTCCTTATTTACTAATTGCTTTTCCGTTTTCTGAAAATTCAAAATTTAATTTCATAATTTAAATATTCATTGAGCTTAAATCGGGATAATTTACTGTATAAATATTTACCTTATAAACATTAATCTTTTATTAAATGAAAAATTAATTTATTAAATGAAAAATCTTTGAAACTAAGATCAATAAGAGAATTACATAATGCCATGTCATAATAGTGACATTGCTTAATGTGAGGGCTCTAAATGTTTGTCTTTTAATATATTATATAGATTTAGTTTTCCAATGATTTTAGAATCTTTTTAAAAAAATGATTTTAGAAAAAATATTTGTAATTAAATCAATTAAAAAAAACATCCATGATTACTTAAGTTTTTAAACTTGGGTAAAAATAGGGTAGATGATGGATTATAATAATTATTAATTATTTAAATGTGGGTCGGACTAGGGTTACAAAAAATAAATAAAAATAATGGCCAGGTGGAGATAAGAAAATATTTTTTTATCAACCCTAAATTCGAATAATCGACTTTCTCATATTTTCAACGGCAAACAAAACACCCTCCACTAAATGTTGATTATGGAACAAAGTAATCATCGGGGTATTAGGTATATTATTATTTTTATTTCTTTTGGTGGTGATTTCATAATTTCATTAATTTTTGTATTGTCAACGTGCAGTGGCACAAGTAAAAGAGTACTAGTTTTATTACATTAAACATGAAATGTCACATGAATACTTTACTTTTTTTTTTTAATTTGATCATATTTTAACACTCATTATAAAAATATATCCCCTCCATATCCCTTTCGCCATTTGCAGGCTTACCTCAACCCTATCGTGCCTTCCCTGCCTGACAACCGTTGAGCCAACCACCATCCCTGAAACTCTCACCTCCCTTTCCTCTAATCGACGCCGACTTCAACTTCGTATTAGGGGCCCACACTTGTCCAATTCCATAAGAGTTCGATGACAACCATCCGAAATCAACACAGTCGCCATCTCTCTCTTCCCCTTGTTTGAAATGGGTTTTAAGAAACTAGGTTTGACCAAGTTTTGATCCAATTTTCAAATGGGTTTCATTTATTGTTAAATGAAATAATTTAAAAAATTATAATCTACATTTGTTGTAGATTAAGAAAATGCATTTATTTACTCAAAACCATTTTCGGGTGAATGAGAAATTAATGGCTAAAGATTGTAACTTGAAATGGGAAAATGAAGAATTTATGGGATATGAAAGAGTTATCCAACTCTTCATTATCTATAAATAGTCCCCTGCAGTTTGCCAATTTCATTCATTCATTCAGCCATCAAATATCCAATAGCCTATTAGAGCATATTGAAGCATAAAATTCCTTTCAAGTCCAGAAGTTCCAAATACTTATATTTGTTCGCCGATGTCGTTAATTTGGAGTGCTCCTATTAACGACAGTTAAAGTCGTTGCATCTTACGAGAAGATTGTCAATTACTGTTAGCACCAGTGCGGGGCAATTACTTCTTACGGAGATTGTGTCTAACACTAGCCTCGACTCTCTGCATTACCGGTTTAATTTGTTTTTTCCGATTTTTATATATTTCCCCGGTTTTGTTATTTTCAGTAATTTCCAAAAGAAAGTCTTTTTCGAATTTCCGTTATAATTTTCCTAACAATCGTAAGAAGCAATTTATATTTTCTTAAGGAAATGTCGACTGAAAATAAAACCTCTCAGTTGTTCGAGGTTACTCACTCTCATCAGACAAATGCAACGAGCCAGATTGTTGTGCCTGCTCCGGTTCAGAAGTATCCAGCACTTAGCAAGAAAACAACGAAGTTCGAAGGTGCGGATTTCAAAATCTGGCAACAGGAGATGTTGTACCTCCTAACCAACCTTGGTTTGAAGATGTTCGTTAAGAAAGGTATCCCCGCTAGTCGGGATGATGATTCAGATCCGCAAGGACGGATAGCCACAGAGGAATGGAATCATGGAAATCTCATATGTAAAATGTACATATTGAGTGGGCTAAGTAAAGCCCTATACGAGGAGTACTGTCTCATGGAGACAGCCAAGGAGTTGTGGAACTCATTGGAATGGGTCTACAAGATTCAAGAGACCGACTCCAGAAATCAAGCCACAATTATTGAAAGGCTGAATGGGCTTGATTTAGAAGCAATGGTGTGTGAAACCTTTGAAGCCACCTTAGCAAATTTTGAAGACACCAGTAATAAATGGTGGATAGACACTGGAGATACGCGCCACATATATGCTGATAGATTTTGCTTTTCGTCATACACTCCTATCAGTGGAGAGAAGGTGTGTATGCGAAACGGTGTCACTTCCAATGTCATGGGACTTGGAAAGGTTATACTGAAGATTTCTTCAGGCAAAGAGCTAACTCTCAAGGATGTGCTGCATGTCCCAGACATTCACAAGAACCTGGTTTTCGGATCGCTGTTGAGCATGGCTGGATTTAGACTAGTGTTTGAGTTAGAAAACTTCGTATTGACCAAGAATGATATGTTTCTTGGAAATGGGTACCTTGAAAAGGGCATGTTCAAAATGAATGTAAGAAATATTATCCGCTTTGAAGCAAAGAATGAAAAGTTTGTTTCTTATGTCTACCTGTTGGATAGTCCTAATCTATGGCATGATAGATTAGGTCACGTGAACTACAACACAATTAAAAAGTTAGTGAGTCAAGAATTAATTCCTATGAATAAATTCGATTCAACTGACAAATGTGAAATTTGCGTTGAAGCAAAAATGACTAAGTCATCATTTTCTTCGGTGACAAGAAACACAACACCTCTTGAGTTAGTTCACACAGATATTTGTGATCTAAAGTTAGTGCAAACTCGAGGTGGGAAAAAGTATTTCATTACTTTTATAGATGATTGCACTAAATATTGCTATGTATATATCTTGAGAAGTAAGGATGAAGCAATAATGGCTTTCCAAACTTATAAGAATGAAGTTTAGAATCAACTTAATGTAAATATTAAGAAGATTCGAAGCGATAGAGGGGGAGAATATGTCGCTCCGTTTGAAGGATTATGCTGGGAATCTGGCATTATTCATCAAACAACAACACCATATACACCTCAGTCTAGCGGAGTAGCTGAACGTAAAAATCATACTCTTAAGGAGATGAAGAATGCACTGTTAATCAGTTCAGGCTTACCCGATAACTTGTGGGGGAAGCCATACTCACATCCAACTACATTCTTAATAAGATACCCAAGAAAGGAATTGATAAGACACCTTACGAATTATGGAATAATCGTAAGCCGTGTTATAAATACCTTAAAGTGTGGGGGTGTCTAGCTAAGGTTGAGGTACCTAAGCCAAAGCAAATAAAGATCGGTCCCAAGACGATTGACTGCATCTTTATTGGATATGCCAGCAATAGTAGTGCCTATCGGTTTATAGTGCACAAGTCGGACATTCCTGATATGAATGAAGGAATGACGATAGAATCAAGGAATGCGTCATTCTTTTGAAAATATCTTTCCTGCTAAGGTTAGGAAAGATACGAGTTCTAATAAGAGAACTTATGAAGCTACAAATGGTCCATCTCGAGAAGAAGATGAAGGACCTAGACGTAGTAAGAGGGAAAGAGTGGAAAAGTCTTTTGGTCCAGATTTTCAATCATATATATTAGAAAACGAACTAGCTACTGTTAAAGAAGCTTTATCCGGTCCGGATAGTCCGTTCTGGAAAGAAGCTATTAACAGTGAAATAGAGTCCATAATGCATAATAATACTTGGAGTTGGTTGATCTCCCTCCAGGATGCAAACCGTTGGGTTGCGAATAGATCCTTAAAAGGAAGTATAAGGCAGATGGATCTATACAAAGCCCGGCTGGTAGCCAAAGGGTTTAGACAAAAGGAGGGATATGATTTCTTTGATACATATTCTCCTGTCACAAGGATCACATCCATACGTGTTCTTATAGCAATTGCAGCCGTGTATAATCTTGAGATACACTAGATGGATGTGAAAACAACTTTCTTGAATGGAGAGCTAGATGAAGAGATTTATATGGAACAACCCGAAGGGTTCATTGTTCAAGGTAAAGAACAAAAGGTGTGTAAACTTGTTAAGTCATTGTACGGACTAAAACAGGCACCTAAGCAATGGCATGAAAAGTTTGACCAAACCATGTTGTCAAATGGATTCAAGATAAATGAATGTGACAAGTGTGTCTACATCAAAGGAACATTTGAATCATTTGTAATTATCTGTCTTTACGTAGACGACATGTTGATAATGGGAAGTACTCATGAACTGATCATGAATACTAAAGGCATGTTAAAGAAGCACTTTGACATGAAAGACATGGGATTAGCTGATGTTATATTAGGAATAAAGATTTCTAGAACATCAGAAGGAATAGTCCTGTCACAGTCCCATTATCTAGAAAATGTACTTCGAAAGTTCGATGTCACTAATGACCCTCCGGCTAAGACACCGGTAGATTTGACTCTACACTTAGCAAAGAACAGAGGGGAACCAGTTTCTCAGTTGGAATATGCAAGAATAATTGGGAGCCTGATGTACTTAATGAATTGTACACGTCCAGATATCACATATTCAGTGAGCAAACTAAGTAGGTTCACTAGTAATTCCAGTGCGGATCACTGGAAGGCTCTATTAAGAGTATTGAGATATTTAAAGTATACAATGAATCATGGGATACTTTATAAGAGATATCCAGCAGTATTAGAAGGATACTGTGATGCTAATTGGATATCAGGCACAAAAGACTCTAAGTCCACAGTGGATATGTATTCACTATTGGTGGAGAAGCGGTGTCATGGAAATCCTCCAAACAAACGTGTATAGATAGATCCACGATAGAATATGAGTTTATAGCTATAGATAAAGTTGGAGAAAAAGCAGAATGGCTTAAGAACTTCTTGGAGGATATTTCTTGTTGGAGTAAGCCTGTGCCTGCTGTTATGATACATTGTGATAGTCAATCAGCAATAGGAAGGGCACAGAACAGTATGTATAATGGTAAGTCTAGACATATTCGTCGTAGACATAATCCATTAGACAGTTGATCAAAAATGGTGTTATCACAATTGACTATGTAAAGTCAAATGATAACATAGCGGATTCGTTTACGAAAGCTATAAATAGAGATCAACTGTATAAACTGTTAAGGGGAATGGGTTTAAAACCCACAACAAAACAACTCATAGTGGACACTCAACCTTGAGAAATGGATATCCCAGGCCCTTGGTTCAATGAGAAAACTAAGTTATGAGTTCAGTAGAAACACTTGGAACCTATTTCATACTCATTCCCAGAACATCCAAGTGTGTGCACCTGCAGCAGTGGTGATGATAAGTTGAGAAAACTTTTAATGATTCCTATACCTACGGGTGGAGTATAGCAGGATACTCTTTATAGTATGAATCATATATATAAGTGAGAAGTAATAAGTCCGCTTCTACTTTGGAACACTTATGAATGAGATACGGTCCAAGGCCGAAATGGACACAACGTGAGAACAAAAATTGTTAGAGCTATTATTGTGTGAGTACTGTTGTCTTGGTATACACTATATAGTCACCAGTTCAAAGCATCGCGCTACTGAATGGCTAGTATATCCGATAGTATTTCACTAGGAAAGGTTCAAGGCCATAAGCTACATATACTGATGCAATAGTAGTTCGCCGAAACTTTTGGACGAATCTGCATACATGCATTAATTGTCATTCATGTGGGGGGATTGTTGGAAATGGGTTTTAAGAAACTAGGTTTGACCAAGTTTTGACACAATTTTCAAATGGGTTTCATTTATTGTTAAATGAAAAAAGTTACAAAATTATAATCTACATTTGTTGTAGATTAAGAAAATGCATTTATTTACTCAAAACCATTACCGGGTGAATGAGAAATTAATGGATAAAGATTGTAACTTGAAATGGGAAAATGAAGAGTTTATGGGATATGAAAGAGTTATCCCACATTGCTTAAAGATGAAAAGTAAAGCAAGTTTATAAGTGGATGCAAATAAGGAGGAGGCATCAAGTTGTTCCTCCTTGGGCTAACCTAGGTGGACCATTGGGCCAACCATGTAAGGAGTAGCCCAAATTGTGCCAGTTTTATACTAGCTCAATTTGGACCACACTCGCGAAGCGCAAGAAGGCCGCATTGGGCATTTTAGAGGCGCACTTCGCACGTGCGCATCGTCGCTAGGAGCTATTGGAGCCTTTGATTTTTAGAAAATCGATCAAGGTTCGTGGCTCAGGTGCAGTGGTGCGGTTTGGCTTGGGCTCGATTGGTTCGGGTGTCCAGTGGCTCGCGTGGGCTGGGCTTGGTCCAGGTATGTGTTATGAGGACCCCAACCCGGAACCTAACCCGTGTCCCGAGCTCGAGCGTCCCCAATAGAACTCAAACCACCTAAACTTTTTAATCTTCGATTTAACTTACAACTTAAACATACCGAACATAACCATTTCAAAATAACTTCATTCCTCTCTACATGGGAGGAAGAGTTGAATAGCTTTAAAAGTAACAACCTGTTTTAATTACAAAAGACTTTGGTTATAACGTAGAAACTAAGATTTACACACACAAACTCCATAGGGGAATTATACCAAAATACATCTTCTACGCCAACCTATACGTACCCCGACAATCCCAAAATACCACGTCCAAACTCCTTTTCGTCCTCACTTGGCCGGTCCGCCTGCCTCAAGATCTAAAACATTAAAGGGAGAGGGGTGAGAATAAATTTCAGCAAGCTATTATGAATGCAGCAATATGCCAAGTAAGATGCAACACATAACAAGGTACATCTCACATATTGGTAAAACAGTAAACACCTTCCGTTACCTTTGTTTACCTTTCCCGTCTGAATCATAAGTCGTACCACTGTGGAAGTAATTACTCCACTTATTCTGTGAATGCATATCCACCAGAATCAATATCATATAATCGAGATAGTTATGATTATAACTCATCTCCTATGAACTTCTTAGGCATATTCACATCTTATAAGACCCGTGTTCCAGGGAACCATATAAGATAGTAGCAACTCTGTAAGGCTTTTGGCTCAATACAGATGCTATAACCCCAGTCTGTGGCCACAGAGGGGGAGAGGTCACAGGTATAATGTAATTCGATCACCTTATGGAACAATTCCTCATAAGCGATCGTATTCCATTATACCCCCCAAAGATCAGCTGATATAAACACACTCAAGCACATAATAGATACTTGAAATAACATCCACCACAGGGATAATAATATATCAACATAGTAATGTATACTCATGCTAAATCAATACCATAATGCAACATTCATTTAATACACTATACATAATATCATCAATGAACATGAATCCAAGTAAGGTACAATATAACCAATAAATCCACAAATGGGATAACAATACAGCCATACGATAATCATATCCACACTTGGGATAACCATGCAACCATATAATGAACATATCCACCCTTGGGATAACAAGTTAACAATATAGTATATAAATCCACACTTTGGATAATAATGAAACGATGTGATAAATACACATTCCCAAACTAGCACGATAGGGTAACATACAGCTTCTACACTATTCAAACCAATCACCAAGGATAGGGGGCAAGTAAGGCCACTATGTGTCATAAACCATTCCTACATAGTTATTATACAACCTCGAATAACCTTAATAAGAGTTCAAGATCTACTTCCCAAGTTTGAACTACTTTGGTGAAGTTACTAATCAAGCCTATTAACCATTTTCCGGACAATATTTAAACTACTTCCACTAATCCATTTTGGTCAAATAAGACGTCATTGCGTAGCCAAAGTATTCTACTTTAATCTAAGTTAAAGAGATTTCATTTTGGTTCTAGTTTGAATAGGTTTAAACAGCTCTAAAGTTGGTTCAAAGTTACCAGGCCAGGGCACGACTCGTGCCCTTTTGACCTTTCCCAGATTCATGCGTCCCTTAGCAAGCACGACTCGTTATTTCCACAGGGCACGACTCGTGCCAATTCAGCCTTAAGTTGATCAGAACGATTTAACTCCAATTCCACGAGTCGTATCCACGTGTTGGCCATGGGCACGACTCGTGCCTAGGGGCACGACTCGTGCCACGGCCAGAATCAGGTATCAATGGCAGATTTCCTTAGTAATTCCCAAAAACCAAAACTTGTACCAAGCTTCTTCTAATTTGTGAACCTAAAAGGGATTTCTAACTTTGCTAATTCCATTCTAAACCATTTAACCCCAAAGTAGCATATCCTAACCTAGATCATTTACCACTTGGTTTTCCACCCATTTTACTACCATATTTCAAGATTAACCATCTTAATTCAACTCCATCCATTTTCTTACACTCTTAATCAACTCCTATAAAAAACAACATCATTCCATAACATTAACCAATTTCTCAACTCCAAGAAGGTTTCTAAAACATCAAACAATCATCATAATATAACAATAACAACATCCATAGTTCATGAACATTTAGAGAAGGGAAAGTCATAATAACTCACCTAGCAAATATGGGATGGAATGAGGATTTTCTTAGCTTGATGTGCTCCTCTCTTCACCCCGAACACGGAAGTACAATTGGATTGCCAAATGGAGTAGAATTGAATTCTCTAGGAACTTGGAAAGTGAGGCTTCAAGAAGGAGCTTCCATGGAAATTGGGAGGAAGGAAGAAGAAAATGGTGAGGGAAAATGAGGAGGATGGAGGAAGTATGGGAGGCTTTGACTAAGAGAAGGATATGGTGAGGGAAGTAAGGGGAGAGCATGGCCCACCATGCCAAATAATTAAACCTTTCCAATCTTTTTCAATTAAACCCTCACAAGTTCTAGAATAGTTAAACCTACTCCAATTTTTTATCCCACATACTTTAACCTCATTTCACATTTTATCCATTTTCTATTATTATACTTCTCCCAAGATGCTTTACTTTATTTCCCTTGAAATCCTAAGGATTCTAAATTATTTCCCAACCATCTAATCTTAATATAAGAAATTAAAGATATAAATGAACACATAAGTTTAACATAAATATTAAAAGCATATAATATGATACTAAAATAGTGCCTAGGGTTAGGGTCGTTACACTCACTCCCCCTTAAAGAAAATTCATCCCGAATTTTAAACTTGCTTACCTTACTGATCAATTAAAGAAGGTGACCTCCCCCGCAATCAAATTACACTTTCAAATAGTTTCCTCAATAGTATTATTATTATACCCATTTTTCACAACCCGAATGCTCTAAAAGTTTAATTTCGGACTTGCGATTCTAATAACTCTCAACGTTTCCCCCAAATAAGTCAAATCCGCTTAATCATCATTAGTTGAAGAACTCCATACACATGAGGAATCATAAAGATAATTTCTCCCATACAATGTTCCATACGTTACCAATTCAATACTGAACTGAAATCTACTAATATACACAAACTCACTAAGGTTAAATAAACCTCTCAATTTGAAAGGAAATCCATCACACAACACACAACTTATTCTCAAAAATCTGGATAGTCTTCTCTGTCTGCCCATCTGCCTGAGGATGAAACGCATCACTGAAACTCGACTTGGAACTCAAAACCTTGCACCCAGCTTCCCAAAAGCACAATGAATCCTCGATCCCGATCTGGTAAAATGTTGATTGGTGCTCCACGAAATCAATCAATCTCCCGCATGCACAATGTTTTAATTTCTCCCTCGAATACTTCGTTGATATAGGTAGAAAGTAAACCGACTTGATCTATCTATCCACTATTACCCCATCACACCCATCTTCATTGACGTTGAAGGTAGTCCAGTTATAAAATTCCATCGCAATGCTTTCCCATTCGAATCTTCTAACTCTTCTTCAAATCTTGATACCTCTTCGAACTTTCCTGATGAATCGCAATTCTAGATATATGGTCTTCCTCTAAAGCTGGTCTTCTAATCTCTTGCAAGAATCACGCACATTCCGAGTTGAGGGTTAAATTTTCATCCTAATTCGATACAAAATCCTTGGTCTTCACATCTTGAAACTAGCCGATAATCCTCTTAACTTCTGAATCATGGTTGAACTTCCTCTAAGGTCTCCACACTATAAGTATAACTTGAATATTCGCAATCATATCTCACCCAACTCAAAGGATATACTTGTTGACACATAAGCCTTTCGGCTAATCGCATTTGCAATCACAATAACTTTCCCGGGTAGCAAGATATAACACAATTTAAGTCTTTTTAATAATTTCAACCCTCGACTCTGCTTATTGTTAAATTCCTTCCGAGCCAACAAATACTTTAAACTTTTATGATCGGTAACACATCTCAGAATTAGTTGCACATAATTAAAATTTCCACTTGTAAAACGCAAAATAATCTTAGTCACTTCCAAGTTGAAAATAAGAAAATTCTGCTCCGCCTGTTTCACTTCCTCTAAACATAAGTTATCACTTTCCCATTTTACATAATATCACAAATTAACCTTCCCTTGATACGCAATTAAAATCGCCAAGTTCTCACATCCATTAGTCAGATAAGGATCAGATCTGCAGTCAACCTATTCTTCATCTCTACCCATATGATTCACCCTTATTGGCATCTTACCTCGTGGATACCTCTTTTCAGGTTAACTAAATCAACGATAATACAATTCTCAAGAATCTATTGATACTCCCTTGGTAGCACCCCTTTCAACCCTGAAACTACGGACTCATTATGGCAATATTCCCAAACCAACTCACAATTGCTAAACTTCACACACAAATTCTTCTCTTGAAGAATAGATAACACAATTCATAATTGTTTTTCATGATATTCTCAACTTCAAATAAGCAAGGATGTCACCAATAATAATTTCCACAAGCCATCAAGATAAGGATAAAACTCTGCTCATTATAACCACAACAAAATCGAGACCATTCTATAAGGTGCTTTTGATATAGGCATTAAACCTGACACTAAATCAATACGTAATTCCACTTCCCAACCTGGAGTCTATAATACTTTGCTGAAAGCATATTTATCATTTTTCTAATTAGCACATAACATTTTTCGAAGACTTCTTACCCAAGTCTACCACATACCAATTAATCTTCACACCTTTTAACCAAAATTTTTCAATCTTTAATGCATATATAACAAGGATACCACATAAAGGCTTATCTGTATCTAATACCATATAGACCAATTAGGCATAGAAAAGAAGACTCGCTTCATACGACAATCTATCAATGCACGGCCACTACTTAACCAATCTAGGCCAAGTATACATCAAAATCACACATTGGTAATCATACCAAATCAACTGGCAATACTGCCGGCTAAAAACCACATCACACTTGTGGTAAATCAAGAAATTTCGAGGTACTCTCTCATAAGAGCAGAAACCTCTAACACATAAATAAATCTTATGCAATATATGCCACGTTAAAGCAAAATGCAATGCCAAATATGCATGAAATGAACCGGGATCTATAAAAGTATGACCCCTACTTCTGAGACAGGTATTATACCTCTAAAGACCGCTGAGGGATCTATCCCTCCAAGACTCAAAACAAAGATTCAACTTTACACATTCCCTTTTGGATTCCCTTCATTGTCCCTTTTCATTCCACCTCTTTGCCCCCTTTGACCGGCACCCGAAGCTAACCTCTGATGAAATACACGACAATTTTTCTTGTAATGCCCCATTTCTCCACAATTCATGCATTTCCCTTGCTTACTCCAGCACTTGTCTTCAGAATGACCCATCTTCTTGCAATAACCACATACAATCCTTACCTGATTTGAAGTCGGACGAGTTGTCGTAGTCGCCACTTCTTCTCCTCTTGCTAACTCCGATGCTGATCCTCACTGTTGCCCTCTACTATATCCAGAACCTTGGCCTTGAAATCTCTGTGTACTTCCACTTCCACCCTCAAATCTACCCCGGTGTTCATCAATATCATTCTCTATTCGATATATTCACTGCTGTCTGGAAATCTGTGAATTCGTGAGTCAATAACTGTTTCCTGAACTCTAGCCTTAATCCCTTCACAAATCGATATACCCGTCTCTCTTCTTCCGACACTAAATGTGGACAATAGCGAGCTAGCTCCGTAAACCTTGCTGAGTACTGTGCCACGGTCATTGGTCCTTGCTCTAATCTCAAAAACTCAACTTCCTTCTTATCTCTTGTAACCATTGGAATAAAATGATCTCGGAACTTGCGTGTGAAGTTCTCCCAAGTCTGCGGTGTAAGGTCCCGATCCCAGACGTCCTTCACTACTTGCCACCAATGCTCTGCAGGTCCTTCTAACTTGAAGACTGCGCATCTCACCTTTTCTGCATCTGTACTCTCCATCGCTGTGAAAATCTTATTCATAGCTTCAAGCCATCTCTCCGCCTTCACCGGATCTGGGTCTCCACTAAAGCTTGGAGGTGTCATCTTGATGAACTTTTCCAAACCATGCCCATGTCTGCCTTCTTGATGCTGCTGTACTTGCCCTTGTGTTGCCATATTTTGCAAAATTACTCGGAACATGTTCATCGTCTCAACATTCGGATTTCCATCACCCCAGAGAGGCATTACCAACATTGCCAGGAACACGATCTTTGATCATCCTCATTTCCAGCCATTGAATAAACTCCTGCATCAAACACTCGGCGTAAATTATCACACACTCTCGCTCAGCTAGACTCTACTCGAGAACTCTAACCGAGCTCTGATACCAACTGTGAGGACCCCAACCCGGAACCTAACCCGTGTCCCGAGCTCGAGCGTCCCCAATAGAACTCAAACCACCTAAACTTTTTAAACTTCGATTTAACTTACAACTTAAACATACCGAACATAACCATTTCAAAATAACTTCATTCCTCTCTACATGGGAGGAAGAGTTGAATAACTTTAAAAGTAACAACCTGTTTTAATTACAAAAGACTTTGGTTATAACGTAGAAACTAAGCTTTACACACACAAACTCCATAAAGGAATTATACCAAAATACATCTTCTACGCCAACCTATACGTACCCCGATAATCCCAAAATACCACGTCCAAACTCCTTTCCATCCTGACTTGGCCGGTCCGCCTGTCTCAGGATCTAAAAATATTAAAGGGAGAGGGGTGAGAATAAATCTCAGCAAGCTATTATGAATGCAGCAATATGCCAAGTAAGATGCAACACATAACAAGGTAAATCTCACATATTGGTAAAACAGTAAACACCTTCCGTTACCTTTGTTTACCTTTCCTGTCTGAATCATAAGTCGTACCACTGTGGAAGTAATTACTCCACTTATTCTGTGAATGCATATCCACCAGAATCAATATCATATAACCGAGATAGTTATGATTATAACTCATCTCCTGTGAACTGCTTAGGCATATTCACATCTTATAAGACCCGTGTTCCAGGGAACCATATAAGATAGTAGCAACTCTGTAAGGCTTTTGGCTCAATACAGATGCTATAACCCCAGTCTGTGGCCACAGAGAGGGAGATGTCACAGGTATAATGTAATCCGATCACCTTATGGAACAATTCCTCATAAGTGATCGTATTCCATTATACCCCCAAAGATCAGCTGATATAAACACACTCAAGCACATAATAGATACTTGAAATAACATCCACCACAGGGATAATAATATATCAACATGGTAATGTATACTCATGCTAAATCAATACCATAGTGCAACATTCATTTAATACACTATACATAATACCATCAATGAACATGAATCCAAGTAAGGTACAATATAACCAATAAATCCACAAATGGGATAACAATACAGCCATACGATAATCATATCCACACTTGGGATAACCATGCAACCATATAATGAACATATCCACCCTTGGGATAACAAGTTAACAACATAGTATATAAATCCACACTTTGGATAATAATGAAACGATGTGATAAATACACATTCCCAAACTAGCACGATAGGGTAACATACAGCTTCTACACTATTCAAACCAATCACCAAGGGTAGGGGGCAAGTAAGGCCACTATGTGTTATAAACCATTCCTACATAGTTATTATACAACCTCGAATAACCTTAATAAGAGTTCAAGATCTACTTCCCAAGTTTGAACTACTTTGGTGAAGTTACTAATCAAGCCTATTAACCATTTTCCGGACAATATTTAAACTACTTCCACTAATCCATTTTGGTCAAATAAGACGTCATTGCATAGCCAAAGTATTCTACTTTAATCTAAGTTAAAGAGATTTCATTTTGGTTCTAGTTTGAATAGGTTTAAACAGATCTAAAGTTGGTTCAAAGTTAACAGGCCAGGGCACGACTCGTGCCCCAGGGCACGACTCGTGCCCTTTTGACCTTTCCCAGATTCATGCGTCCCTTAGCAAGCACGACTCGTTATTTCCACAGGGCACGACTCGTGCCTTAGGGCACGACTCGTGCCAATTCAGCCTTAAGTTGATCAGAACGATTTAACTCCAATTCCACGAGTCGTATCCATGAGTTGGCCATGGGCACGACTCGTGCCTAGGGGCACGACTCGTGCCACGGCCAGAATCAGGTATCAGTGGCAGATTTCCTTAGTAATTCCCAAAAACCAAAACTTGTACCAAGCTTCTTCTAATTTGTGAACCTAAAAGGGATTTCTAACTTTGCTAATTCCATTCTAAACCTTTTAATCCCAAAGTAGCATATCCTAACCTAGATCATTTACCACTTGGTTTTCCACCCATTTTACTACCATATTTCAAGATTAACCATCTTAATTCAACTCCATCCATTTTCTTACACTCTTAATCAACTCCTATGAAAAACAACATCATTCCATAACATTAACCAATTCCTCAACTCCAAGAAGGTTTCTAAAACATCAAACAATCATCATAATATAACAATAACAACATCCATAGTTCATGAATATTTAAAGAAGGGAAAGTCATAATAACTCACCTAGCAAATATGGGATGGAATGAGGATTTTCTTAGCTTGATGTGCTCCTCTCTTCACCCTGAACACGGAAGTACAATTGGATTGCCAAATGGAGAAGAATTGAATTCTCTAGGAACTTGGAAAGTGAGGCTTCAAGAAGGAGCTTCCATGGAAATTGGGAAGAAGGAAGAAGAAAATAGTGAGGGAAAATGAGGAGGATGGAGGAAGTATGAGAGGCTTTGACTAAGAGAAGGATATGGTGAGGGAAGTAAGGGGAGAGCATGGCCCCCCATGCCAAATAATTAAACCTTTCCAATCTTTTTCAATTAAACCCTCCCAAGTTCTAGAATAGTAAAACTAAACCCCCTACTCCAATTCTTTATCCCACATACTTTAACCTCATTTCACATTTTATCCATTTTCTATTATTATACTTCTCCCAAGATGCTTTACTTTATTTCCCTTAAAATCCTAAGGATTCTAAATTATTTCCCAACCATCTCATCTCAATATAAGAAATTAAAGACATAAATGAACACATAAGTTTAACATAAATATTAAAAGCATATGATATGATACTAAAATAGTGCCTAGGGTTAGGGTCGTTACATGTGTGGTGGTCAAATGGCAGTGGACTGGATTAGGCGCTGATGGGCCTTGGCCCATTCGGAAGGCCTGGCAATCAGGTCCGCTGAATCTGGTACATGTCCGTTCGGGGAGTCATGGGTCAGACCCAGATGGATAAAGGCACGACCCGTGTCCCTTAGGAATGGGCGGATCCGATCCAGCAGATCTGAGCCCTTCACCAGAATCTGATCTGACGGTCCCGAATCCACCGAGTACCAATAGTGTCTAATCCGAAAAGGCACCCCAACTCTTCATTATCTATAAATAGTCCCCTGCAGTTTGTCAATTTCATTCAATCATCAAATATTCAATAGCCTATTAGAGCATATTGAAGTATAAAACTCCTTTCAAGTCCAGAAGTTTCAAATACTTATATTTGTTCGCCGAAGTCGTTAATTTGGAGTGCTCCTATTAACGACAGTTAAAGTCGTTGCATCTTGCGAGAAGATTGTCAATTACCATTAGCACCAGTGCGGGGCAATTACTTCTTACGGAGATTGTGTCTAACATAAGCCTCGACTCTCTGCATTACCGGTTTAATTCGTTTTTTCCGATTTTTATTTATTTTCCCGATTTTGTTATTTTCAGTTATTTTCAAAAGAGAGCCTTTTTCGAATTTCCGTTATAATTTTCCTAACACCCCTCAAGTCTAAGTCATCGGTCAAACTTCATTCTTTTGCAGCTGCCATCTTTTGATTTTATTTTCAATTTGTTCATGTTGTGGAAACCCAAGTCTGGGTTTGAATTTCATATTTTCGAACCCCATATTTGGGTTTGAATTTTGTTTTGATTACTGAATATTTTGGAAATCCAGACTTGTAATTTGCTTTTGCAAATCAATAATTTATTTTGAGTATGAAGAATTTTGATTATGGCTTGACTTTGGGTAACAATGGCGACCTTTGGAGGCCCCAAAGGTACATTTTCAGTAAGTGATATTGTTTAGTGGTGGTCTTGTAGCAGTTTGGTGACTGCATGGTGGCTTGGTTGTGGCAATGTCAGACCACATTTTTAACAACACTTAACACTTTGGTTAAGTGGGAATGAACCTAGATATAAATATGTAGATGGGTTGGATTTATTTTTATATATTTTTTAATTTATAATGTGATATGTACTCCCTCCGTCCCACAATAATCCGTAAAAAGATCCCTTTTGGGCGTCCCACAATAATCTGCACTTTCCCAAAATGAAAGTGGGATCCACTTCTCTCTACTCACAACACTTTTCAAATTTACTATTCTCTCCACTCATTCTCTCTCCTATTTTACTTTTAGACTCACAACACATTACCTTTATCACCTTTTACCTTAATTTCCGCACCGGCACAAAAAGTGCGTAGAATCGTGAAACGGAGGGAGTATATGTTAATAAAAATGAGTGCTAATGCACTTATTTCAAAATGCAAGTGCTAGTATTCGTAAGTGTTTATGAGTGTTAGTGTTAATGTTAGTGTGATTATATGTTAGTACATGCGTTAATAAATGTCAGACAATTGTATAAACGAGTGTTAGTGTATGTATTATTGAGTGTGTGCATATGTATTTAGAAGTGCTAATGTTCATATTTAGAAGTGTCTTGTTGGTATTAAAAAGTACTTGTAATAGTTTTAAAGAGTGTCGACGACGTATATATTAATAATTAAAGTGACGGTGTTAAAAGTGTCACCGTGCTAATAAGTTCAGTTATTTACGATATTGCCTCAACATGTTTGTTAATAAGTTTGATGTTATTTATAAAAGTGTCATTTTTAATAAGTTTCCATTATTTTTACACTAATATATAATAAAATATAAATATTGAAAATCAGATTGCTAAAAGTTCATTGTTTGAATTAATTTTCAAAAATATGTAAAAGGAAAGGGCTAATGCCACTACTATAAATAATTATCCACTATATTCATCATATTTTTTATAAGAAATCATTTACTTGACACAATTGTCCTTAAAAACAATTATTAACCTCTACAACATTTGTTTATCCAATACAACTATTAGTTTTTTTGTAAGGTTTAATCTTCTTCTATTTTTTCTCCAATCATTTTAATATAATATAATTATTTATCTGAAAAATATAAAAATTCATATATATTTATGTTAGGTTTGATGCATTTGAGGATTGGGGGCGCCTAATCATAAGTTAAGACAAAAAAATATGTAATTTCGGAGATTTTGAGTAGTGTCACGATCGTGTCAGCTTCAATGCACGATCGTGCCAGATGGTGATCGTCAGATCTAAGCGGCAACGACCGTGCTAGCCAAAGGGTACGACCGTGCCAACTTGAGTTGCATGATCGTGCATGTTAGAATGCACGACCGTGACTTCGAGTTTTAGGCCGGTTTGATTTCAGAGGAAGACTAGAAAACCCTGTAAGGTTAGGAATATGACTGTATAAATACTCCCATATCCCCTAACAGATTTAATCATAGTGTGACAGAGATCTATAATTCTAGGGTTCAAAAGTTCAGTTGCTTATATGTTTCTCTAGGTTAGGGTTTGCACAGTTAGGAATACTTGTGATCACGAATTCGTGTAACATAATTATAGATTGTAATATGTGATTTCACAAGTGATAATAATATTCTCTCTCTCTCTCTCTGCCCGTGTACGTAGCCAAGTTAGTGAACACGTATATCGTTGTGTTGTGTGATTATTGTTTTATTGCTATTTTCTATTGACTATGTTCTAACAAAGTGGTATTAGAGCTGATTGGTTGAGAAAGGTCTAGGGGTATTCTGCTGCAGAAAAAGATGGGATCATGAATAGAATCACCAATCTATAAGTTCAAGGGAAAGAATAGTTTTAGACTTTGGTAAATCAAGATGAAAACTCTCAAGAGACAAGAGTTTGTATAATTTAGTGGTTGCTGCAATCACGGGTCAGAAGGATCCAAACAGCAAAGCGTAAGTCGTTCCCACCGGTGTTATTGCAGTTGCAATAATAGAAAGTTCGGATAAGGACAAGAAGGCAGCTGAGAAGGAAGCAACAGATCTTATCGCGATAAATGAGAGGGCCCACTCTAAAATCATAAGGTGTCTAGATGATGGAATTCTAGCGGATATTGTAGATACTGATTTCAAAGGTGTTTTGTGGCTTGCGTTGGAAGATATATTTTTGACACGATCATTGACCAACAAGTTGTATCTGAAACAAAAGTTTTATTCTCTTCGAATGAAGGAAGGTACACCCATTAGGGATCACCTAGATAAATTTTGCATATTTATTACTTGAACTTCATAATATAGATGCTAAAGTTGTGGATGAGGATGTCGCATTAATGTTTCTCGTTTAATTGCCTTTATCATATGAGCACTATGTTAACTCTAGTATCAATGATAAGGAGACAAACACTTTAGAAGAGGTGGAAACTTCTACTAGAGAGTTGCGTCAAAAGGCAAGTGGTAATAGTAGTACAGATAACTAGTCTACATGTTTAGTTGTGGAAGACGGCAAAGGTTCTTGCAGTAAGAAGAAAGCTTCTGTAAAGAAGGGGTTCGAAACCTAGGAAAAATTGTAACTATTGCAAGGAAAAGGGGCGTTGGAAAACCGATTGTCCTAGGAAGAAGCGAGATGAGCCTTCTATCCATTTTGAAGCTAATGTTGTTACAGTAAATAATAGCGATTCTGGTGAGGATTATGCTCTAGTAACATAAGAATTTGTACTACAGTTAGATGCGTGGATTCTTTCTGGATCTTCTTACCATATTAGTCTGAGAAAAGAGTGATTTACAACTTATGACCAGGTAGATGAGGATAATATTCATATGACCAACAATGTTACTTGCAAGGTGGTTAGTATTGACTTTATCGAGCTACGGACTCATTATGGTAAGTTCTGCACTTTGAATGATGTGAGTTCCACTTATTATGAAGAATATGATTTCTGTTAGCCAGCTAGACAACAAATGGTACAATTTCAAAGTAAAGCTGGAGCAGTTTGCGTTTACAAAGGTTTTGAAGTGGTTGTGAGAGGCCTTAATCGGGGGTCCTTGTATTTCCTCTAAGGTAAAACACTTTTTAGGTTAGTTTGGGTTGCATTACTGAGGTGGTCAAGGAGGATGTGATAAAGTTGTGGCATATCAGGCTCAGGCACATGAGCACCAGAGGGATGCAAACACTGGTGAATCCTGGTCTTCTTTGTGGCAATAATATAAAGAAACTCCTGATAGATAATGAGTTGGAGTTTTGCAGTACTGAGTTTGATGAGATCTGTAAAGAAGTGGAGATTTCTAGTCATCTCACTATTAGGGGTACACCACAGCAAAATGATGTTGCATAACGCATAAATCAGACGTTATAGGCTGGAGCAAGGTGCAGGCTCTCCAATGCAGGGTTGTCTAAATGATTCTGGGCAGTAGCAGTTAATACAACATGTTAATTGATAAATGCGGACCTCACACATGTATCAACCTCAAAGTTCCCATTGAGGTATGGTCAGATAAACTTGTTATTTATTCTGGAGCTTTTGGTACAGTTTATTATCATGTGGTGATGGGAAGTTAGAACCGAAGGCCAGCAAATGAGTTTTCATGGGTTATAGAGATGGCGTCAGGGAATACAGAATTTGGTCTCCATCAGAGGGTAGGGTGCTTAATCCTATTATGAGTTATGCTATTTTACCAGATATTGGTAGTGTTGATAAACATGGGGAGCTACAAGATAATACATAGTTGAGCGGTCCACAATCAGATGTTAATCGGGATCTACCTACATAGATGGAAGTACTAGACAGTTCATCGCCTATTCCTGAAGAACATGGGTTGGCTCAAGAAGGTCTATAAGATTTAATTTTGGGAAGCCTCCTGAGATCTATGGTTTTGAAGACATGGTATCTTATGCACTTCAAATTGATGAGGAAGTGGAGCCTGACCCTACGAAGCCAATCACTTTCAAGGAAGCAATTACATGTTCATAGTCTGCTAGTGGCATGCAGCTATGAGAGACAAGATGGATCTTGCACGTGATGATAGTGTTATCAGTAGGTTAATGGGGAATACTGGTAAGGAACATTGGCGGCAGTAAAGAGGATCTTCAGGTACCTTAGGGGTACGTCTGATGTTGGTCTCATTTATAGAGGCAGTACATAATGTGCATTTGAGGGATATTGTGATTCATACTACTCTGGATATGTTGATACAAGGAGATCGATGACCGGGTACATATTTACTCATGGTGAGTCAGTTGTCAGTTGAAAAGACTACTTTGCAATCTACAATGACTTAGTTGACTAGAGAAGTGGAGTACATGGTATTGACAGAAGCTACTATGGAGTGAATATGGCTAAAGGGTTTGATCAACAACCTCATGTTACATCAGGATCATGTTACAATATTTTTTGACAATTTGAGTGCAATATGTTTGACCAAGGATCAAGTTCATTACGAAAAGACCAATAATACATATGTGAGGTATCATTTTCTAAGAAGTGAGAAACGGATTGAGGTGAAGGAAGTGGGTATTGCGTACAATCCCACTGACATGTTGACGAAGTATGTTTTAGTTAGCAAGTTCCAACATTGTTTGGACTTGCTAAATATTCGCAACTGTTAGACAACATATGAGGCAGATGAGGAGTTTCGATTATTGATTTGGGAGCTCAAAGTCATGGTAGAGATTTGTTGGATTTGATGCCTATGAGAAGTGGGGACGCCTAATCATGGGTAAAGACAAGCAAATATGTAATTTCAGGAATTTTGAGCAGTGGCACGACCGTGCTAGCTTCAACGCACGATCGTGCTAGACGGTGATCGTCAGATTTGAGCGGACACGACTGTGCAGACCAAAGGGCACGACCGTGCCAACTCGAGTTGCAAGATCGTGCAGGTTAGAACGCATGAGTTTTGGGTTTAGGCCGGTTTGATTTCATAGCAGGATTAGAAAACCCCGCATAGTTAGGAATAAGGCCGTATAAATACTCCCCCATCCCCTAACAATCAAATAATCATAGTGTGACAGAGATCTATAATTCTAGGGTTCAGAATTTCAGTTGCTCATCTGTTTCTCTAGATTAGGGTTTGCACAGTCAGAAATTCTTTTGATCAAGAATTTGTACAACATAATTAGTGATTGTAATATGTGATTTATCAAGTGATAATAATATTCTTTCGCCCTACACGTGAACGCATTCAAGTTGGTGAACCACATATGTTGTTGCGTCCTGTAATTGCTGATTGATTGCTATTTTCTATTGATTATGTTCTAATAATTAACTATATGAAGTAATGTTATTTGTATTATTTAATTTTCATTTAAATTCAAGAAATTAGAATATATTTTTTCACCTAATTTCATTTTTAATTCAATCTAATATTTTTTTTTCTTTTCTTGTCGCGATTAAGGAGAATAAAAAGAATAAGAAAACGAGTTACACAAACAAAGTGGTGAAGTAGTGATTTTTTTCTCAAATAATTTCATTTAAAAAATTTAAATCCCAAAATAACTCACATTTGAAACTATTTGTCAAAATGACTAACTTTTTGGACCTCGCTACACCGTGTAGCGAGTTTTTAATTTTTTCAGTTAAAATCGCTACACTGTGTAGCAAATTTAAATTTGCTCAATTTTATTTTAATTTATGCTATTAAAAAAATTAAAATTTGAACTCGCTCCACAGTGTAGCGAGTTCAAATTCAATAAAAGGTCAAAGTCGGACTTCTCAGTTTAGTTTTAGTTTGTACTTCTCCTCCTCCCTCTCACTTTAAATTACAAAATAATAATACAAAAATTATGTATTAATAAAGAAAACTAAATAGAAATATTATTTTTTTCATCTCAAATAAATAATTAAAAAATATACTTATATAAAAAATTATATTCTTCATTTCAAAAATAATTATTACTTTCAACTCAAAATGAATAACCAAAAAATAATACTACATTTTTTGTCCGAAAAAATGAACATTACTTTCTTCATCCCAGTGAATATTTAAAAAAATAATACTGCTTCATTTGTCTTAAAAATTAATGTTTGTAATGTTAGTGCCTTCGTTTCAATATATGACATCAATTTTTTTTAAACAAATGAAGTAATATTTTATAAAATATTCATTGAGACGATGATAATAATTTATTTTTTTTTTAGACAATGTAGTATTCTTTTGTTTAAATTAATGCTTATAATGTTAGTGTCTTCGTCTCAGAAAATGAATATTAATTTTTGAGACAACTAAAGTAGTATTCTTTTTTAAAATGCTCATTGAGACAAAGGAAGCAATTTTTTGGATATAAAAAGTAGTATTAATTTTTAAAATATTCATTGGGATGAAGGAAGTAATGCTCATTTTTTTGGATAAAAATGTAGTATTATTTTTTGGTTATTCATTTTGGGTCGAAAGTAATATTTATTTTTGAAATGAAGAATATAATTTTTTATATAAGTATATTTTTTAAATTATTTATTTGAGATGGAAAAAATAATATTTATATTTAGTTTTCTTTATTAATACATAATTTTTGTATTATTATTTTATAATTTAAAGTGAGACGAAGGAGGATAAGTCCAAACTAAAGCTAAACTGAGAAGTCCAACTTTGACCTTTTATTGAATTTGAACTCGCTACACTGTGTAGCGAGTTCAAATTTTAGATTTTTTTTTAATAGCATAAATTAAAATAAAATTGAGCAAATTTAAATTCGCTATACCGTGTAGCGATTTTAACAGGAAAAATTAGAAACTCGCTACACCGTGTAGCGAGTTCCCAAAAGTTGAATATTTTGGCAAATAGTTTCAAATGTGGGTTATTTTGGGATTTGAATTTTTAAAATGGAATTATTTGAAAAAAAAATCGTGAAGTAGTTATAGAATTTTGATAATGAATTTTACAACTAGTAAAGCATAAAACTTATGCGGTCGAATAGATAACATTATTTACTACTATTTTCGACCCAAAATAAATGTCAAAAATATAAAAATTCCAATTCACTTATGATTGATTAAAAGCAAATTTTTTTTTTATTATTTTGAATGAAAGTAGTAGCATTTATTACTATTGAACAAAGCGGTGAATTCAAGTTTTTTTAATTCTTTAGTGCATCCAGATAAGAGCTTTTTTCATAACTTTTTTGTAATTTTAATATGCCACATCATTTACGACTCAATAATAAAAACCTCCAAATCTTTTTCACAATGGTAGGACTTTTTTATCAACTTTTTTGTTCCCCCAAATCTAACAACATTAAACTTTTTTTCTAGCATTTTTCTATAATATTTAATAATCAATATGGAAAAGTGGTCAAAATTAATGGAAAGAGCTCCTTGAGAGAGCTCTTTGTAAAAGGAGTTGCTCCTTAGTAAGAAGCTTTTCAACTTGCTCCACAATGGCAAAAAGTCTAGAGAATTTTTTCATAAAAACAAAGAGCTCTAAAAAATCTCCCGTGGATGTTCTTATAATATACTCCCTCCGTCCCACGTGAATAGACACTTATTTTCTTTTTGGGACGTCCCACGTGAATAGACACTGCCCAAAATAGAAAAGAATTTATTATTTTATATTCATCCTACCCCACCCACTCATTCTCTCTCTTCATTTCCTACCACACAATTTATTCAACCAACTCCACTCATTCTCTCTCTTCATTTTCTACCACACATTTTCATTATTATATTCATTTTCCTTAGTTATTGTGCCAAGATTTTTGGTGTCTATTCACGTGAGACGGAGGGAGTATATCGACAAACTCCTAACTTTTAATAATTTTAGTATTGTATTGAATATTTATAGGTTTATTCTTTCGTGTAAGAAAATAATGAAATAAAATGGTTTTTATATAATTTGGTTATTTCAGTACGGACAAAGGAAAGATAAAAATATAATTTCAAATTAAATGGATAAATCTGTTTTATTTGTGGTGGGTTCCAATTCATTGCACAGGGTCCCACTTAGAACGGAGAAAAAGGAAACGTCATTATTTTTGCCTTTTTAAAACATTTACATACTGAAAAAATTCATCCGGTTGGCTTCTTCTCTATTCTCTCTCCCGGGAATTTTCTCTCTCACACAGTTTTAGAGAACCAGCAGCGGGCGAGGATCAATCAATCACGGACAGGTACTGATCAAAAAGGGTAAAATTAATTCAATTAAACGGTTGTACGTGCAATTATGTGTATCCGTAATTGATTCAGCAAATTTAATTGAACTTATATATAAGCATGTGATTATGTATGTGTCTATGTAGGTTTTATGTTGATTCTATTGAAAGAAGGCATGCATGAAAGATTGTAGGTAATTTGTTGTTAATCACGTGCGAAATTCGTCTTATGATCGTCAATTTTAGTTTTGATCCTTGCTGCTGCTTTATTTTTTGTTTTAAATTTGATTTTGTTTATTCTTCTTATTTTGTGATGGATTAGCTATTCTCAAATTCTAGGGCTAGCTGCTTGATTAGGGGTAAAATATTCACTTGAGACATTTTTTGTTATCCTCACTCTGTCAGACTTGTGTATGCGTGTTTTCCATGTTATTTTTAGGTTAACTATTGTGCGAAATTCGGCTAAATTTAAATGCACTTTTTGTAGATGCTAAGAACTTGATAATGGTAAATTTTGTCTTTATCATTATCTAAGCCCATTTTCCAATCTAGAACTTTGAAAGGCTTGGAGGGTTAAGGATTTCCTACAAGAAGTAAAGACAGCAGACAGCGAAGCCAGGTCTAAGTTTGTGACTTTTGACGTTATTAGATACACAAGATGGGGAGAAATATATGTACATATTTGTCAAATCGAGGGAGAAGAAAATAGTTCCAAAGAGGTAAAATGTACTATTAAGAATGTAAGTCGAGGGTCACTGTCAATGATGAAAAGAATTAAAGGAAGACTTTTTTTGTTTTTTGTTTGGGCAAACCCCGGTGCGCCAAGCGGGGGTTGGGAGAGGAAACCATTTACTAGAGCCTTCCCCTGACAATTAAAGGAAGACTAATTTTTATTTTTATTTTGATTTTTTTTTGAGTGAGCAACATATGCTTACACGTACAACATGTATGCTTAGTGAACACTTTAAGAAGCGTGAGTCAATTATCATTAGTAATAAAGAAGGATATAGATAGAGTTATGAATGAGTGAGGTGTGTGCAATACAACAACCTTGCTTTGAATTGAATTGGATAGAGGAAAAGGATTCATACAACAAGCTCATGTGAGTGGGAATAAGGCTGAAATGAGTTTGTTGTATTAAATGAGCAACATATACTCCCTCCATCCCATTACAAACTACACACTTTCCTTTTAGAGCGTCCCGCTACAAACTACACACTTTCTAAAATGGAAAATGTTTTATTATTTTATATTAATTGAATTTTTTTTGTTGAGGTATTAAAATATGCCGGGGACACAAAAGTGTATTCACTCTTGAGTAGTAGATTTATTTCAAAAACATATGGGTTCAACCGTTCAAAGAGAATAAAGGATCAGTGATGGAAGAGTATTTAAGTACTAATATACAAACACAAAGGTTATACTGATAGTTGTACAAATGAGAATAGTGTTAAACTATTGAGTAGCATAATTAAAAAATTGGAATGAATAGTTGAAAATGAATTAAGATCAAAAATAGCTGTAGCAGATATTCACTATGGTTGTATGCTTGGAAGGTCATCAATTGACTCTGTGAATTGACCAAGTACGTGAATTGACCCAGTGAGAGGAGGGACGTCACTTAGCTTCTCCACCAAGGTTTGTACTTCTTCGGTACTCATGGTGGGGGGCTTGATTTGGGGGGAAGCTTGAAGCGTAGCCCGCCGGCCTAGAGGTGCCGACCTTGTCAGAAGCGACCTCAGCCCGGGACCTTTTTATTGTCCGGCTAAGAGGCAGGTCGTCATCAGCTTCGTCAAGATCTTGGAGCTCGGGTTCCAAGTTAACAACATTTTGTTGGGGCTCCTGCCCCGTTGATCCAAGTAGTGGCTCGGAGCCCGAACTCTGTTCCACTTGCATGTGGCCTCCCCTTTCGACCTGGGGGCATCCACTTGCACCTGCGGCTCAACATGCTGAACCGGATTCGTGACATCAATGGGCACCATATCTACTCCTTCTTTTGGTAGCAGTCCATTCCTAGCCATAGCCTCAGCCTCCCTGCTAGCTCGGGCGTTGGCTCTCCCATACTCTTTCTTGCTCCTCCGATCACCTAGATCGACAATTCTCTCCATTTGAGCTTCTTGGGCTACAGTAAGAACTGAACAAGACAAAAGAACAAAGTCAATACAAAAATGATGAGCAAGAATATGAGTAAAAAAGAGAACAAGTCAAGTACTTAACCGCCATACTAGAATAGACCCAATCAGGATAACTAAGGCTCCTTATTATTGGAACCAAAGGAGCCACCTCTCCATCTCCCCCATCATCATCCAGCATGAATGTAATAGTCTATGCTCGACTCCAGGGTGGCCCAACTGATCACGCTCTTACGAGCAACCAATGCCAGTATGTGGTAGTCTGCGGTAGAGTTCCTCACTCCACTCAGGGACCCAATATTCATCCTCCTTCATCGGCTCAGAATCTTTCTCGGGCAAAGGGAACTTCCATCCCTTTCTACTCTCCACCAAGATCATGTGGCTATTCCATCCCGAGTCCTTGTCGGGTAAGTTAGCAAATTTTTTAGGGCTTTAGCCTTAGCCGGGGTGCTGATACCCCATGTCTTATCATTCATCACAACCTTAAAAAACCTCCTAAATACATGCATATAAGGCTAATACCCGACGAACCTACTCACCATGGCGAAAGCCACTAACACTCTGACCGCATTGGCCTTGAGCTGCATGGGGATCGCGGCCGTGCCTACAGGAACTCGTAGATGAATGGTTTTCAAGGGAGTCTCGAAGCCGACCTCATAGAAGGCCGCCTAGTAGTCTTGGGGGCCCAATCCGACCAAGACCGAACCTTCCTTTGCCTCTCGGTGACGTGGGATAGCTGGAAATCGGCTCTGGGCACTTCAAAATGCTCGTGGAGAATCCGTATGCGGGACTTTGCATTCTTCTTGCCTATCGAAGGTCTGGAGGCCACATATCCCCTCTCATTGCAGCCAACAACAACAGCGGAACAAAATTTGTTCACTATTCTGCCCGAGGAAGAGCTTGATGTCGCAGAGCCCGCAGCCTGTTGGTCACCATTTCTACCGAAGATATAGAAACACGGGAATTAGACATAGTAGACGAAGAATCCAAGCTATTTAAGGACGACCTAGATTCCCCTGGGAAAGCTATCTTATCACGTGGGAATGGTGGCTTGTTGGACCCGATGTAAAAAAATAATCAAATGATCAATCAGTTTATGTTTATTGAAGAGACGTAAGCGGATAATCTGAAGATCGTCGGCCTCCAAGTCCCCCATACTCTCACCCGCTGGAAAATCTATCTCACCAAAAATCAAACTCCACCTTTTAAAGATGGTAATACACTCGTCTAAGGCCAGTTCCTTCCAAGGCCCCTCCAACCTTTTGTAGATTCTAAGGTTTATGCAGTTATACCTGTATCTAACCCCAAGCTCGAAGTCAAAGGTCCTAGCCATGGCGGAAAAGAAGAAGGAACTTCAAAATTAAACCTAGAAAACTGAAATTGAAGGATACCTTGTGTTTTCAAAGAGTTGGAATACAACTGTGACGCAAGGAATAAGCTTGCTAACCGTCGGAGATGGTATGTCTGCCTTCGCTCTTGTTGGGTCTTTGTGAATCTGAAGATGGTAAAGTTTGAGAAGAAGTTAAACTCTCCCTTTTATACCTCTTTTTCCTTACCTGAATTGGAAAGGTTTGGTTAAACGATTGGATTATTATCAAAACGTGGGCCGAATCAAAAGCCCACGCCGTTTCCCAAGAAGAATGTCCAATCGAAAGAATTCGTAACATTATTGTGGATATTACGACGTATTGAATACAACTCATCCAACCGTCAAAAGTCAATCGTCGAGAAGCGATCGTTGACTCAAATCTACAATCAAATTTTTTCTATAACTACCTACTCGACAAGTCGAACTAGAAAGTTGGGGGCAAACGGAATAAAAGTGATGGGTCAGACCCAACGGCCGGCCCCGTATCCAAGCAAGCCCAAAGGCTCATCTAAACATAAAAGGCCCACCAAGTTATCCTAACAGTGCTAGCCCAACAAGGTCAGTCGACCAATCTTATTGTCCGACATTCCTCGGTCCCGACTTAGCTTCGTCCGACATACAGTCCACCCATTATACATTCTCTGCCTAGTTAAGGCACGAAGTCAGGTCGACCTTGATCATTCAGGCAACCTCGACCAAACAACACGTGCGTCTACCCATGTCGTCAGTTGTAACCGTTTTCTGCAATCTCGAAGACCGTTACGCCTACACTATCTCCGTGATTCATGGGATTCGTAAACATCCCTTAAACGACACTATATATATCAGACCACATCCAACGTGAAAAGGTAATGTCACTAGAACTATTTTGAGATTAATCAAGTTCAATACGGTTCATTAGCACATAACTCCATATGTCATCATCACGTCGAAGGGTATTAGTCGAATACTATCCCGACAAGTCGTTTGTTCGTGGTTTCATGTTCTGGTAGCTGGAGATCAACCTATTGATGGAATAAGGCTGATCAGCCTGATCCGGATCGTTTCCTGCATCATCAGTAAATATGAGAGACATGTGAGTTTGAAGTTGCTATGAAATTACACCAATGATTGGCCATAAGTTCTTATCATATTTCCCCGAGGATTGATGGGCGAACTGAACATAAAGATAAGCTTTAGAAGTGAAAGGGCTCAATATAAGTAGAAATACACATAATATCTGGAGTGCAAGTTTAGCTATGCAAGTTTAGATTAAATGGTCATTAAGTACCACCTAGGGAGCAATATTGACATCTAAGATCAACTATTAATAACAATGTCTAGGTAAGAGATGTTGTAAGATGGTTTGGACATGTAGAATGTCGACAGTCTAGTGCAACCATTAGGAAATGTGAGGGTATCTGCTCAACCAGACTAAGATTTTGCGAATAGAAGTAGGGACATTAACTAACGTTGACATGGATAATAATGAAAGAAATGATTGTCTGTATCATCACCTTGCTTTGGACCTAATAGATTTTTGGCAAATGATAGATGTAGTGAACACCAAATTGTTATATTTACGGCCAAGTAGCATTGAGTTACCAAGCCCACTTGGATAGTTTAGGGGGGGGGGGCATTTCACAACCCTTTTATTTATTTGTTTTTTAGAAGATTGACGGAAAATTCAAGTTTAATCCAAGGTCCATGTTCTTTAGGGAATCTTTGGCCCATTTACTAAGAAAAAATTGGTTCTCTTTGGAGAAATTTATAGCTTACTTTCCATGCTTTACAGGGCGCTTGTTATAGATTACATTGCTGTTCATTCTTTTTGTGCTAATTGTTGTGTGTGATTAACTTTTTCTATATTTCTTTATGAATTTTTTTTATGTTGCTCCTGTTAAATTTGTCAACAGATGATCTATTTACATATACATTTCCAAGCTAAAGCTGCGATCAAGATTTGGTTTAAGAAGTAGTGGCCATTGCCTTCAATTTACTTGAAAGAATTGTTTTTGTTGGAAACCAGAAAATGGCTACTGGAGAGACCAGAAAGGTCTCGACTAAAGACTTGCAGCTGGTAAGCTTTTGAGATTGACTTTGTTTTGGGCATTGACTTGCTTGTTCGCTGGTTTTGACTCCCCATGTATGGTGATATGGTGATACCTTGAAGTTAAGTTTAAAAGCGATGATCAGATATCTTGCATGGTCTTTTAATAGAATCATTATATGCTTAGTAATTCAATTCGGCCAAACAACTAATATATGCAACTTACTTTTGCAATTTGCATTAAATAAGGTAGTGTACTTGTTCGTTAGTGTCAAAAATGCAACATACTTTTTTTTTTATGTAGTTTTCAAACAATGCAACAAATTTCTTTTTTTTGCTATCGAGGTTAAAAACTCTAGCGCAATGCTGATGTGATAAATGAGTGTTAAATATTTTTTAGGGGAATGCAGATGTCAAAATTAACTTTCCTTTACTTTTATTATCCCTCTCGATCCCGACACCCACCCATTGCCTAACCACCACCCTTCAACCAACAACCATCCATGGTGAAGGCTGTGAACAAGGGGGAAACGGGGCGGCGGTTGTGAACAAGGTAGTGTATGGAAAAGGAGACAATAGCAGTGTTGACTGACCGCTGGTGTTTGAGAGTGTGATCGTGGGGGGACGACATGAGGGAGGGAGATAGGGTGCAGATAAATTTTGGAGGGGGGAAGGAAGGGGGAGGGGGTGATGGAGGGTGGAGGGTGGAGGAGTGGGAGTGGGAGAGGTGATAGAGGATGGAGAGGCAGCAAGGGATTGCGGTAGAGGGCATAACTGGTGACTTAGCTGGGGAAGGGTGGAGGTGGAGGCGGGGATGGGGATGGGGAAGAGTGGGTGGAGGGTGAGGGAGAGGGAGAGGGAGAGGAGATGGAGGTCATAGGGGGTCGAGTGAGGTCGGGGTAGGGGGGAGCTGGGTGAGGGTAAAGTACTCTACCTTTAAGAGTAATTTTCCCGATTCAATTGGCATCCCAACTGAATTAATACAAATATCTGACAGTCTACAGACAGACAGTAGGAAAACACTAAGGCTACTAGGTGGATTCTCCAGAAACTTCAGATCTTCGTTCTGTTGGCTGCATTATCACTCGTTTTTAGACTCATGAATCATGCTTCGATTTGAACTCGTGTCAGTTTTCTTGTCTCTGTATCCCTGTAGGAGAACAAAGAACAATAATTGGATACTAGAAGTGTTCTATAAGTCTGCCTTTTGGTTTTCTGCATTATTAAACTCTTCACGACACACACAAAAGAAAGAAGGCCAATTAAAAGTAGTTGTAATAGGCAATGGTCCTCAATTTCATGTTATAAGAATTAAGTACTTAAAAAAGTCAAATCCTTAGACTTTTGACATGTTGCTTCCTCTAAGAAATTTTCAAGGGAATTCAGATATGTGATCATCTATTGGTCATTTTCACTTTGAACTATTCTCCTTAATGTATTTTGAATAATTGGTGATTCCTTCTTACCGATTTACAAGTGGAAGCCTTGAGGACATCTGATGTTCGTTAGTCTTTATGTTGTGTTTCTGTTGGTGATATCATTCAAGTTAAATAATTGGTTGCAGCTTGGAATTTCCTTAAATCATGTTTTACACTGCATGATGTGACTTCAAAACACACTCAAGCATATGATGATTATATTTTCCGCTAATACTTCCTCCGTCCCATAAAGATGTTCCCATTTGACTTTTCTAACAATTTAGTAATTTATTTTTCTCTCCATTATTATCCCCCAATGAACATAAGAATCATACAAATGACCACTAATCTTAGTCCTTCATCCACATCCATTCCACCCAAATTTTGGAATTTTACTCACTTCAACCATTCAAATCAAGTAATGAGACTTTCTTTTTGGGACATAAGTTGTGTTCTTCCCCTGACTTTATAATTTGGTGTTTATATCTATACTATATATGATGGAAGAGGGGGTTAGTGGACTCTTGGACTCTTTTGGCCATCCTCTCGGAACTTCTTTTTATCTAACATAATTTTCTTTATCTATCCAAGAAAAGATAAAAACTAAAAGAACCATGAGTCATCAACTTAACCATCCTGTCTTTATGTGTCATGTAGTCTCTTTTGTTGTTGTATTCTGGAACCATGTATTTTGAAATATTTCTTCTGTCTTGTTAATCATTTTCCTCAATGTTGGGTCTCATGATAGGTGCAAAATCTTATAGAACGGTGTCTTCAGCTTTACATGAGCCAGAAGGAAGTTGTCAATACTCTGTTACAGCAGGCAAAAATAGAGCCTAGTTTTACTGAACTTGGTAACTCCCATATTTTATTATAACTGTTTTCTTTGTGAAAGTGCAATACGTTGATTGATAAATGTGCTTGAACTCTTTTCTTTTTTTTTTTTGTGATGACTAATGCATATTTTGATCCCTTATGTACTTCTAATTATCAAATCTTTGGGTTCTAACATGATGAATGGAAATAATCGACAAACTTCACAGATGAGGGATACTATAGTAGTTGATCCAAAAAGGAGGCAAAAAGGGCCAAATACAGCTATAGGGGGGGGGGAGTGAATAGTAGCTATATCCAATTTTCACAAACTCTTTTTCTTAAATCATTCTACGCAGTTATGAAACTAACATCTTAGCTATTCCAAGGCTGAAGGCGGCAGCCAAATAAATTAAGAGAGACTTTTTTATGTTGAGGCTTAAGAATTTGTTTAAGAGGATGTGGTCAAGTGTATGGTTGTGTAAATGAGTTAATGTGAGAAACAAGTTTGTCCTAATACAACTCAAAGTTCAAACGAACTTGAATACTCAAACTCACGGTTGAAGTTCGTACATATAATAACATACAAAACATAAAGAACAGAAAGCCGTGAGAATAATATGAAGAATAGAGAGGTTGAAGTGGTTCACTCGTAAAAGAGCTGAATTCCCCACCAAGATGGTCAGTTTTGGATTTTCTAAATGTATCCACCAATATATATTCAGTTCTTGGGTTTTTTACAAGATTATAGGAATCAAAACTCAAACCAAAATACTAGGGATAATGCAACTGGAGTAACAATCAATGTTTTCGATATGAGAGATCTATGTGATAAGTCACTCTAATGGAGTAACAACCAAAATACTAGGGATAATGCAACTGGAGTAACAACTTATAGGACTATTTTGGCAAACTTGTGTATTACAGGCAAGCTGCTTCTGAAAGCAGTAATCATCTCTTTCTTCACTCTAATGGAGCTCGTTATATTTTGGAATAGACTGTTTTGAGTGGCTGGTAAGTTGTGGGTTTGTCATGAGCCTGTGCTCTTATTTTTCCAGCTGCGTGGTAGGGGTTTCACTAGGGTGATGGATGTGATGGACCTCTAGCCCATCTTTTTGTTGATGAGCTTTTTAGGCTGCCCTGATATTCACCTGACATTTCCATTTCATGTCAAAAAAAAATCCTGGTGAGAGTGGGATTGTAATGTGAAGCACCATAATCTTCTAAGCAAAAGGAAATTTTCTTCAAGGGCTACTTATAACAGCCAAACCCCTTCTCACCAAATTTTCCTTCTCCTCACTTGACCCTTCCTATGAGCAATCATGCATGATGTCCTCTACTTTGTTTGCAGCAACAATAGAAATTCTAAAGAAGACATGAAGCTGTAATACTGGAAGAAAAACCTTGATTTGGGTATGTTTAAACCTTCCCTCCCACACACGGAATATTAAGTCCATCTCCACCATGGGTTAACCTCATATATTGTTATAGGTAGGTGTCTGTTTCAAGATCTCGCTGTCAAGCAAGGACACATGAAGCAACCTCATGTGTATTATGTGGTTATCATTTTTTTTTGTTAGAATATTAACTTGTATGACATAGTATCTGGCAAGAATTATTTGCATTCTTGGGCTGTGGCTTATTAAATCGTAGAGATATTTCATTCTTTTGCAGTATTCCTATTTTCTCTGTTTCATAATATTTGTAGTTAACTTATGTTCATTGTTATTATTTTTTTTGATCATCATCAAACATATGGCGTATCTGTTTCCAGTTTGGCAAAAGCTTGAGGAAGAAAATCAGGATTTTTTCAAGGCATATCATCTGAGATTGGTTTTGAAGGAGCAAATAATAAAATTCAATGCACTGCTTCAGACACAAGCTGATCTGATGCGCCAGATATGTCCAACTGAAGTGGCTTCAATTGCCATGTCTAATGACTCTCAAGTTCAACTTAGTAAGGAACACCCAACACCCCGTTTTTATCATTTTAACAGTTGACTTTAATGCTTGCTCGAATTATTATTGCATGCTTGTATCTATATATCGAGTTTGATGCATATATTAATTATTTAAATAAATGTTTTTGGTAAAAAAATAAAAGGCGACTAAAATTAGACCACTTTTGTGAGCACAAAAGTACTATTGTTTAATTTAACCTTTGGAATCCTCTTTATCAGCCTGGCGTAGTATGTACGAGGTTAGCGAATGCTTATGGCTATATATGAATAAAGATGTGTAGTTCTGTTACATTAGGGTTTAAAGTTTATACCAGAATGTAGTGTCAGCCAGCTTGAATATATAACTAGATGGGGTAAAAAGGATTCTTTTAGCCGACCCATGCAGAAAGAGTTGAGTTGAGTTGAGCATTAATATAATGAAAGTCCGCCTCTTATATTGCAAACCACAGGTGCGTTTTCACTTTTCATATTATATCAATTTACTTCAGAAGGATGATACAGCAGACGAGTGACAAGAAAAGTGAAATTGGAACTTTGACTGCACATGTATGAGACGAGTTAGATTAATCATCTTACAATTATAATTGTTCTTGATTTACTTTCTTGTTCAGAGGTGAAGCTTTGCTCGACTCCAGATGTTGCCATCATAGTATGGATTTGGTTGGTAGATGGGATATACTGACGTATGAGTTGTAGGTTCCAGGGACTATTTAAAATCGTCACACATCCTTCTTGGTCACTCATAGAGATATCCTCCTTTCGAGTCATTTATTTCAGATTAGCAACGGTTTCTTAATGAACATACGAACAACAGGCATTTGACTATTTCATTTTCTCTCTCTCTCTAACTTTGTGAGTACTTTCTCCGTCCTAAGATGAATGCCCATTTTCTAAAATATTTTGTCCCTAAATGAGTGTCCATCTTGAAGGAAATAACTAAAATTCACCTTTCAGAAATATAATATTCCTATGTATACTTGCAATACTATAAGTCTATGAGGTGGATAGTAAACATACTTATGTATCCTTGTTGCTAAAACTGCTTAAAAGTTAATTTTTAAAACAATTGCACTTTAAAGTCAATTGACACCCATTTAGGAACAGAGAGAGTATTATAGATTACTGTTCTATTGTAGGATATATTTATAATACTTGGAGAAATCAATAGTTTTGTGTTCCATTTCATTGTTTTCAGGAATCAGATAATTTAAACACTTAATTATTTGGTTTTAATTCATTTTCAACCATCATACCTTCACCCGACTTTCACTTTAACCATCATACTTTATTTTTAGCACAAAAATCACTTTACTTTGGAAAACCTCTCATCACAATCACACATTCGTGTCTAATTCATCTCTAATCTGTGCCCTAATCCGCAATTTTTTGGTCAAGATGAGAGGTTTTCTAAAGTAGAATGTTTTTGTGCACAAAATAAAGTGTGATGGTTAAAGTGAAACTCGAAGGTATGATGATTGAAAATGAATTTAAACTTAATTGTTCTGCGGCATTTCACACTAAGATTCTAGTAACCTCATTATTTTAGTCTGGTAATACGTTTCAGGAGTCACAGTTTTATTTATACCATTTGGTTGAAAGGAAATGAAGAAAACTGTGAAGCTAATGGAATTTAGTGAAAGGGTCAGTCTGCACTATAGAGCAGGATTAGTGCAGGAGCATTTTCAAGTATTCTGTTTGCTTTCTATCGATCAAAACAGGACTGTTCTTGCCTATCATTTATCTAAAAACAGGTGTTTTTTTTGACATCCCAAAGAATCGAGCAAGACCTTTTCCATGAGGTGTAGTAACTTCTTCTCTTTGATTTGTAATTTTGTCAGTAAGCTCTCAGGTTATTTTTACCAATGCCTCTCTCCTGATCTACTTAACAGTTCACTGTATCTCTAGCGATTCATGACTATGGATATAAGGCTTAAGAATCCAACGGCGCGAAGTACAATGTTGGATTTTGAACCGCTTTATTTCACATGCTTATTTCAGTGTCATAGTTCAAATAACCTGATAAGTCATTTTACAATGTTAGGACAAATTAATCATTAATTTCTGCAGTTCCTTCCACATGCGTTATGATTTTCGCTAGAACATGTTACATAGTAATTTCTGGGAATTGTGTTGCATAAAATTGTAGTAAAATTTTAGGGTGTGTTTCCAAGCCATGAATTTGGAATTGGAAGTGCAAAATAAATACCATGGGCTTCTTATTGCTCTTCCTATTCCAAATTCTAAGTCTGGAATTGAGTCGCCAAACACACCCTAAACGCCAATTTGTTTGTGCTTGAATGGACCTGTGGTGATGGCTATGAACATTGGGGTTTTGACTAAGGCCGTTTTGTGGTATCTTGTGGGTTGTGGTAAGACGGTGATTGACGATAAATAGAATTGCTGGACGGTTTGAGCTGTCCTGTGGTGTTGTACAATCTCAGATCCATCACTCCTTGTCAAATGTCAAAGCAATTGAGAAACAACTTAAAATGGCAGATGCACCATAAGCGACTAAAGGGATACAAACGTTCCTTAAAGAACAAATTAATATTAGTCCAAACATATTTATTTGTCTGTCCTTCAATAAACTCACATAAACAATCATAGGCTTGTTCGAGTGAACAACACCTTGGCGGCTTTAATGCTGTGAATAAAAAAATTACGTGCGACACTCGTCAACCTGTTTCATGCATTTTTGTTAGCAGCTCCATTAAAGAATTAAATTGGTTCCAAGTTGATGTTTTGACCACCGTTGGATGTGGATCCTACATCATTTCATTGTTAGTACAAGAAGAAAGAGAACATCCTGAGAGGCTCGACTATTCATGTTTTTGGTCCTAAAGTGAAAGTATATGAAGTGGAATACAGACGCTCATTTTTTGGGATAAAACTGTCTGGAAGCTTAATTCAAACACTAATGGGGCAAGCACTGGATAACCGAAGAACTAAGTTACAGTGAGGAAGGGCCTGCTGTGTCCGCCATTGTCCCACTCCCCAATCATCTTCTACCTTGTCAAATAATGTCTTAGTAGGCGAGGAGTCTCTCTCTCTCTCTCTCTTTTAGTTAATTAATTAATTAATTTATTTTACCGATGACATATGAAGGAGGATTCATGTTAGCCGACCCCAAATTACAAGGAAAAAAAATAAAAGAATGGTCAAGGTTTTAGTCAAATTGTTTCAGTTTGACTTAATTTGTGCTTTATTATTGACAGTGCACCAAAATTCAGCCTGTTTAGCCGAAGAGCATACTGAACCTGCTCAAAGTTCACAAAATCATCATCCATCTTTCGGAGTAAGTTTGCCAAATGCCTACACTAATGGAGGGTCACCACTTCAACCATGCATGCAAACTGCTATAGATACGTCTGTGCAGGCCAGAAGAAATAATGTTTCACCAAACATGTTGGCTCAGAACTCAAACATGGGAATGACTCAAGGAACAAATGGGGGTTTGATCAAATCAGAAGCTGGCTATGAAGCCTATGGTACTGATGGAAACATTTTGGAAAGGCAACCTACAAATGGTGAGGTTCCTGCTTCATCTTTCAATGGCTTAGAAGGCAATGAAACTATTCTGGATCCGGATATTTCTTCGTTTGGATTTCTAGGGCAAATTCCTCGGAACTTCAGCTTATCAGACTTGACTGCTGACTTTTCCAATTGTTCAGGTTCGCTCTCTCTCCCCCCTCACCCACTACACACAAAAAGTTAATCCCTCTATCCCAAAATGAATGTTCATTTTTTATTTTGGAGAAATTTAAGAAAATCAACATTTTTTTTATAAATTTTAGTAACTAAGTTGTATAAAAATCTTTGTTTTCTACTTTTTAAACTTTTAGTTTTGCAAGTATATAATGTATATTGATTTCTTTCTTTTCTTTTTTTTTTTTGGTAAAAAAATATATAGGGACAGTTTTACGCAAAAAGGTCATTCATTTTGGGACAAAAACTTCCTGAAAGTGGTCATTCATTTTGGGACGGAGGGAGTAATAAAAAACACAAACTGTCGCCACTGATTTCCACTCGTACCCACAATAAAGCTCAATATTATTCATGTTTTTAGATATATTGGGGAGCTACTCAAGATCGCCCTATTTAGCAACCGAAACTGATGACTTCATGAATCCGCGTGGTAGGGTAGGACACCAAGGTGAGGTCTATCATCACTGACTTTGTGCTTATTATGTGTTATTAGTAGTACTGATTGCTGTGTCCTGGACCTTCTGCCCTGTCAGGAGATGTTAAAAGGCTGGACATTATATCAAATGGCTTGAGTTATGAAGGTTGTGGAAGTGAATAATAAATTGTTTTCCATGCTACTAATTTCAATCCATTATCTTTTAACAATAAAGTGTTCCACTAAAATCATTCTTAAGCTAATCAAAGTATCCTATTTGAACGATGAATCTGTCTTCTAGACGAGATTAAGACAAGATATTTCAATTTATATGTGCCTGCAACACTGATATATCTACTATGTTTTATCATCATAGTTTCACGTAGTATGATAAATTACCACAAAAGAATGTGGCCAACTTACTTTTAAATACCCCACACCCCACACCCCCAACCCAACCCAACACACACACACACACACACACACTGACAGATGGGATTTACTTCTGGATCGTACAATGTTTGTTGCATGTCTGAAGTACTAATACTGGCATGTTCTGGACTTTGTACAAAGCACACAGACCAATTTACATCACTGGTTGGTAAAAACTTGTCCATTTTTTTCTCTCTCTTAGAAAGTATGAACAACATCAGATCACTTAAAACAAAGGAATAAGTAAAGAGTGTGTCAAGAACCTGTATCGAACATGCTTTATGCATTATATTGTACTCCGTAATTCTTTCAGCTGGAGCTGCTTAGGGAGAAAAGATGGTTCGAGTCTTTGTTTGGAAGATATACACTTTAATGAATTTTAAAAGATTCATTAGTTGTTTATATACTCCCTCCGTCCCGCCCGTTGCTTCACCAAAATGGTGAAGCACGTAAATTAAGAAAAGTGATGAGTGGGAGAAGGGTTGTGAGAGGGAAGAAGTGAGTGGATATGACAAGTGGGGCCCACAATTTAAATATGTGAGGGGGAAAAGTTAGTGGATATGACAAGTGGACCCCACAATTTAAGTATGTAAGGAAAAAGTGAGTGGGGTTGACAAATGGGGTCCACATTTATTACCATTTTAGGAAAGGTGAAGCTTCTACCGGGACACCCATTTGGGTAAAAGGTGAAGCTTCGGGCGGGACGGAGGGAGTATTTTTCTTTTGTTGGATCTGTTTGCTTCTACATTAATTGCTATTGGTTTTTAGGACCTCAGAGTTGTGCAAGCTTAATGCATATTTCTTCCTAACAGCTTGCGTCTTATATGCCTTTTTCTTTTCACCTGCAATACTTGCTCTCTTAGCCTCTTTATATATTCTTAAGCTACTCCCTCTCCGTCCCAAAATGATTGTCCAAAAAAAATTTAAACTTGCTCTTGTTCAACGAGTAAATTTGGACATCAAGTTTCACAAAATTTTGCAACTTTAATTTCCATCACTCTATTGTGTCAACATCAGTTTCAGTTGATTTCCCGTTAATATTGTCTATACGCCAACATGATGTCTCTTTGCCCTTCCTGATTTCACATTCCAGGTCGAAAGTAGGCGCAAGTTCTTGTATATAACTTCGTAGGAGTGAAGAAGGTTCAGCATTTCGAACCCCTTGAGTTACTGATTGCCGCACGCTGAGGTAATAATACAGTCAATGGGGGGATGTTAATCTTGTTTATTGTAGATTAGTTTTCTGCCGGTGAAGTTATTGATATGCAGTAGGTGTTATTTATTTGACTGTAATGAACTGTCAAAATCTTTCTATGCTTTGGTTTTTGCAATTTTTTAAAATGTTAATGGAAGAAATTCCAGCTCTTTGCTTGGATATTAAAGTGTGGGAATTTTACTTTAAGTTGATCACCAAAATAAAATGAGACTATTTTTTTAGGACGGGAATAAAATTTGATAATTTGCCTAACAATATAGTCTATATACAGTAGATAATTTGCCAGATAATTGAAGTGGGCAAGTAGATCAAAATCTGCACAATATTCCTCCCGGTACCATTTTTTATTTTCTCCTTTATTTTTGTAATAATTAAAAACTAAAGCCTCGTTTGTTTTTCATTTTTAGCTCTTATTCAGATCTGAATGAGTGGATGAATCAGACATAACACAATTTAGAATGTTTGTTTTTTTTTTCTCCATTCAGATCTGAATGAATCTTATTTTCTACTTAATTTTCAGATATAAAAATATCACTTATTTGCCTCTTAATTAAATTTTTTCATATATATCTCTTCCATAAACTCGTAATTTCAAAAATATTCAACTCAAACACTAAATCAACAACCATTCATCTCATCTCTCTACTCCATTAAATGTCGTAATCCTAATTTTAGATGTGAATTCCGATGAATATTCAAACAGTTTGATTAATTCAGAAACCGGTGTTTAGACGCTACCTCTTATTAGATCAGTCAAATTCAGACATGAAATCAAATTTCTGCACTCAACACTTAAAAAAATCAAACGCTTCCCAAGTGTTTTTTTGTGTATTTTTATACCACATTGTGTATCAACTGTAATCTTAAGTACTTCCTCTATCCCATCCAAAATGACCTTTCCACTTTTTTAACTTTTATGAATGAACGTTGAGCAATAGTTTTAGATTGATTTAATTATGCTAATGAAAATCTAAAACTATTATTGATAGTATTGTTGATGATGTATCAATAACAAGTTTTAATTTTTTTTTTTGTATAATTAAATCAATCTAAAATTATTGCTCAAATGTCTTTCGTAGTAACGACAAAAATGTGGGAAGATTATTTTGGGATGGAGACAGTATCATTTATGACATCTGACCCAAATTCCATTTTTAAAGAAACAAATATCAAATTTTAAAAAGGCCAAATGACCTACGTATGTAACACATTTTTGCATTTTTTTTTCCAAATAATGCAACCTACTCGTTAGTGACAAACGTATATAACGTAGAAACTTAACAGAATTGTCAATGTAACATATATGAGGTGCAATTTATGACTCCTAGTAACCAATTTTGAGGGGGTCTAGTTGTAAACTTCGGTTAGAAAAAAACTGACTGAAAGTTTGTCCCTTCTTTCCCATAAACCCAACAACCACCCACCAACCTCCCTGTTTTTAACCCACCTCTACGCCACCATCTCTCTCTACCCCGACCACCACACCACCCCCACCCACCATCCATATCAATCCCCACCAAAACCCACCTAATCACCAACTCACCAAAAATCCACAATTTTAAACCCACCATTTATTAGTACAAGAATACACGAGAAAAAAATAAATGACACCTTCCATGTTTGAAATTAAACAACCAAAAACAAATTTCAAGCTCCAAAAACACATTTCAACTTTCTGGAATCCATTTATTTAACAAGTGTTAGTTATCTTCTTATGTGGCTTGTCCACGTCAACTAGACGTTAAGATTTTGTAACGGACTTTGGTAAAAAAAAGTAGGGTTAATTACAATTTAGGGCCTGAAGTCTTGTATGAGGTCCCCAAATGATGCCTGACTTTTTTTTTTTTTTAGCGATTTAGGGCCTGACATTACATTTTTTGATCAAATCAGGGCTTTTTGACGGATTTTGTTAGAAAAATTAGTTAAGTGACGAATTTTGGACTAAATTGAAATGCAAATTAGTTATTAAGGACTGTAATGTAAATTTTTAAAAATTGATGACCGTTACAAAATATTTTTTAAAAATAATATTTTTTGAAAATATAATATATTGTGAAAAGCTGTAATTTTTTTTATAATTTTTAAAATATGTTAAAATAAATGTTATAAATATAAAAAAAAATTGTATTTTTAAAGAAAATAGTATTGTTTTTAAAAAAAATTAATTAATTATTAACGTAAATCTTGTAATATTTTTTTTTTTTTAAATAAATACCTTGTCCACCTCAAAAACTAGGCCCCAAAACCAAATCTTCTCTCCAATTTAGAGTAAACAAATTAATTAATTGTGAAAATTTTATTTAAAAAAATTGTAAAATACCGTTTTTTACTAATTGTAAAAATTTTGGGGCCGTGGTGCGCGGAGGCGGTGGTGGAGAGGAGTGGTGGGTTGGATGCGGTGGTGTTTATGAGTACTGGGAGGTGGAGGGAAAATTTTATTTAAAAAATTGTAAAATACCGTTTTTTACTAATTTTTAAAAATAAATTGTTTATGATTATGTATTTTTAAAGACAATTTTATTTTTTTGAAAAAAAAACTAAAATATTTTTTTAAAATAAATTAATTTTATTTTAAAGCCCTGATTTGATCAAAAAATGTAATGTCAGGCCCTAATTTGTAAGGTTTATATTCAACAATAAAAAAGTGAGACGATCATTTTGGGATAGAGGGAGTATCCTGTACACACAAAAAATTACATTACTACATTCAAACTAACTCCATTTAGCCTATATGTGTTGGGATGGTCAATCATATTTTGGTCACAGAAATTTATTTTTATTATAAAAATAAAAATTTGTGTACACTTGATCACCGATTTTTTAAGAGATGGAGAATATATAATTTACACAAACTCGCATAATGATTTGAGCTTATAAAATTTACACAAACTTGCTCACAAAATTATCTTTGACAAACAGTAGTTTGGTAGGCTATTTTGTCTGTCAATTATATAGTCATTTATTAAATGAATCAAATATTAATCAATTTACAGTAGGATAACAATTCAATTATCAAATTATTCTTAGTCAATAGCATATTTGAAATGAATGTCCAAAAAGTTTTGAAATTTATTTTTGATCAAGAGCAAATTTGATTTTTTTTTTGACATTCCATTATGGACGGAGGGAGTATTTTTCATTATTGTATGCATAAACTTTATTTGTCAGGAGAGCCTAACATTGTTTAGCAAATCAAGTACGGATTCAAATTCATAAACTTAATGTATAATGAATTTATTGTCGTTAATAATATGATTCTTTTTATTTCAAAAAAAAAAAAACCCTATCGTTACGTTGGATATTGTGAGAAATATTGAATCGATATATTTAAATTACAAGTGTATAAATATATTCAAAACATATCATTTATGGAAGGGACTCTTGAAGTGGGACGGACCAAAAGGGAAAGTAGGACCCTTGAAGTGGGACGGAGGGAGTATCATTTATTAGTATACGAATAATAGTAATAATAAATAAATATCATATTTGTTTACATTAACTCATCATGAACGTAATTATAATATTCATTTCCAATTTAACTTATTTAATTTTGAGAAGAAAAATCAAAATCTTAAAAAACTAACATTTGTGTTAAATGAATTTTTTTTTTCCAAACAATCCACTCCCTCATCAAACCTAACCCACTTCTTCCTATCCCTCTTTCAAAATACCAATTCATACTATCTTTATTTTTTAGAATATTGACATGCACTTCAAATAAAAGAATTTCTTTTTTGTGTCAAAATCGAATGAAAGTAGTCTCAATTTTTGGAAGAATTTTTTTATTATTTTTGGTAAAAAAAAAATAAAAAAATTATTATAAAATATTTGATTTATATTTAAAAAAGAGGACTTTTTAAAATAAATATCGTATTTGTTTATATTAACTCATCATGAACAAAATTATAATATTCTTTTTCAATTTAACTTATTTAATTTTGAGAAGAAAAATCAAAATCCAAAAATAACTAATAATGTGTTAAATGAGTTTTTTTTTTTCCAAACACTACACTCCCTCATCAAACCCAACCCACTTCTTCCTCTCCCTCTTTCAAACTACCTATTTATACTACATTTATTTTTTAGAATATTGACATGCACTTCAAAGAAGAGGATTTTTTTTGTCCGAATAAAATGAAAGTAATATCTATTTTTGGAGGAATTTTTTTAATGATTTTAGGTGGAAAAAATAAAAAAAATAATCTATTATAAAATATTTGATTTATATTCAAGAAAGAGGATTTTTTTTTCTGTGTCCGAATCAAATGAAATTAGTCTCTATTCGAAAATGAATTAAAAGACTGTTTATTATTTTTTCTAGATTAAAATTAAATTGTTTAAAATGATTCTTAAATTTTGAAAAAAAAAATCATTCATTTTAGGATGGAGAGAATAATACATTTCAAACAAATTAAATTTAATCTAATAAAATAAAATAAAATAAACTAATCTAATAATATAAAATCTAATATGGGGGATAATGATAAGAGAAATCAGTGCATGCTCCAAGACAATGTTTCTACTTTCTACCACCATCACATTCTTTCGGATGAAGTAGTTGAACCGATGTAGTTTGAATTTATTATGTTTAAAAATATTTTGTTTGCTAAAATTTGTGTTTAAATCATAATCTAAAACAAAACTCTTCATTGAATGTGACACATGGCGGCTAATAATTGGTGAACATAGAGCTGACTTGGAATTTCACGTGGCGAGCTGTATGGTCTTGAAATGTTTTTGCTTTTATTTATTATATTGATATATTGAAGGACCATTATTGTCTCAAAATAAATGTTCTTTTAAATTTTTTGATCTAATTTTTTTTCATAATTCATTATATTTTTACAAATCTAAAATTTTAAAAATGAATTAAAAGAATGTTTATTATTTTTTCTAGATTAAAATTAAATAGTTTAAAATGATTCTTAAATTTTGAAAAAAAATCATTCATTTTAGGATGGAGAGAATAATACAATTTAAACAAATTAAATTTAATCTAATAAAATAAAATAAACTAATCTAATAATCTAAAATATAATATTGGGGATAATGATAAGAGAAATCAGTGCATGCTCCAAGACAATGTTTCTACTTTCTACCACCATCACATTCTTTCGGATGAAGTAGTTGAACCGCTGTAGTTTGAATTTATTACGTTTAAAAATATTTTGTTTGGATTTAAAAGCTAAAATTTGTGTTTAAATCAAAATCTAAAATAAAACTCTTCAATGAATGTGACACATGACGGCTAATAATCGGTGAACACAGAGTTGACTTGAAATTCCACGTAGCGAGCTGTATGGTCTTGACATGTTTCTGCTTTTATATATTACTACATATAGATAGATTGAATTACCATTATTGTCTCAAAATAAATGTTCTTTTAAATTTTTTGATTTAATTTTTTTTCATAATTAATTATATTTTTACAAATCTAAAATTTTTAAAATGAATTAAAAGAATGTTTATTATTTTTTCTAAATTAAAATAAAATTGTTTAAAATGATTCTTAAATTTTGAAAAAAATCATTCATTTTAGGATGGAGAGAATAATACAATTTAAACAAATTAAATTTAATCCAATAAAATAAACTAATCTAATAATCTAAAATTTAATATGGGGGATAATGATAATAGAAATCAGTGCATGCTCCAAGGCAATGTTTCTACTTTCTACCACCATCACATTCTTTCGGATGAAGTAGTTGAACCGCTGTAGTTTGAATTTATTACATTTAAAAATATTTTGTTTGGATTTAAAAGATAAAATTTGTGTATAAATCAAAATCTAAAATAAAACTCTTCATTGAATGTGACACGTGGCGGCTAATAATTGGTGAACATAGAGCTGACTTGAAATTTCACGTGGCGAGCTGTATGGTCTTGAAATGTTTCTGCTTTTATATATTATATAGATAGAGGCTAATTACGTTGCATACACTATTAATTATTCCAATTTTAAAACCTAACTAAAACCAAAATAAGTAAGATCATCTTTTCGATTGGAGGAAAAAAATTGAAATGCTGACCCAAACCAATTACTTGGTAGTAGCAAAGGCAAGAGGATCTTGAGATTCTTGGAATACCCAATCATTCACATCTTTACCCTTGTCTCGAGAAATTTTCTTATGGAATAATTCTATGAGGCCATCATCTCAAATCATTCTCAATAAAATAAAAAATCAGGCAAAATTCGAAAGTTCACACATAAATAGAGACCCAAATCAAAATTTAATAAAAACTCAAAACTCTTTCTAACAGCTTCCAGTGCACTATTCCTCCGTCGTTTCTCTCTCCTGCATCTATGACCTCCTTTTTGAAAACATCTTCTTCTCCGTATATTCTGCTTCCACGAGTGTTCCTGCGCAACAACCAATTATCCCTTCTTCCTGGTCAAATGTGATGATTACTTCTCCTATAAACTTAAGTTGAGACTGTAGTTTCAATTTTGAAAAGAACAAATTACTCTTATACCTAATAATAAAAGTATTTTTTTTTTTCTGAAAGGCATAAAAGTGATTTTAGTCTTACACTTTTTGGTATGAGAGCGGATTTCATTATTTTTTAAGAAAAATTGCGAAAAAAATTAGTCTTATACCCTAAGGTATAAGAGTAATTTATGTCATATATCTTTAGGTATAAGAGCAAATTCTTTAATAAAATATAAGTCTTTTTAATTATTTTTAAGAAAATATAAAAATTTGTGAAAAAAAAAAAATTCTTATAACTAGGTATAAAGATGATTTTTCTTAAAGTATGAGGTTCCACCTTAAAATCAATTGGTGTCAAGAGGAGTGACATATGATCTTTATATGTCATAGGCAAGATTTGCCAATTCCCAATGCCCCCTCACGTGTAGCCAATCGGGTGGCACATAGTAACATCGTGGGTCGTTGGGCCTGCATGTGTAAGGACCTGCTCTGATACCACAGTTTGAGGTTTCACTTTAAAATCAATTGGTGTCAAGGGGAGTGACCCAGGATCTTTATATGTCAATGGCAAGGTTTGTTAATTCCCAATGTGAGATAATATCTCTAACAATTTTAGTGTTATATCTTTAGGTATAAAAACGAGGGGAGGAGTAATGTGTGAGCGTGAGTTTTTGTGGAATTTTACATCTCGTTTAGTCTTTTATAATTTTGATATCTCGTCCGAGGGGTACTAGAGTTCATGGCCCTTTTCTTATTCCATTTTGTAACTTAACCACCAATTCGTTCGCACTGGCGGCACAACATGGTACCATGTGAAGTTCCCAATTGTGTTTCCGGGTATGGAAAACTACTGCACATATGTTTACCAGCTGAATTAGAAGCGATTTCTTTAATGAAGAAGCTATTGCACAGTCACGATTTCAACTCTAGTAGCGGCCTTTAAAGATGTCGACTTCTTTCGAGCTGCAAGCTTAGAGCCATTGAACACATATCTTTTAGCGATACAACGGATTTGATTTTTAGCGATACAACGGATTTGATCAATCTCAATTTTTGAGTGGATAAATGGCAAATTCAACTGTGGCGTTGAATTTGTTAAAAAGATTAGTGGGGACGATGATATTGATGTTGCCAGGAATTTTCTCAGCGGCAACACAACCGTTGTAGTCAATCGGCGATATCTCCGGCTCCTTCTTCTCGTCTGCACACAAGCAAACGTCAACTAAGCCGGGGGCGGCTCCGGCGTAAGCCCCTCCGGCGTGAGGATAAGTGTTTATCTGAGAAGGGTAATCTGAATAACGGAAAGGTGTTTGTGGGTGTGTGTATTGAACGTACCTTGACATTGAAGACAATCCTTCACATATATACTCCTTCTCCCGTGCCACGCACGTGACCTCCTCACGTTCCATGCCTACTTTCACGTGTCAACACTCTATTGGTCACTTATGAGAATAATCCCAAAACACGTGATCACTTTTCCCAATGCCCAACCGTTTAATGGGTCCCACTTCGTAGATATTTATATGCCGCCTCTGATAAGTCGCACCACACGGGATCCATCTCTCGCCGAATATGGTTAACTGCGGGTCATGTCTCCTCACCATAATGTCTCGCCTCCTGTCTCATATCAAAGTTTCGCCGGCTTGCCCCATTATCTCGCCATTAATCCACTAATATCTCGCCCTTATCCTCACTTTATCTTACTTTCACTTCATTGAGCTTCCTTTTTCACTGAACTTAGCAGGATATTCCCCGACCCAATTTCCCGCGAACCATACCTGGGCTACCTTTATTCTTATCTTCTTCTTGGGATTTATCTCGCTTTAGGCCCAATTGACCACTTCTGGCTTATGGACTTAGACTCAGGCCCAATCATTACTTTTGGGCAGCATCAGAAGCCCCTAAGTTTGAGGCGAGATTCATTTATAGTCTCGCCAAAAACTTGACGTTCACTGTCTCGCCATTCCGCGACATACAATTCCTTCTCCAAGAAGCCAGCTCATTGGTTATCCCTATCTATACACGTGTTATCTCCATGGTGAACCCTCAAAATTCACTGTGCCGTCATTTGGAAACCGTGCCAAATAAGGGGGAAAATTTAAAATTTTTATCTCAACCGTCACATCAATCACTTCCTATAATTCCTCTCTCATATAAATACCAATTTCTATTCATAATTTCTCTTTTTACTCTTTGCTTTCTTACTCCCTCATCCCAAATTTCGGCAACCCCAGACTTCAACTCCGACGTAATTTCTTCACATTTACACCGCTCTTTTCTAGATTTGACCTTGAAATTGTTTCTTAAACCTTGTTCCGTTCATCGGTTGCCATTTGAAGTTGATTTTGGAGCCCCTTTTCTTTGGTTTCTCAGAAATCCGTTCACATTTTCCGGTGTTTCTTCGTCTTCTCCGGCCATTCTTCATTTTTGCCAGGTAATTTTTCCAAAACCCTTCATATTCTTTAAACCCTTTCATTTTAATCTTTCATTTTTGCCAAACTTTTTGAGCTTAGTTATTCCCCTTTGTCCGTCCCTTCAATTTTATTCCCAAATTACCCTTCATGGCGAGATACAAGAATTGCGCTAGGCGGGTTAGGTATGGTAGATGTAAAGTTTCTGGCGGCTTATACAGACGCCTGCGAACTACTTGGGAGAGATTGCCCAAGGCCGACATAGTTAGGCTGCTAGTTGAAAACTGGGTAGATCCCTCAGTCATTGATTCTTTTGAAATCCAAGGCCGCTTTCTTCTTCCCCCTTCAGCCTCTATGTCACACATTTTTACTTCCCATAAAGAATTGGTCTGATTTATCAAAGATAAAGATGACCCCAATTTAAGCGACTCATCTGAATCCCAATGTGTCGCTGACCCTTTTTCCAAACGTAGGATGCATTATAAATCTATCCTTTCTTCTTCTTCTTCCAGTGACTCCAGCGAGATGGCCGATCAAGTGACATCTTCTCCCGCCGCGACATCTAGCAATCCCCCTTCAACAGGGGTTCAAAGTCTAAATGTAGCTGAAGGTAATTTTTTTACCAATCCCGCTCACACTGAGGCGGGATCCTCTCTCGCTCCTGATACAAGCTCTCTTATTCCTAACCCCATCACCACTTGGCATACTCTTTATAACATTGATCCTTCCATTTATCGCATTTCTGACTATCAAGGAAACACTTCTCTCGCCCATCTGAGAGAAATGCGAGACGACATAGTTATCTTTCCTTCACAACTCAAGGCCGGCCTTAGGATTCCCCTTGATCCTTTTCTTTGTGAAGTTCTATATAAGGCCCAAGCCATGATTACTGAGATTCACCCCAACGCCCTTAGGATCATTACCACCTTCATCACCATATGTCGCGCCTTAAGTAAAGAACCCACGGTCACTTCCCTAGTTACTTTATTTAAAGGATACAAGCAAACCAACAAACTTGCTGACGGGATAGAAGAAACCCGCCTTTCCCTTCAATACCAATGAGGCCCCAAAGTCCTTACTCCTTTGCCTGCCAAATTTCATGAATGGTTGAGCGACCCACTCTTCGTTGTTTCTCGCGTGGGGTGGTCTCATCCCGCTGATCTCCACCCCATCAAACCCCAAGTTGAAACTAAGGATGCTTCTGTCGTTGGCAACAATGCCCTTATTGCCGCTATTCGTGCTTTAGTTGCCCTTCCTGCAGATTCTCCCGCTGATACACCCCAACCTCTTATCTCCTGGAGAGGTATTCTGCGAAATAGAGAATTACTTGATCAAGTTGGAATCGCCGACAACTTACCTCTCGTCCCGCCGCGGGTTCCAATAAGTCATGTTTACTTCGATGGATGGGAGCATCATACAGATAATAAATATGCTTATGAGTGCCAATCGTGCAAGGGTACTCGTCATTGTTCCGCCATGAATACTGTTCTTTGTATGTACTTTCTTTAACCTTACTCTTTTTTCAATTTGGTTTATGTTCGCATTACTCTAACTCTTAACTTCCTTTTCCTTTGTTTTCAGATCATCGAGCTAAATCAATGGAAAGTCGCCAACTCGCCAACCTGGACAACGACAAAAGGAGAAAAAGACTTGCTAGTGCCCGCGACGCGGCTCTCGGCCTGCTTCCCGCTGATCTGCCACTGCCACTGTCCCGCGACGGGAAAGATACTGAAGAAATTACCTTGGAGAAAGCCCAAGGTTCATCCAAAGCCAAAGCTAAACCTACTAATTCATACACTCGAGCAAAGCGACAAAGAAGGATCGCGGCAGTTTCATCCAGTGTCGCTCCTTCTGCTCCAGAGGCTATCCCGCCAAACCCCGTTGTTACTCAGGTTCCTTCATCTATTCAAGTTCCTTCTCCTACCCAATCCATTCCTCCCACTGAAGGCAATATCCCGCCAAACATCGTCCCGCCTACCAATGATGCCATTGCGACATAAACTGTTGAGGTTCTCCCTTCTGACCCTGTTCAAATTGACCCTCCTGCTCCTACGGAAAACACTATAGAGCCCGCTCAAAATGAAGCTCCTCCCTCTCGCGAACTTGAGATTTGCGATTTGACCAATACTTCAAACTCGCCTTCAACTCCCCGCGACCCAAGTGCTTCTTCTGCTCTTCCTACCCCCAGCTGGCTTCAAGAAAACTTTGAGAAACCTACCAACTTTGAAGGGCTCTATGCATTGTGCTAGGAAGCCGCCAGAGTCCCTCGCCTGAAGGGATTGATCAATGAAGTTCGCGGTGTTAATGAGTGCTTGATTGGCAGTTCAGCTCTGATTCGCGCTAGTGATCCAATCCAGGTTCAACGAGTAACAGATATGGACATAGACCATGCCGCTTGCCAAGCCGGGATTCACTTTTCAATGGTAAGTCGCTCTTCCATTTCTTAACTAATTGTTATTTTGCTCATTTTGACCTTTGACTTAACTTTTTCATTTAGCTTGAAGCTTCGATTATTGGCATCAACGATAAAAACCACCGGCTTAACAGAGATGTGCAACAACTGGAAAATGCCAATCAAATCTTGCGGAAAGACAAAGAGGTCCTCCGCGGCCGAGTGGGGAGGCGAGAGCGAGATAAATTAAAAGCTGACTTGACCACTTCCCAGGATCAACTCACAGATGCTCAAACTGAACTCAATGCCGCCAAAGTAAATCTCAACAATGCTACAGCCGAGCTTAATTCTGTCAGGGAGAATGCCGCTAAGCTTCTGAGCGAGCATGAGACTTTAAAGAAGACTCATGCCGCTGGCACTAAATTTTTCCAAGGCGAGATAGCTAAACTGCGGGAAGAGATGACAGGGAAAATCGCCGAAATCACTTCTCTTAATGCCGACGTGGCCAAGCTCAAAGAAGATCTTATCGATATTGGTGATCAAACCTCTCTTCAGGTTATGCGAGCTGCCGCTGCTGATGCCTCTGAAATTCCCGCCATTACAATTGAGCGACTTGCCAAATGGGGATCAGAGCCGATTTTCAGCGAGGTTTGCCGCCGTGGTCATTCCTTGGTCCCTTTTTCTGATGATGAACTTAAAGATTTGGCCGAAGAAGATGCACTATTGGGCAACGCTTCTTGGAATCCCGCGCCTATTCAAGTTCCTAATGTCATGGCTTTGTGGGGTGATCAACTTGAACTTAAGCATTAAATCTTGGATGACGCTAAGAATCTCGCGTTGGCGGCTTCCAGCTCTTCTCAACTCGCACCATCAGATGATCCCATAACTGATGAACCAAATGCTTCAACTTGATTCTGCTTTAGTACTTATCTTCTTTTGATCAACTTTTGTAACTTGCCTTGGTGGCTAAAAACAACTTGCTTTCTTTATTTGGGCCTGTGTGCCTTAAAACAATGTAATATTCGCGGCCTTCGAGCTTGCCTTTTTATCTTTGTGCTCTACTTGCTAGTTTCATCATTCTTATCTTGCCTTTACTACTTTGTTTTGATAATTCATCAAAAATCACCATTTTGCATAACAGGAACCCCCATACTTATACTCCCATCGAAAAAGTGAAGTCGTCTTTAGGCGACTTTACTTACAGTGCATACGACGCGGCTCATATTGTCGCTGATCTTTGTTTCTCTTTTGATCCTTCCTTGCTTTTTTAATGATTCTTACTTAGAAAAATTTCCTTCTTTTTGCCTTCATATCTTTCCTTGAACCACCTCTTTTCATACCATTCCTGCGAGATAGATATCTCTTCCTTTTAGCGACATCTTTTCATGCCATTAAGGCGAGATGTGCTTTCTTTCACGCATTCCGCGTCTTTACATGCCCTTCAGGCGAGATGGGCCTCTTTTCCTTGAGCAACATCTTTTCATGCCATTTAGGCGAGATGTTCCTTTTTCGTTTATAGTCGGTTTAGACTTTCTCGTTTATAGTCGGTATAGACTTTCTCGTTTATAGTCGGTATAGACTTTCTCGTTTATAGTCGGTCTAGACTTTTTTGTTTATAGTCGGTATAGACTTTCTCGTTTATAGTCGCATCCATATACATGCCATTCAGGCGAGATGGGACTTTCATGTTTATAGTCCTCAGATTTTCTTGTTTATAGTCGCATCCATATACATGCCATTCAGGCGAGATGGGACTTTCTTGTTTATAGTCGCATCCATATACATGCCATTCAGGCGAGATGGGACTTTCATGTTTATAGTTCGGAGACTTTTATTTTTATAGTCCGTAGACTCTCATTTTTATAGTCTGTGGACTCTCAATTTTATAGTCCGTAGACTCTCATTTTTATAGTCAGTAGACTCTCATTTTTATACAACTTCATGCGACTTGCAATTTGTTTTGATAATTCATCAAAAACCTTTTACCTTCTTATCTTTGGCGAGATAACACCTTATACTCCCATCGAAAAAGTGAAGTTGTCTTTAGGCAACTTTACTCCAAGCGACTTACTTATAATGCTTTTGGCGACTAATCATATAGACATTATTATGAAACAGAATTTAATCTAAACGAGATAAATTTGAGTCATAAAATTTCATACTTTCATTATATTCAAAATATATTTAAAACATGTTCAAAACATATATATCTTCTACTCAAGATACTTTCATTTCATTCAAAGTTTTCAAGACATATATAACTTTCATTCAAGATTGAAAATTCCATAGATTCATCAAAATTACTATGAAAAAGACTTTAATAAGAATAATTTTAAATAGACAAATTACCCTTATCTCTTCAATGATAATACTTTTTGAGGTGATCTACACTCCAAGCGTTTGGGACATCTTTGCCGCCCTCTTCCTTCAAATGATACGTTCCTTCTCGCACAATCTTGGCAATCTGAAAGGGGCCCTCCCACTTTGGATCTAGCTTTGCAAATCCCGCCGTGGCACCCTTGACCTCGCGGCTCCTCAACACCCAATCTCCTACACTGAATGATCTTTTGTTCACCCTTTTGTCGTGCTGGGCCTTCATCCTCTGCTTATAATTGATCATCCTCATTCTCGCCCTAAGCCTCTTCTCATCTCCCAGATCTAACTCGCGGCATCTTCTGTCGCCGTTCAAGACTTCGTCATAATAGGTCACCCTATGTGTAGGCAAACCCATCTCCGCGGGAGCCATTGCTTCAGAGCCATAAGTCAATGCAAACGCTGTCTCGCCCGTTGATCCCTTCACCGTCGTTCTGACATACCACAAGGCCGTAGACAATTCTTCCAACCAAGCCCCTCCCCTCTTCTCTATGTTCTTGCACAAAATTTCCAGGACTTGTTTGTTGGCGGTTTCCACTTGCCCATTACACTGCGGCCTATAAACTGCGGACTGCCAATGTTTGATGTTCAAATTCGAGCAAAAACCATGAAACTTCTTTCTCAATTGCGGCCCATGGTCAGAAATGATAGCTCGCGACATTCCATGGCGACAAAGAATCTCCTCCGTAACAAATCTAATTATCTGATCCTCAGTGGTAGAAGTTAATGCCCTTGCCTCTGTCCACTTAGTGAAATAATCCACAGCTACCACCACCATTTGAGCTCCTCCTTTGGCTTTGGGAAAAGGCCCTATTAGATCAATCCCCCACATATCAAAGGGCCGGGCTACTGATAGGTGTACGCTGCGTGGCGGCAGTACACTAGGGATATTGGCGTGTCGCTGGCACTGATCACATCTCCTCACATATTCTTCCGCGTCTTTCTTCAATGTCGGCCAGTAATATCCATGAAACATGATTTTATTGGCTAGAGTTCTTGCTCCTGGATGACCACCATACACCCCCTCATGTACTTCAAATAAAACATTATCCACTTTTCCCGGCTCTACGCACCTCATCAAAGGCCGTGAGAAAGATTTGCGGTATAAAATTCCATCTTGTACAGTAAATCTTGGCGACATTCTTTTCACAATTTTCGCCTTGTCTTCATCTTGAGGCAATTCTTCATTCTCCAAATAGTCTTTCATCTCGCTGACCCAATCTTTCTCGCCCACATCCACCTCCATAATTAGCGGCCTATCATATGCCGGCTCTTCCACAAACTCCACTACAATTTTCTTAGGCAACTCTTCAATTTTGTCGCAGGCGGCCTTGCTCAGCATGTCATCTCGCTCATTTTTCTCTCTATCAATTTGCACCAATTCCCAATAACCGAAGCTTTGCAAAATCTGCCTTGCCATATCACAGTATTTCGCCAAAGTTGAATTCACCACCCCATATCTGCCTTTGACTTGGTTAACAATTAATTGAGAATCAGAATGGGCGACTACCTGTTTTACCCCAATATCTCGACAGAGCTCCAATCCCGCTACCAGCGCCTCATATTCAGCCTGATTATTTGACATATTAAACTTGAACCTTAACGCTTTCTCATACTTGCAGTCTTCTTCTGGTGAACTTAGCGAGATTCCAGCTCCGCCTTTATCCTTGGCGGAAGACCCATTAACATACAATTCCTAACATCCCAATGGTCTTTCTCGCTCTTCTTCAACTTCAGGATCCTGCGACTTTGCTTTCCGTTTCTTAGCCCCCTGAGTTTCAATCTCCTCCCTCTCGTGAGTGAATGAAGTTTCAAGTAAAAAATCCGCCAGGGCTTGCGCCTTTATGGCCTTTCTCGCCTCTTACTGAATATCAAATTCTGTCAATTCAATCGACCATTTAAGGAGCCTTCCCGCTGAATCAGGCTGTTGCAAAATCTTCCTCAAAGGAGCATTGGTTAATACGGTGACCGGATGAGACAGAAAATAAGCTCTCAACTTCCGAGTAGCGATCACCAGGGCATAGGCTAACTTTTCTGCATTGAAGTACCTTGCCTCCACTTCACTTAACGCCTTTGACACATAATACACCGGCTTCTGTATGCCGCCATCTTCCTTTATCAATACCGCTGCAACTGCGAGATCAGAGGCCGCCAGATAGACATACAAATGGTCACCTTCCTAAGGGCTGCATAGGATTGGCGGCTTTCCCAAATATTCCTTCATCTTCTGAAACGCTTCTTCGCACTTATCATCCCAAGAGAATTTCTGGTCCCCTTTCAACACCTTGAAGAATGGCAAACACTTTTCCGCCGACCGCGACACAAATCGCCCCAATGCTATCACTCTACCATTCAAACTTTGAATCTCTTGGATCGTTCTGGGCGACTTCATATCTATTAAAGCTTGGATCTTCTCTGGATTGGCTTCTATGCCGCGGCGGTTTACTAGAAATCCCAAGAACTTTCCCGCTGTTACCCCAAAAGTACACTTACTTGGGTTCAGCTTCATTGAATTTTTCCTTAAATTCTCAAAGGTCTCAGCGAGATCCACCAAATAATCCTCCCCCTTAGTCTTAATCACCATATCATCAATGTAGGGTTCAACATTCCTCCCAATTTGCGATTTAAACACCTTATTGACCATCCTTTGATACGTCGCCCCAGCATTCTTTAGGCCAAAGGGGATCATCTTGTAGCAAAAATTACCAATGGGGGTTCTAAACGATGTTTTGGCCTTGTCTTCCTCAAGCATCTTAATTTGATGGTATCCCGAATACGCATCAATAAAACTAAACACTTTATGCCCCGCAATGGAATCAACCAATCTATCAATTTTCGGCAAAGGATAACAATCCTTGGGACAAGCCGTATTCAAGTCGGTAAAATCTATACACATCCTCCATTTCTTATTTGCCTTTAACACCATAACAGGGCAAGCTAGCCAAATTGGATAAGTAATCTCTTCTATAATTCCCGCCTTCAATAGTTTCTCCACCTCTCCAATTGCCGCCTTCTCCTTTTCCGCAGAAAGATACCTCACCTTCTGTTTGTAGGGCTCCACATTTGGATCAGCATTTAAGCAATGTAGGGCGACATTCTCATCTATGCCGCACATGTCCTCAGGTTTCCAGGCGAACACATCAATACTATCCCGCAAAAAAACAACCAACTTATCTCGCTCATCCTTTCCCAACTATTTCCCAATTTTTATTTTCTGCTCCAGATATTCATCATTAACAATTACCTCCTCTAATTCCTCTGCTGCCTGAATGTCTGGTTCATCCCGCATTTGTAATGTATCCACCTCCATCTCTGTCGCCTTCCTCTTGTCAACACACCCCTTACCACCTTTGTCACTGCTCTTCCCCTTATTTCTTCCGACCAGCGACACACCTTCAGGTGTTTCTACCACAATCTCTTCATCACACTCCTCACTATCAGAATCCATTATCTCCTCAATAAGGGGCTCCTTCATTTTCACAAATTCCGCGGATCTTGACCAGGCCATCTCAGCTCGCATCACCATTAGCACCATCAAATTCCCTTCTGATTTTCCCTCTACCATCTCTATCTCTGTATCTCGCTCCTCATTTCTTTCTCGCACAACTTCATCTTCCGCCTTTTCTTTAATAACAATGATCGCCGACTTATTCCTCATGCTTTCAGTTTCCTCCCAGTCATCACACCCTCCTAAGTCGGTGATCATGTTTATTCTTGCATCCCGCACCACCAAGGCCGTGGAAAGTGAACTAGTGCTCGCCCTTGCCGCCGTTTGAATCTCAATCTTTTTCTGAATAACCTCCTTCACCTCACTTTTCAAACAAGCTATTCCTTTCGGGTGGGGAATTTGACAAGCTGATGCGGGATAGACACAACCATCTCAAAAGTCTGCATAAAAGGAATCCCTACAATAGCGTTGTACGGCGACACCAAGTCTATCACCATGAATTCGACAGTGCGGGTTCTGACCATTTCGCCTTCCCCAATCTCCACCGCCAATGAAATCGTCCCCTTGACCCGCACAGTATGGTTCGTGAACCCCTCTAAAAACCCCTTTGTACGGCACCAGGTTGGCCTCTGTATATCTCATTTTCTTAAAAGCTTCATAGTATAGGATGTTGCGACTTGCCCCGAAATCAACCAACACTCTGTGCGGAATACTATTTCCCGGAGCAATCGAAATCACCACCGGCTGACATCCATGGCTTGGAGTCAAGGCCAACTCTCGCCTTGAAAAGCTAATAATCCTCTCTTCACTCGGCGGGTAAGCGGGAATATGGCAGGTATGCGACAACGACATAATCTGATTACTTAGACAAGTAATACTCCCCGTCTCATGAATCACCATAATTTCATTTCTATCGCCGTTTCCTCCGTGGACTTCTGCATTCTGCTCGGGCACCACATATTCTTGTAACTCGCCCCTATCGATCTTGGATTGAATCACTTTCTTCAGATTGTAACATTCATCAGTATCATGCCCTCTGTCTCTATGATAATTGCAATATTGATTCAAGTTCCTCCTTCCTCTATCTGTCATTTCGAATGCTGCTGGTAACTCCACCGCCCTCAAAATCTCGCTAGGCCTGGTATTCAATCTTGAGAATCTTACCATCCTCCTTGTGCCTCGACCTCCAGCACGGCCTCCACCTCTGCCGCCACCTTGATTACCTCTACCTCCACCTTGAGTCGCAGTATTATCTTTAACATACTCAACTCTATCTTTAACACCTTTCCTTGCCACGCTAGACGTTCCCTCTTCAATGTCCTCACCACCACAATATGCCTTAACTCGCTCATGCAACTCGCTTAAAGTCGCGGGCAACCTCATCCTCAATTCCCTTTTAAAAGACTCTGATAATAGGCCCGACATATACATCATTATAACATACTTGGGATCAATCTCAGAAATCTGATTAGCAATTAGCAAGAATCTAATGGTGAAAGTGACAAGGCCCTCTCCCGCCTTTTGCTTGATTCGAATCAATTCTTGCAGCATTACTGGCTGAGTCCCCACTGCCCCAAATCTCGCTAGAAACTTTCTTTTAAAATCTTGATATCCCAAAATAGAGTTAACAGGAAGCTGTACAAACCATTCCAACGCTTGAAGCTCCAAAGTGCTAGCAAAAGTATTGCATAGCAATGCCTCATCCTTGGTTACTATTGCCATAGTCACTTCAAATCCCGCCACATGAGTTCTGGCCGTAGTTACTCCCGCGTACTTAGATAATGTCGACATACAAAATTCAGGAGCGGACTCAGTTTCCTGAATGTATTTGGCAAATGGAGCGATAAAGGAATCTTTCTCGATATCAACTAAACCGCCCTTTTCTAATTCCGCCAGTCTTCTTGCCATCTCAGCCATTTGTTTCCTTAATCCATCCTCTTCTCCAAAACGACTTACTCCCACACCCTTTCCTTTCTCTACATGCTTATATCTCTCGCCTTCTTTGGAATCCTTCAACTCTAACTCGCCATATTCTGCTTCATTTGAAGCAGTGTCATTCTCCTCCTCCTCACAATAAAGAGACGACACTTGGGAAGTGTGTGGCCAATAATACACCTTGATTTTTCGCCCGTTCTTCATGTACTCTCCCGCTTTCCGCTTCTGCGGCCCTTCCATTCTTGTTTCTGTCTCCTTATGCTTTTCAAGCTCTGTCTCCTTTTGTCGCTCACCGTCGTCGACCACAATGACTTCCTTATTTGCTCCCTTATTCTCTTCCTCTGTCGCTATCAACAAACCCTACGGGATAGGGGTAGGCTTCTTCTTCAATGTCCTCAATCGCTTATTATTCTCCAACAATTGCAAAATCAAATTGTTGTGGATCCTCAAACTTTCCTCCTCCATTTCAGCTTCATCCTCGGGCTGTGGCGACATAACATTTCTTTCTCTTTTGCCTCCTGTATCCCGCTCTATCTCCTCCGGAATCACTTGTTGCGAGGAAGAAGTGTCCCTCGCTCCACCTGTTCCAATATTCCCCATAGGCGAGATAAGGCTCCTACCCGCCATTGTCTTTTGCCCCACTATCCCTTTCTCAGGAGTTGCCATTTCTTTTCTCACACGTAATCAAAAACGATGAACCCACATTTTGAAGATCTGCAAATCTTATGAAGATTTGAAGATTTGAACCCAGAAACTAAGAAATCACCTTCAACTAATTTCACGATCGTTCAACACCAAACTATCCCCCAAAACGCCAAACTCCAAAATAATCAAAATCAAATGAACTCTCAAAAGCCCAGAAACAACAACACATTCAAACCCCCAAAATCAAACGAACTTCAAATAAATCTTCACAAACACCTCCAAATCCACCTCAACTCAGATAAACACTTCTAAATAAAAAAATTGGCACCCAACCAATCAGTTATAAACAAGCACATAGTACTCTTTAAAAAACGGATAAATGAATTTATCAGTTATAAATAATAGATAAATGCATTTATCAACTATATATGTATTTATCAATTATTTTGATTGAAAAGGCAAAAAAAAAAAAAAAAAACAATTTTTTGTAATATCATAACTTAAATGTTTTTTTTTTTTTTTTTTTTTTTGTAAATAGCATCTTTTAGAGGTAATTTTTGATAAAAACTCTTAAATTTAAATCCCAACAAACAAAACTAGATAATATACTAGAAGATCATATCATTAATAATATGATTGTCTTTTGCTATCCTACTTCCATTTACAAGAATCATGCATATAACTAGAATTACTATAATTATAAGACAGTCTTCTCAATAGAAAAGTAAAATATGTAAAATATTTATGCAATTGAATTAAAAATTTAATGGACAAGATTTGTCTGAGCTTAAGCTTAGTATTCCATCCGCCTCACTTCAAAATTTTCAACTTTTTGGACACGATAAGAAAAAAAGGGGAGAAATAATAATTTAAGGCCTAAACTCACATGATAATTAAAAAAAGGGGAAATGACATTGGCCCACTTCCTCTAGGGCCCCTCATATGAGATTTAAACTCATTTTAAGAAATGACCTTTTAGTAATTTCTCTCACACCCCTCATTGTTAAAAGATAAATATATCCTTATTATTATTTTGTACGCATTGTACGTTCATTCCAGGGGACTGAATCAATTCCAAAACAGAAAATTGTACTTTAGTCACTGAAACTTTGGGAATTAAATATTGGTCACTAGACATTCAAGTATTTTAAATCAGTCATTAGATTCAGAATAGTTTTAGTTTAATTTTTTCAACCAAAAAAAAAATTAAAAAATTCAATATTAACGACGAATTAATCTCATAATTTACACATTTACAACACTTATATGTTCTCATATAATTGACTTATAAATCAAAATTTTCAACCAAAAAAAAATCAAAAATTTCAACAATAACAACGAATTACTCTCATAATTTATACATTTACAACTCTTATAATTACAAGACTATTTTGTCTTTTATAATTGACTTATAAGACAATTTTTTCAACCAAAAAAATCAAAATTTTCAATAATAACAACGAATTACTTTCATAATAACAACAAATTACTCTTATAATTGACTTATAAGACAATTAACTTATAAGACTACTTTAAAAAGTCTTATAAGTAACATATAAGACTTTAAAAAAAAAGTCTTTATATAAGTAACATATAAGACTTTTTAATAAGTCTTATAAGTAACTTATAAGACTTTTCAAAAAGTCTTATAAGTTACTTATAAGACCTATTTGAACATTGAGAACTATGTTGTAACTTATAAGTAACTTATAAGACTTTTTAAAAAGTCTTATACATTACTTATATGACCTATTTTAACATTGAGAACTATGTTGTAAAAAAGTCTTATAAGTAGTAACTTATAAGACTTTTTTTAATAAGTCTTTTTACTTATATGACTTATTTAAAAAGTCTTATAAGTTACTCATAAGACTTATTAATAAGTCTTATATGTAACATATAAGACTTTTTAAAAAGTCTTATAAATAACTTATAAGACTTTTTAAAAAGTCTTATACGTTACTTATAAGACCAATTTGAACATTGAGAACTATGTTGTAAAAAAGTCTTATAAGTAGTAATTATAAGACTTTTTTTAATAAGTCTTTTTACGTATAAGACTTATTAAAAAAGTCTTATAAGTTACTTATAAGACTTATTAATAAGTCTTATATGTAACATATAAGACTTTTTAAAAAACAATTTGAACATTGAGAACTATGTTGTAAAAAAGTCTTATAAGTAGTAACTTATAAGACTTTTTCTAACAATTCTTTTTACTTAAGACTTATTAAAAAAATCTTATAAGTTACTTATAAGACTTATTAATAAGTCTTATATGTAAGAGCAACTAAAACAAGCTCCAATATTTATTTATTTTTGGTACATTAGGAATAACAAGCTCCAATATTTGAGAATTGTTTTGTAAAAAAAGTCTTATAAGTAGTAACTTATACGACTTTTTTTAATAAGTCTTTTTACTAATAAGACTTATTAAAAAAGTCTTATAATTTACTTTTATAATAAGACTTATTAATAAGCAAACCACAACTAGCAAGAGTATCATGAATTAAAATTAGCATTGATCCTGGTGGTTACAAATCATTTTTCGCTTTCAGACTTATCAGTTGTTCAATCGCTCAAAGTTGTGATAATTATTGGTCAATACCCCCACTACCACAACATTTTAGGGTCCAAAACTGTTTGCACATGTTTCTCAATCTTTCCTCGACAATGAGAATTCGTCGAAAATTCAATATCGGTTGATTTATAATTAAAAATCTGAAGCAAATATATTGATTGCAGCATAATAGAGAAATTGAACAACATGAGAAGAAGAAAAATAAAGTTGAAACTAGATTGAAGATGGAACCTTTAGCTGCTAAAGGAAGAGAACAGAAGAGGAATGAGCTTGAAATCCGAAATTGAACTTCAACCCTCGATCTAGAAGGCAGCAGGTTCCATCATCGCATCCAACCGCGATCTTGCCCTACCGCTAGAACAACACTCGATTTTGCCGGCGACTTCGTCGGGAATCAGAGCATTTCCAGCGTATTTCTCCTCAAAGAATTCGAATTTCCTCCATGGTACATCTCCTTGAACCCAAATTTCTTCCACTTTCTCACTAGAAACGGATGATCGGAGGGATCACTGGAAAAATCAGAAGGTGATTCAACTGATGATGAAGAACGAGGCTTTCAACACATTGGACCCGCCCGTGCCTATTTTCAGAATCGGGTTTATCTGGCGGAGTTCACGGGTCAGTCACGAAGAGGCTCATGATAAGATGAAGGGGCTCACCGGAGAAGATGTAGATTTAACCAGAGGCGAAATGGAGGTGGGTCAGGTACACCGAAACGGAGGCGAAATGGATGGAGATTCAGAAAAATGGAGATCGCCGGTCGTCGGACGGAGATGATGAAGGCGCCGGAGAGAGTTTGGAGAAAGAGAGAAACTCTCTGTGTGTGTGTGTGTTTAGAGAGAGAGAACGGTAAGAAATAAAATGGAAATGACGTGATGAGACGGAGGATAGAGGAGCTGGGGTGTCGGGGGAATTTTAAAATGGGGATAACTCTTTATTTGAGATTTAAAAAAAAGTTTTCTTTAAGGGGAAAAAAATTTGGGCAGAGGGGTCTTAGAGAAATTTTTCCATAAGATATATGATAAACGGTTTAGGGTATAAGGTATATGATAAATGATAAATGGTTCATGGTATATGGTATAAGATATAAGGTATATGACATATAGTTTAGAATACGGGTTATGAGGTATATGATTTAGGGTCTAGGGTAGGGGGCATAAATATGATTTAAGGTATAGGGGTTAGGGTTAGAGTATGGGCTTTGTAGGGTTTAGGATTTAGTGTATATTGGTATATACTATAAGATTTATGGTATATGATTTAGGATTTAGGGTATATGGTATAAATATGATTTAAGGTATATGTGTTAGGGTATGGGATATATAGGGTTTATGGTTTAGTGTTTAGTGAGTTGTATATATTACAATGTTTAGGGTATAGAGGTATATACTTTAAAGTTTAGATATATGATTTAGGGTTTAGGGTATGGGGTATAAATATAATTTAAGATATAGGGGTTAGGGTATGAGATATATAGGGTTTAGGGTTTAAAATTTAGCGTATAGTGGTATATACTTTAGAGTTTAGGTATATAATATAGGGTTTAGGGTATAAGAGTATATGCTTTATTATTATTGTTATTGCTATTGTTATAATAATCAATTATTATTATTATTATTATTATTATTATTATTATTATTATTATTATTATTATTATTATTATTATTATTATTATTATTATTATTATTATTATTATTATTATTATTATTATTATTATTATTATTATTATTATTATTATTATTATTATTATTATTATTATTATTATTATTATTATTATTATTATTATTATTATTATTATTATTATTATTATTATTATTATTATTATTATTATTATTATTATTATTATTATTATTATTATTATTATTATTATTATTATTATTATTATTATTATTATTTATTATTATTATTATTATTATTATTATTATTATTATTATTATTATTATTATTATTATTATTATTATTATTATTATTATTATTATTATTATTATTATTATTATTATTATTATTATTATTATTATTATTATTATTATTATTATTATTATTATTATTATTATTATTATTATATATTATTATTATATATTATTATTATTATATATTATTATATATATCATTATTATATATATTATTATTATTATATATTATTATTATTATTATTATTATTATTATTATTATTATTATTATTATTATTATTATTATTATTATTATTATTATTATTATTATTATTATTATTATTATTATTATTATTATTATTATTATTATTAATATTATTATTATTATTATTATTATTATTATTATTATTATTATTATTATTATTATTATTATTATTATTATTATTATTATTATTATTATTATTATTATTATTATTATTATTATTATTATTATTATTATTATTATTATTATTATTATTATTATTATTATTATTATTATTATTATTATTATTATTATTATTATTATTATTATTATTATTATTATTATTATTATTATTATTATTATTATTATTATTATTATTATTATTATTATTATTATTAATAATTATTATTATTATTATTATTAATATTATTATTATTATTATTATTATTATTATTATTATTATTATTATTATTATTATTATTATTATTATTATTATTATTATTATTATTATTATTATTATATATATATATATATATATATATATATATTATTATTATTATATATTATTATTATTATTATTATATATTATATATTATTATTATTATATATTATTATATATTATATATATATATTATTATTATTATTATTATTATATATATATATATATATATATATATATATATATATATTATAGTAGTAAGTATTTACACCAATTGTACAATTATTTTTATTAAATACTTTTATTTTTTAATAAACTAAATATCATTATTATCATTTATTATTATACAAATGAATAGATGTTTTGAAATAAAATGATTAAAAATGGACAAGTCAACATTACATAGAGTCAAACAAAACTTATGTGAATTTATGTTATTTCAGTCCTATTTTTACAAACAGGTTCGTGCGGATATGTTTGTAAAACGGGCCAACGGGCCAAAGATCAAACGGATATTCTGATCCGCGGGCCAAAACCCGATCCGTACGGACATGTTCAGTCCAGGCCCGTCCCGTATACGAAGCGGGCCGAACGGGCGCGGGACAAATAGGCCACGGGCGAACGGCCGCCCACGGGCCATTTTGGCCATCTCCATGCAACAACATTTCCAAATTCATGTGGACCTACCACCTCTACTAAACTAAGGTAAAGGTTTAATGCTAAAAGATTTTATAACCTGAATCTTGTACTAAAACAATAAAAAATAAAAAAATGTATAATATCATTATGACAACTAATCACTTTGTCATGTTCCATTAATCAAGATCCTAATCTTAATCAAAAGCATCTTTACAAACATAAATACTCCCAATCCCAATCAAAGCTTTTTTTAACCAAAACAAAACAAGAACAACCAATGTCAAATATCCTTAATTTCGCTTCAAAAACCTTAATCCCCCTCCTTTCTTTACCTCTCCTTTACTATGCATACACTCGCCGCCGCCCAAAGCAAACCAACCTCATCTTCTACGTCCACGACAATCTCACCGGCGACGATGCTTCTGCACTAGCCATTGCCGGAAAAGATGGTCCTACAACCAGCAGCATCCTTAGCTTTGGAACCCTCCTAGCAGTCGATGATCCAGTGACCGAGGGCCCGGATCCAAAGTCAAAGGAGATTGGTAGGGCCCAAGGTATGTACATAAACTCACAGTTGGATGGGAAAGGATTGTACATGGTTTTTTCAGTGATATTTACTGATGGAAAATATAAAGGAAGTAGTTTGGAGATTCAAGGGTCTGATATATTTGCAATGAAGGAGAGGGAGTTTTCTGTTGTTTCTGGGACTGGTTATTTTAGGTTTGTAAGAGGTTATGGGATTATGACTACAGAGTTTCTTGATATTCCTACTTTGAGAGCAATTCTTAAGCATAATGTGACAGTGAAACATTATTGAGATGTTAAATTTTCATGCATTTTGCATTTTGCAGATTCAGTTTTTTTTTTTTTTTAATGAAAATATAAGTAATTTCAGTTGCCTACTCTTACCTTCTTGAATGTTTTTGTTGTGGTGTGTTTGAATCCAAATATATACTCCCTTTCCTCGGTCCCGAAAAAATTGTCTCGCTTTACTTTCATGTCAAATTAATAAACTTTAGCCATAGCTTTATGGGAATCTAATTATTTATATGTAATTTTAAAAATTGTTACTGATATTATTAATAATGATGAAATAATAACATTTTTTAGAATTGCAAAAAGATATCTAAATTTTCATAAAATTATGATTATAGTTTAATTGAGTTTATCGTAAAATTCAAAAGTATAATTTTTATAAAATTGCGGTCAATTTCAGCATCTAACTTGGGGTATTTGTCAATTTTAATACAGTCAAAATTATATGCACCTCTATCCTCAATTATCCTCAATTGAATTACCATTTTTATCTCAAAATAAATGATTTTTTGTAACTTTTTTATCTAAATATTTTGTCCCAAAATTTTTTTTTTCATAATTCATTATATTTTTGCAAAACAAAAAATTTGAAAGCGAAAGGCAAGTTTATGATTTTTAGCTATTAAAATCAATATTTTCAAGGGAAAATTGCATTTTGGGCCCAAAAATTTATTATTTCACATTGTTGACCCTATTCTTTCATTAATATCAATTTAGGCCTCAAAGTTGTCAATTTTTTATCATTTTAGGGTTTTAAACCAGTTTTGTTAGAAAAATCATTTTTTGTCATATTAGGGCCCAATACTTCACCTGTCTCATTTCAATCCGTACTTATTTCAATTTTCGTCTGTCTTACTTCAAATCGAACTTTCAAAGTGACAAAGTTTTTACACTATTCCTTTCACTCATTGTCTCTCATACTTTACTTTTATACTCACAACACTAATTAACTTATAATTCCTCTCTCTTATCCTCTCTCCTATTTATAATTTTCATACTCCCACACATTTCTCCTACTTAAACTTTTTCTTACGGGGGAAATGATAATTTAGGGTATGAATTCATGGGGGGAGGCTGAAACTTTTTTTGCCACGTCAGGGACCCTAATGTAAATTTTTTGTAAGAGTGTTTTTTGTGAAAATCGTCAGAAAAGCCAATTAAGTGACATATGTCGTGAACATGATTAATAGCTAATTCAAATTGAAGTTGATTTTTCATTTAATAGGGTTAAATTAAATTTTCTAATTAAAAGAATTGAAAATAAAAGAGAATTTAACCCACAAGTTACTAATAAGACAAATCACTTCCCTTCAAATTTTTTCATTAAATTGAGATGTCCGATAAGTTTTTATAAAGTAATATATTATACTACATGCACATACAGTAATTAAAATTTATGATACATCTTCAATATTGTCGTCGGTCGTCAGCCGTCGTCGGCCGTCCGCTACCACCATTCAAGCAGTACTATATACCCTTATTTGATGCAGTAGATTGAAGAATATACTCGATTTTGAGCATGTGCAACCAGCTCAATGGCACAGGGCCCAAAAATTTGAAGGACCCCAAATTTTCTATGTTTAGTATATATATTTAGACCTCGAATTTATTTCAAAGAAGTACAAGTGTACCGACAGTACGTTGGATAAGGTGTTGTCTAAATTCCGGGTTGCCGTGTTCGAATCCCGAGCCATATTGTAGTTTATTTTAGTGACTTATCGGGCACGATACATTTTTAGCTCTTATGGGGCATTCTCTCAAAATAAAATTTACTCCATTTTCAATCCTTTTTCTTAGTCTTTCCTAATGACCACACCCTTCCCCACCACCACCCATCACCTTCCGACCACACGCCACCATCAACACAAAACCACCACCTCACCCTTCACCACCATCAACATAAAGCCACCACCCCACTACCAAATTCTAAGTCTTCAATCCAAATTTAAAATCAAAACCAATCCAATCACAAGCCCTTCACGTCGTCACTCCCTCCTCCCGGATCCAATTTCATAATTCGAATCTGTGGCGAGTGAAAGGGTAGTCAGCGGCAAAGGTGTGGGTGGGATGTGGCCCAACTTTCTGTAGATGAAGAAGAATAACTGAGGTTGATGGTCGGCGTTGTGGACTGTGTGCGTGAGTTTGGCCAGGAAAATTTGATGTGGAGGCTCGGCCACTAATGGTGAGTGATTTTCGCCGGAAAGGGTGGATTGTTGCTGGCCGAATTTGTAGCTAGGGAGGCCATGTAGAAAAAAAATAGACAGAGTCGGCACCTCACTGTGCTGAGGAGAGATCAAATTGGGTGGCAGACTGCAGTTGTCGACGGAAGAGAGGCGGCGTTTTTTTTTTCACTGCTCACACACACACACACATGCATGCACAGAAGCGCCTAAGAGATAAATCCTAGGGAGAGAAAGCCTTCCCTCTAACTTCTGGGGGGTTCGAACTCATGACCTCCAAGTTGAAAGCCATGTGAGTTGAAGAAGCGGAGAAGGAACCAGGGTTTTGATTTTTGGGTCTTCGAATACACACCTTGTTTCAACATTGTTATTCACCCGCACAATTATTAATTAATTACTGAATACCCCGTAATGAAATTGTTACAAAAATATTATCAATTGAAATCACTTTATTACCCTTCAATCTTCGTAATGTTGTACAACCGCAATTGAAATTTTCAATAATAACTACACTAACAGTACACCCGTACGATGCACGAAAATAGCATAATTTACCTTAAACCAAAATTATTACAACAGTATATATAATCAAATACCAATTAAAATTAAAAAATATAATATGAAATAGTGATATTTAACGTAAATATAGGAAAGTAAATAACAAAGAAAACAACAACAAATACGATTATGTAAACAATTTCTCTAACCAAAATTAGTACAACAATATATTTAATTAAATACCGATTAAAGTTAAATAATGTAAGAAGAGGTAGTGATATTTAACGTAAATAGATGAGAAATAACGTGGAGAACAACAAAGAATATGATTATGTAAACAATTTCTCTTAGACAAAAACTTGGGTGAGAACACTATGACCCGTCTCATCCATAAGACGGGTCGGATTCATGACCCATTACCCGCCCAACAAAGCCAACCCACGCCTCCGCCCAAGCTTTTTGCATATGGGCGGTCGCCTGCCGGAATCGGCCGCTCAAGCTGGAATCAGCCCACATTTGCCTTGGCCCAATCCTTCAGCCAACATAAAGTAATAGTTTGTATACATTAAAGTAATAGTTTGTATACATTAAAGTAATAGTTTGTATACATTAAAGTAATACATATATACAGAAAAGTAATAATATTTTTTCCTATGTTTTCTTCGTTTGGCAAAAGTAATACTTATTATAACTAAAATGTAACAAACGTGTTATTTATATATAATAGTATTTGTACATAATTGTAACACATATGTATAGGTATCTATATGTTTTCATGTAAAAGTATTACATTATCTATAGAAATATGTTACAATTTCATCTATCAAAGTGGTACATTTACTTGTATAAACTATTACATTCATATACATAAGTTATTACATTTCAAAAATAATACATATAGTTTGTATTACATTTGAAAAAAATGGGTAAAAACGAGCTTTTATTTTTTTTAAAACAGGTATTACGTTTACTTATGACCAATGTTACTTTATATGTATACAGTCATTACATTAAGAGATGGTAACTATTACTTTTGCTCTGAAAAAAATAATAAAAAAAAAATTAAAAAAAATAAAAATAAAAAAAATTGGCCTATAAAAGGCTGCCACGTGGCGGGTCATGCTCCATGGGTCATGGGTCGACCCGTCTCATGCATGAGACGGATCCCATGTTCTCACAGGAGACCGGCTCTTTCTCTTAACCAAATAACATCTTGAATCAAAAATACTTAAAGACATTAAATACATATATATATATATTAAATCAATCCGTACTAGTTTAGAAATAATAAACGGAAAAGGAAACCCAATTTTTTTAGACAACCCAAAACCCCAATTTTTCCATCCCCAGTAAACATCAAATTTTATTTCGTAAATTAAAAGTTTTAATTTCTTTGTAACATATTCAAAATATTAAAACTTTATCCCTATGTAGAAAAGTAAATTATGGCTAAATCTAATAATGACTTAAATAACTAAATAAATAAAGTTTTCTTTTAAATGATTACAACTCTATATATGAAGAGATGTTAATAAAAAGAAGGTGAAAATATTAAATTGTTAACTTCACATCTCTCCCCCTCCCATACCTCACCCCCATCCACCTATTACAAATTCATCATCACCCTAAAATTTGCAAATACGTCTCTCATCTCACATATATTACTGAAAAATTATATCCACTTTTTTTAATAATTTTTTTATCAAACGACAAATCAACTCATTCACAATAATATAATAGACGACACTACACAAACGTCGAAAGCTCAACTCAAACATCAATAGTAGTTCTATATTTTAACTTACAACAAAGATTTTTACAATCATTTAAAGAAAAAAAAACATCACCTAATAGATTTTATCTTCTTAATATATGTATAGAGTAATCTCATTTCACCCCTAAAATATTTCATATCTCTTCCCCACTTAATCAATTATACATACATAATTATCTTAATCATTTGAAAAGAAAAATATATTACGTATAATTCTAATAGTGACTTAAATAAATAAATAAGTAAATATTTTTTATTTCGAATGATTGAAACTCTATATATGTAGAGATATTTAATTTCAACTCTATATGTATATGTCACAATTCAGAAAATCATCATTACATCAATGTAACAATCAAATAATTAATTTTGTAAATAAAGTTTATTACAATCAAATAAAGGGAAAAAAAACATCATCTAATAGACTTTATCTTCATAATATATGTACAGAGTAATCTCATTTCACCCCTAAAATATTTCATATCTCTTCCCCATTTAATCAATTATACATACATAATTATCTTAATCATTTGAAAAGAAAAATATATTATGTATAAATATAATAGTGACTTAAACAAATAAATAAATAAATAAGTAAATATGTTTTTATTTTGAATGATTGAAACTCTATATATGTAGAGATATTTAATTTCAACTCTTTATATATATATATATATATATATATATATATATATATATATATATATATATATATATATATATATATATATATATATATATATATATCACAATTCAAAAAAACATTCTTTCATCAATGTAACAACCAAATAATTAATTTTGTAAACAAAAAAATAAATATCATTTCTTAGTATACGAACAATAGTAATAATAAATAAATATCATATTTGTTTACATTAACTCATCATCAACATAATTATAATATTCATTTCCAATTTAACTTATTTAATTTTGAGAAGAAAAATTAAAATATTAAAAAAACTAACAATTGTGTTAAATGAAGTTTTTTCCCCAAACAATCCAATCACTCATCAAACCCAACCCACTTCTTCCTCTCCCTCTTTCAAAATACCAATTCATACTATCTTTATTTTTTAAAATAATGACATGCACTTCAAATAAGAGAATTTCTTTTTTGTGTCCAAATCGAATGAAAGTAGTCTCTATTTTTGGAGGATTTTTTTTAATGATTTTTGGTGAAAAAAATAATAATTTATTATAAAATATTTGATTTATATTCAAAAAAAGAGGATTTTTTAAAATAAATATCATATTTGTTTACATTAACTCATCATGAACAAAATTATAATATTCTTTTTCAATTTAACTTATGTAATTTTGAGAAGAAAAATCAAAATACAAAAATAACTAACAATGTGTTAAATAATTTTTCCCCAAACGCTACACTCCCTCATCAAACCCATCCCACTTCTTCCTCTCCCTCTTTCAAACTACCTATTTATACTACATTTATTTTTTAGAATATTGACATGCACTTCAAAGAAGAGGATTTTTTTTTTGGTGTCCGAATCAAATGAAAGTAGTATCTATTTTTGGAGGAAATTTTTTAATGATTTTATGTGGAAAAAAAATAGAAACAAATAATTTATTATAAAATATTTGATTTATATTCAAGAAAGAAGATTTTTTTATGTGTCTGAATCAAATGAAATTAGTCTCTATTTGTAGAGGAAAAAAAATTATGAATTTTGGTGTAATTTTTTTTTAAATTAATTTATTATAAAATAATTGAGGTCAAAGAATCGGGGGGAAAATTAGTAAATTCATGCATCCAATAAAAAACATTTGATGTTGATTTCAATGTCTAATATCTACATTTATGTCATGAACATAAATGACTAAAATATCCTTAACAAATTTCCAAATTTAACCACTTGATGTTAACGTTTTTTAGCGCCAAATTTCCATTTTGACCACTTTCTTGCTTTTAATATAGTATAGATATCTACCAAATATATCCGTAGCATTGAATCTTTATTTCATTTATCTATTAAATGTTTACATTTCTCCTTTAACTTTCACCAACCCTGAACCATGCAAACTCACATTTTTTAGCTTCCCTCCTACCTGCATCATTAGTAAAAAACTAGTTTTAAACCCGTGCGTTAAACGCACGGATAAATAAATTTGAAAAATTAACTAAAAAGATATAAAAATAATAATAATTTAAGAAAATATAATTTTAAAGATATTTATTTCAACAAAAATATGTCATTGTATTAATCCAATAATATTACACATATAACTAACAAATTGAATTGTACATATTGAAATATTTATTAAAATACAAAATTATTAGTGCAATATTCACCTTTATTTTCAATATCAATACCATGTATCAAAGTTTTAAAATGTTTATAAAGGAAGTGACATTAACATCACTTGATCACCTATTTTTTACAAATATTGTCTTTTAAAAGAAAAACATTATTTGATAAATTTGTGTTTTAAAGAAATAACTAACTAAATAACTAAATAAATAATAAAAATATTTTATTAAGTAATTATACCCATGATATTGAAATAGAAAATACTAAACTACTAACTAAAAGTTAATTTTATAACTCTATGCATTAACATTTTTATAAAAAATATAGTTAAGTTTTATAGCACGTTACTCATATTTATTCATATTGAAATATTTATCATTTAATTTATAATTATTATTTATATTTATTCGAAAATACTATAATCAAATTTCATATAATGTTAGTCTTGGTTAGAAATTAAAAGATATACTCCATTCTTTAAAAAAAAATCAACTTTATTAGAACTGACTCAACATTAAATCAACAATTTTAATATTTTGTCTTTTAATAACCTTTTCCATTGGTTAAAGAATAAAAATTCTAATAATATTTCATTTTTGAAAGAGCACTATAAATTGGATAATATTTAGAGAGAGTAAGTGCACTTTTATAAGTTATTTTTAATGACTAACCGAAAGAAAATTTAAATTGTAATAATTTTTTTTTTACAAGATTTCTTATGATAATTCATAAAAGGTATAAAATGCTATGATAAACTTGTACAATTTTTATTTAACAAATATCTCTTTTTAATAGTGTAATAATTACTCCCTCCGTCTCACGTTAGTTGAGACTTCTTTCCCTTTTGGGCCGTCCCACGTTAGTTGAGACTGCCCAAAATGGCAAAAATTTTAATATTTTATATTCACCCTACCCCACCCACTCATTCTCTCTCTTCATTTTCCACCAAACAATTTATTCAACCAACCTACTATTAACTCCACTCATTCTCTCTCTTCATTTTCTACCACACATTTTCATTATCTTATTCATTTTCCTTAATTGGTGTGCCCAAAAAGTTAGTCTCAACTAACGTGGGACGGAGGGAGTATGGTTTAAAAATAGTGTAATTATTAAATGTATGAGAAGTAATGAAAATGACTTTTCAAATTCTGATATAGTTTTGGAGGAAAAAGGTGTTTAGATCACTTGAGCCTTTATATATATAGAGAGAAAAGAAAACACACTCTCTTCCCCTCCCATTGATAAATGGCTATTTAATAGTCATTTATATCATTTTAATTGCATCATTTACCTTAATTTTAGTAGCATTTAGTCTAATTTAACTTCTTTTATTTTATTCGAGTTTCAATCCCGAGAAATCCTCCATAATAAGAATTTTCACTCAAAATTAGAGTAGTTTGCATATTCTTTCTAGATAAACGACATAACAAATTTTCTCTCAATCATTTTTTTATTTAATTATTCTTACATAAAAGCAAGTATTATACATAGTAACTTTGTCTCTGTGGGATTCGACCCACATTTGCCTAATCTATATTACAATCAAACTGTACACTTGCGGTTTATAAATTAAGCCGTTCACACCCATCAAGCTTACAAAATCTGTTTTCAAAATTCTCTCAACAAGTTTACTATATTATGTTCAAAGATCAAGCATTGATGCAATAACATTTGATCTAGGCGTAAATGTAACTATTTTGAACACTATAAGCGTTTTTCATTTTTTTAAAAATTTTTAAAATTAAATCCTCGTAACTACAGCTTGGTTGGTAGTGGACAAACATTTTTGCATGTTTGGTGACTGTTGACCGAACATATTTACGTTGCCCGGCCACTACCAACCGAACATTAAAGGTTGTTCAAATTGTAGTGGTCGAACATTTCGAAATTGTTCAACCAGTGTTGGTCAAACATTTTGATATTGTTCAAACATTTCTGCGTTCTTTCTCTCTCTATATATGCGTTCATGTCAATCTTTTCTATTCTTAAGCTTTGAATGTGGGTGGGTGTATTTTCTTAATATAGATGGGTGTTTATTTAGGAATTTACAAATATAAAATAGGAATATTAGTGGTGTGTTTGGTATTAAGGGTTTAATTTTTTTGATAAACTTAGTATTGCATGAGTATTTAGTAATATTATGGGATGAATAACAATTCATCTTATTATTTTTCTCCTTTTTTTTTCGTGCTTTGTCAGCAGACATTATATGTTAGATGACAATTATTCAATTGTCAAATTATAAAATTATTTATCGCGAGAAAAATTTGATGTCTTATTTCATAATTAATTATTTTATATTACCAATACAAATTGTATTTATAAAATATATTTTATTTTTTTAATTTTTTTATATTCATGGATAAAATATATTTTTTATTAGTTGGTCTTAGAATATATTTTTTTAAAAAGCTTAAGGAAAAATCATCTTTGCGTCGCTGGCACTTAAGTACATACTTAAGTACATATGTACCGCTTCCCCCGCTCGCTGTCTTCCCCCTGCACTGATATTGTTTTACACCAACAATGACACCCTTTCACACTGGCACATAATAATATATATGCACAGAAACTCTTTTACATCGACACTATTTTACACTAACACCGACATTTTTTTACACTAACAATGATATTTAATAATATATGCACTGACACTCTTTTACACCGACATCTTTTTACACTAACACTATTTTACATGTAAATTGACACTTAACTACACATCACTAACACTCGGAACACACAATTCACTGACACTTTTTTTTAATATTAATATTGACACTCTTTAATATTAACTAGTCTAACACCCGTGCGTTAAACGCACGGCCATAAAATTTAGACAAATAACAGAAACTAAATTAAAAGAGTTACTATTAGTATAAAGGTTAATTTAGAAAAATATTTTTTAAATAAAAGGTATTCAACAAAAATATATAATGACATTGAAACTTTTTTCATTATATTAATTGGTTTATTGTTGAAAGGAGAAATCATAAATAATGAGAATATTGGTATTTTAATCATGAAGTTGGTATAATAACTATGTTTCCTACACCTTGTGAAAAATTTAAAAGTGACAAATATTTCAAACCAGAGGGAATATACTCTACTCTATAATCATTAAATTTTAAAAAAAATTATAAGAACTAATAATAATTTTAAATTAATTGTTTCCACCAGACATACTATACATATTGAATTGGGACAAACTAAAGAGAAATGTATACTGTTCTATGGAAAGTACATCAAGCTTTCACATACAAAACATCAAATACTTATATCCGTCTATATTTCATAAATATGTTTACATATAAAGGACCCGTTTCCTCGTATCTTGCATTCATAATCCTCTAATGTCCAACGCGATGGGTCTATGTTGACACCCATGTACAAAAATCATAGCAGAATTGGTGTTTTTTTTTCTTAATTTTTTTACAAACTTGTAACTTGTATTCATGCTCTTATTAAATGGATTGACGGACATGAAGCATAATGGAGTAGTCGGAGTAATGTGATATTAATCCCACATCGTCTAGGAAGTAGAAATTGAAGTGCTAGGAAATGAAGTAGTATATATTGAGAGACCTTAGCATTTGAAAACCAATAGGGATATTAGTCCCACATCATCTAGGAATTGAAATGTTAGGAAATTGAGTAGTATATATTGAGAGGTCTTAGCATTTGAATCCCAATAGGGATATTAATCCCACATCGTCTAATAATTGAAATACTAGGAAATGGAGTAGTATATATTGAGAGGCCTTAGCATTTGAAAACCAAATGAGATATTAATCCCACATCGTCTAGGAATTGAAATGCTAGAAAATGGAGTAGTATACATTGAGAGGCCTTAGCATTTGAAAACCAAATGGGATATCAATCCCACATCGTCTAGAAATTGAAATGCTAGAAAATGGAGTAGTATATAAGGGGTGAATTTAGTAAATAACATTAGAGGGAATGAACCTAGCCTTTATTTAGTCTAGGTTCTAGTTTGAGCGGGAAAATGAGGGGTGTGTTGAAGTGCTTTGCACTTCAACCTTTATATAGTTATAGATATGTATATTGTTGAAAGGAGAAATCATAAATAATGAGAATATTGATATTTTAATCATGAAGTTGGTATAATAACTATGTTTCTTACACCTTGAGAAAAATTTAAAAGTGACAAATATTTCAAACCAGAGGGAATATACTCTACTCTATAATTATTAAATTTTGAAATTTTTTATAAGAACTAATAATAATTTTAAATTAATTGTTTCCACTAGACATACTATACATATTGAATTGGGACAAACTAAAGAGAAATGTATACTGCTTTATGGAAAGTACATCAAGCTTTCACATACAAAACATCAAATACTTATATCCGTCTATATTTCATAAATATGTTTACATATGAAGGACCCGTTTCCTCGTATCTTGCGTTCATAATCCTCTAATGTCCAACGCGATGGGTCTATGTTGACACCCATGTCCAAAAATCATAGAAGAATTGGTGCTTTTTTTCTTAATTTTTTTACAAACTTGTAACTTGTATTCGTGCTCTAATTAAATGGATTGACGGACATGAAGCATAATGGAGTAGTCGGAGTAATGTGATATTAATCCCACATTGTCTAGGAAGTAGAAATTGAAGTGCTAGGAAATGAAGTAGTATATATTGAGAGACCTTAGCATTTGAAAACCAATAGGGATATTAGTCCCACATCGTCTAGGAATTGAAATGCTAGAAAATTGAGTAGTATATATTGAGAGGTCTTAGCATTTGAATCCCAATAGGGATATTAATCCCACATCGTCTAATAATTGAAATACTAGGAAATTGAGTAGTATATATTGAGAGGCCTTAGCATTTGAAAACCAAATGAGATATTAATCCCACATCGTCTAGGAATTGAAATGCTAGAAAATGGAGTAGTATACATTGAGAGGCCTTAGCATTTGAAAACCAAATGGGATATCAATCTCACATCGTCTAGAAATTGAAATGTTAGAAAACGGAGTAGTATATAAGGGGTGTGTTTAGTAAATGACATTAGAGAGAATGAACCTAGCCTTTATTTAGTCTAGGTTCTAGTTTGAGCGGGAAAATGAGGGGTGTGTTGAAGTGCTTTGCACTTCAACCTTTATATAGCTATAGACACTACACTCGATAACACCAACCAATATAGCAAAAGTCTAGGTTTTCTTACATCCATTGCAGCCAATAACGAAATGAATGGATTTGAGTCTTATTTAGAGTTCCATCAACCATATTTGTACCAAAAAATCCCCAATCAGTCAAGCGTACCTCCGACGCCATATCCATTCCCCAGATTTGAAGCTCCTCAAATAGTACTAAGCAGTGGCGAAGCCAGAATTTTTTTACAAGGGGATCAAAAAATATTATAGTGTACTTTTACTTAAATTGAAGGGGGTCAAAAGCATATTTTTTAGCGATACAAAGCCATTTTCTCCAAAATTAAAGGTGCTAAACTGTCACATTTCAAAATTTAAGAGGGTTCATGTGACACCCATGGCTTTGGGGTGGCCTCGCCACTGGCACTAAGGCCATAGTTGGGGACGGTTTGAAGAACCATTCAATTGCTTCCTGTTTTGATCTGATTGTCAAAAATTTTAACCTGTGAATTTGAGTTTTCATGGTGTCGATTCACGGAAAAGAAAGAGAAGAGGCTGGATCCTATTCAAAAGCGAAGAAACTGGAAGTGAAAGCGTCTGATGTGGTTCGGCCTCGGTCGCCCGTCCTGCATACAAAACACGTTTTTTCTTATCTTAAAAAAAGAACTGAATTTTTGTGAGATTCTGCCTTTTTTATATACTTTATTTTGTTTTCATGTTTGATTATATAGTATTTTTATTAATTCTTTTAATTTAGAAATTTTCATTTAATCCCCTTAAATAAATGAAAAATCAACTTCAATTTAAACAAATATGTTAAGCATGTACATGACATATGTCACCTAATCGATTTTTCTTGGCCAAAAAAAAAATATCAGCCCCCCTCCCTCCCCGTAAAAGACCCCCTATGAGTTATGTCTCTAAAATGTCATTGGAAAAATTCCTCTAAGACCCCTCTGCCCAAATTTTTTTCCCCTTAAAGAAAACTTTTTTTAAAATCACAAATAAAGAGTTATCCCCATTTTAAAATTCCCCCGACACCCCCGGCTCCTCTATCCTTCATCTCATCACGTCATTTCCATTTTATCTCTTACCGTTCTCTCTCTCTAAACACACACACACACACAGAGTTTCTCTCTTTCTCCAAACTCTCTCCGGCGCCTTCATCATCTCCGTCCGACGACCGGCGATCTCCATTTTTCTGAATCTCCATCCATTTCGCCTCCATTTCGGTGTACCTGACCCACCTCCATTTCGCCTCTGGTTAAATCTACATTTTCTCCGGTGAGCCCCTTCATCTTCTCCGACGAGCCTCTTCAGACTGACCCGGTGAACCTGCCAGATAAACCTGATTCTGAAAATAGGCACGGGTCGGGTCCAATGTGTTGAATGCCTGTTCTTCATCATCAGTTGAATCACCTTCTGATTTTTCCAGTGATCCCTCCGATCATCCGTTTTCTAGTGAGAGAGGGAAGAAATTTGGGTTCAAGGAGATGTATCAGTGGAGGAAATTCGAATTCTTTGAGGAGAAATACGCCGGGAAATGCTCGATTCCCGACAAAGTCGCCGGCAAAATCGAGTGTTGTTCTAGCGGTAGGGGCAAGATCGCGGTTGGATGCGATGATGGAACTGTCAGTCTTCTGGAACGAGGGTTGAAGTTCAATTTCGAATTTCAAGCTCATTCCTCTTCTGTTCTCTTCCTTCAGCAGCTAAAGGTTTCATCTTCAATCTGGTTTCAACTTTATTTTTCTTCTTCTCATGTTGTTCAATTTCTCTATTATGCTGCAATCAATATATTTGCTTCAGATTTTTTATTATAAATCAACCGATATTGAATTTTCGACGAATTCTCATTGTCGAGGAAAGATTGAGAAACATGTGCAAACAGTTTTGGACCCTAAAATGTTGTGGTAGTGGGGGTATTGACCAATAATTATCACAACTTTGAGCGATTGAACAACTGATAAGTCTGAAAGCGAAAAATGATTTGTAACCACCAGGTTCAATGCTAATTTTAATTCATGATACTCTTGCTAGTTGTGGTTTGCTTATTAATAAGTCTTATTATAAAAGTAACTTATAAGACTTTTTTAATAAGTCTTATTAGTAAAAAGACTTATTAAAAAAAGTCTTATAAGTTACTACTTATAAGTCTTCTTTACAAAACAGTTCTCAAATATTGGAGCTTGTTTTTCCTAATGTACCAAAAATAAATAAATATTGGAGCTTGTTTTAGTTGCTCTTACATATAAGACTTATTAATAAGTCTTATAAGTAACTTATAAGACTTTTTTTAGTAAGTCTTAAGTAAAAAGAATTGTTAAAAAAAGTCTTATAAGTTACTACTTATAAAACTTTTTTACAACATAGTTCTCAATGTTCAAATTGGTTTTTAAAAAGTCTTATATGTTATATATAAGACTTATTAATAAGTCTTATAAGTAACTTATAAGACTTTTTTAATAAGTCTTATACGTAAAAAGACTTATAAAAAAAAGTCTTATAAGTTACTACTTATAAGACTTTTTTACAACATAGTTCTCAATGTTCAAATTAGTCTTATAAGTAACGTATAAGACTTTTTAAAAAGTCTTATAAATTATTTATAAGACTTTTTAAAAAGTCTTATATGTCACATATAATACTTATTAATAAGTCTTATGAGTAACTTATAAGACTTTTTAAATAAGTCATATAAGTAAAAAGACTTATTAAAAAAAGTCTTATAAGTTACTACTTATAAGACTTTTTTACAACATAGTTCTCAATGTTAAAATAGGTCATATAAGTAATATATAAGACTTTTTAAAAAGTCTTATAAGTTACTTATAAGTTACAACATAGTTCTCAATGTTCAAATAGGTCTTATAAGTAACTTATAAGTCTTATAAGTTACTTATAAGACTTATTAAAAAGTCTTATATGTTACTTATATAAAGACTTTTTTTTTAAAGTCTTATATGTTACTTATAAGACTTTTTAAAGTAGTCTTATAAGTTAATTGTCTTATAAGTCAATTATAAGAGTAATTTATTGTTATTATGAAAGTAATTCGTTGTTATTATTGAAAATTTTATTTTTTTGGTTGAAAAAATTGTCTTATAAGTCAATTATAAAATACAAAGTAGTCTTGTAATTATAAGAGTTGTAAATGTATAAATTATGAGAGTAATTCGTTGTTATTGTTGAAATTTTTGATTTTTTTTTTTGTTGAAAATTTTGATTTATAAGTCAATTATATGAGAACATATAAGTGTTGTAAATGTGTAAATTATGAGATTAATTCGTCGTTAATATTGAATTTTTTAATTTTTTTTTTGGTTGAAAAAATTAAACTAAAACTATTCTGAATCTAATGACTGATTTAAAATACTTGAATGTATAGTGACCAATATTTAATTCCCAAAGTTTCAGTGACTAAAGTATAATTTTCTGTTTTGGAATTGATTCAGTCCCCTGGAATGAACGTACAATGCTTACAAAATAATAATAAGGATATATTTGTCTTTTAACAATGAGGGGTGTGAGAGGAATTACTAAAAGGTCATTTCTTAAAATGGATTTAAATCTCACATGAGGGACCCTAGAGGAAGTGGGCCATATCTTATACCCTAAACCCTATATTACATATCCTAAACTCCATGCATATCCTAAATCATTACCATATATGTAAAGAATTTAATATTACATAATAGTAGTAATTAAAAGAAAAATATTTAATAATAATAATAATAATAATAATAATAATAATAATAATAATAATAATAATAATAATAATAATAATAATAATTTAACCTTTAGAAAATATTAATAATGTTTTTACTTTACCCCAACCCCTAAACCCTATATTACATATCCTAAACTCCGTACATACCTTAGTTTTTTCTATCTTTTTTTATATACCTATTTGTAAAAAAATCACCAATAAACAAAGTCTAAAATATTATTTTCTAGTTAATAAAAAATTAAAAGAAAATAAAAAATAAATATAGGGTAGTCCGTCCCTCTTTTCTTTTATATACTTTCATTTGTTTAGTTTTTTTCTATATTTTTTTTAATATAAAACAACTAATTTTCTTATGTCTAAGTGATTTTATATTTTAAAAAATAGCTTATTAAATGCTAAATTTCTTTTTATTTTTTTCCATATTTTTTCTGTTTTTTTTTTTAAATAGGAAAACCCGTTTGGCCCGTGAGTTGGTCCGTACGGACCAAACGGGCGGGCTTGCACATCCAAATAGACGTGGTCGGTTCTGGTTAACTGGCGGTTAGCCGGTTTAAACCGGCGGTTAGGAACCTCCAAAACCCTCAACCGGAACCGAACCGTGTAACCGCTATAACCGGTTACGGTTTGACGATTTTCCGGTTTGATCGGTTTTAACGGTTTATCCGGTTTGGGTCTGCTCGGCCGAGTCTTTGGTGTTGCTCGGTCTAGCATACCCTTTTTTTTTAATTTCTGACGTTCTGCTCGACCGAGCAACTCATATGACTCGGCCGAGCATGAGGCATGACTGGTTAAATACACTGGAAAATAACCCCCTCGGCCGAGCAACTCATATGACTCGGCCGAACATGACCGTTAAATAGTAAATACTTACTGGAAAATGTCTTGCTCGATCGAGCAACCCTCGTGACTCGCCCGAGCATAAAACCAACGGTTCACGATTTTTGAAATACACCAGCCAAAACTGAACATTGGAAAAACCGGTTATGGTTAAACCGATTGACCGGTTAAAAATCGACCGGTTTGTCGGTCTGGTTAACCAAATGGACACGTCTACATCCAAATTGGGTCGGGTCAATCCGGGTTTAGACCCGTTTCATCAAACGGACTGATGAGATTCAACCCGTCATATCCGCAAATTGGTCCGTACGGATCGGACCGACCCGTTTGGCCATCACCATTGTTGCATTAAGAGAAGACGTTGAATTGAATGATGAATACTGTAATTTTAAAAGAAGATTGTAACTTCATTAGTTTCAATTTAAAATTTTAATTTGATTTTACACAGAAGCCGCCAGACTACAATTTTTCATGTTACCAAGGTAGCCAATATTAAGAAATTAAGGCAAAATGGGACAATAATCTACAAAACACTATTAATAAAGCAACCGGGTAAATAATACGTAAATGGGTAAATAACAATATTTTTGTAATTATATGAATTTTATGGAGACAAAATTATCCAAAATAGTATTTATATTTTGTCATTTATAAAAGAAAGCAACTAACAATTTTAAAGTAAGATAAATTAAACAGGAAAATATGATTCTTAAAACTGGGTCGAATAAAGTACATTTTTCATCCATATTTGTTATTGGTATCAATAGGTTTTAAGGTGTAATCTCAAAATTTAAGATGATATTAGAGCAGGTTCGTTATACATGATAGCCCAACGACCCACAATTTTGCTTCGCGTCACCCGATTAACAAATCCACGTTGTAAGCATTTGTCAAAGCCCGACTACATATAAGGAGGCGTGTTAGAGAGATTATTTATTATCGAAAATTGACAAACCTTGCCTACACCATATAAAGATCATGGGTCACTCCCTTTAGTAACAATTGGTTTTAAGGTGAAAATTCAGAGTTTAACATGGTATCAGAGCGCAAGGTTACGAGTTCGATTTCCCCCATTTGAAGTATTACTCGGATTTAAGTGTGCAAAAAAAATGCACTATATTGTCATGCCTGAAAATGTGGCATGTTTAAAATTTGACATGCTCAATAATGTGGCATGTTTGTAATCTCTCCACATGTGCGATCGAGTCACACGTGAGGGGCAACGTGAATGCTTGATATACAACATTGTTGAGTCGCGATCTAACAACTCAAACTTTTACATCAAGTGATAACTCTAACAAAAAGTAACTGAATATTGCTTGGAAAAGGGTTGGAAACCATTGTTAACCGGTAACCAAAGGTTATAGAAACTTGTTATTTGATTATGGAACTTGAAAGAAGGTTATGTAAAGTTATATTGTGAACGCGTGGGGCTACTTATATGTGAGTGTACCTCCACGTGGTTACCTATGGATGGGTATATGTTAAGATGATGCGTGAAATACCTGTTGCACGACATCATTGGATTAATCATGAGTATGCATGTCATATGTGGATTATTTGTAACTCAATAGTGTTTATATACATGTTACACTATTTGAGGATTGAACATGAGTAATTGTACCATGTTATATATTGTTATACCAACGTGTGAATTTAATTTCAAGTAACTGTTATGTGCTTGAATGTGATTGATATCAGCTGATATTTCGGGGGTATAATGGAATACGACCACTTATGAGAAGTTGTAACATAAGGTGCTCGAATTTCATTATACCTGTGTCCGTTTCCACCCCACTGTGGCCACAGTTTGGGGCTCAGTTACTATGGATATGCCTAAGCAGTTCATAGGATACGGATACCTTACATGGTTCCCTGTAAAATGGGTCTTGTAAGGCGTGAATAGGCCTAAGCCGTTCACAAATAAAATGGGTTTGATTCCCAATGTAGTACGACTTATTGTTCAGACGGGAAAATGTAAGGTCAGGTAACGTAATGTGTTTAACGCTTTCCCAATATGATGTTGAGCAACTAGTTTACGTGTTGCATATTATTTGGCATCTTGCTGCTCATAGTTCAAATCGTTCGTAATCTATTTTAGAAATTCATTCTGTGTTTCAGATACTAGACTCAATATCCGACGAAGTAGAACCGATGACAGACCCATAGCTTACTGAGATTCTTTCTCACCCTGTCTCCCTTTAATTTTTTTAGATACCGCTGAGACAGGAGATCAGGATCGGTGAGGCCGGGGCCGAGTTGGATCTCTTTTGGTTGTCAGGGTACGTTTTGCTAGGAGGGGAGAATTATGTTTTGGGTTGTTATTCTTTTGGGACAAGTTTGTATATAACTTTTATAAACATTTTCAAAACTTGGCTTTGTAAATAATGGTTGTGGTTACTTGTAAATATGATGGTATGAATCTTTACTTTTAAGGTGTGATGAATCAAAACAGGTTGTTATCTCAAACAGGTTTATTAACGCTTCCATTTAGGAAGCACTACCAGAAAAAGGTCATTTAGCGACGGAAATTTCCGCCGCTAAAATTATATTTCCGTCGCTAAAATAAATCACCGACGGAAAAATTCCGTCGGTGGTCCGCCGCTACCAGCTCGTCGCAGTGCTCCGACGGGTCAATTTTCGCCGCTATTTTTTTCTTTTACCGACGGAAATTAATTCCGCCGGTGAATTAATGATTTCAGCGACGGAAAATTCCGCTGCTATATTAATTTAATTTAATTAAATTTTCATTTCAGCGGCGGAAATTTCCGTCGCTGTAATAAAAATTAATTTAATTAAATTAATTTCAGCGGCGGAAATTTCCGTCGCTGTAATAAAATTTAAATTAAAATTAAATTATTTCAATGGCTGAATTTACCGTCGCCGAAATTATTTAATTTTAATTTAAATTTTATTACTGACGGAAATTTCCGCCGCCGAAATTAAAAATTAAATAAAAATTAAATGATTATAGCGGCGGAAATTCCATCGCCGAAATTAATTTATTTAATTAATTTTAATTTCAAAGTAATTTCAGCCGACGGAAAATTCCGTCGCCGATTCTGAAATAAATTTAAAAAAAATAATTTAAAATATCAATAAACCAAAATTTTTGTACCCGATATAACATTTCAATTTATAAAACTAAAACTATAAAAACTAAAATTCAAATATCGCCGTACCAAATAAAAACTAAATACCACCGTACCAATTCGGGAGGGGGAGGGGGAGAGGGGGAGAGGGGGAGGGGGAGAGGGGAGAGGGAGAGGGGGAGGGAGAGGGGTGGAGCGGGGAGAGGCGGGAGGGCTCCCGCGGGTATCAAATGTCTCAAATGTTTACAAACAAGTATAAATTAATACAAAAATGTCTAAAAATGTCTAAAAATGTCCGCAATCAACCCGGGGAGGCGGGAAATTACCCCGGGAGTCCCGGCCGAGATGAGCCATCAACGCCGCCAATTGTCTTTGAGTCTCGCATGCCGTCTCTCGAATCTCTCGCATGACGTCGATCGTTCTCCTCCCGCATCTGCGCCTCGAACCGCCAAAGCATCCGCAAGCTTTGCCCGCTCGCGTTTCTCCTCCTCCAACGCAGCCTCCAGAGTGTCGACCCTCGGATCATGAAACGTGGGCCGGGCTACATTTCGCCGACGGCCGGTCGACGCCGACGGGCATTGCCGCCCGTAATCCCCCATCCCTAACACTCGGGCTCCTCTCCTTCGATGTCCCCGAGAGGTGACCTCCGCCAAACATCGTGCACGAAGGGGACGGGCTCGCCGGAGGCGTTCCTTCGGGAACAACGGCGGCTTGATATGCAAACAAAATAAAACAAACAATTATAATCATATACACAATGTAAGGTACATAAATAAATTTACATATTCAAAATCAAGTCATTTAATGGTAGTTTACTTACAAAGGCGAGTGCATCGATCGTCAACCCATCATGAGGTTGATCGGGCGCCGTAGAATTCCGAATATGGGTGCTAGCGTAAACATCCACAAAAGTGATATTCGGACCATACTCCCTTTCCTATAAATAAAATAAGCGAGATTATTACTTTGAAATTGTATATATAAATGCAACATTTAAACTGATTTAAAAGCATGCATACACTACATTTACACTAAAACTATGGATTTCATAGCATCAACATTGGCTCCCAGCTAACATACGTACATAAACCTATTTAAAAGCATCCATACACTACTACATTTAAATTAACATACATACCATGCGGTCGTGATGCTCGGCGACCGTGAGCGTCCCCCCTATGCAACGCCGCCGACCCCGAGGAGCCTCGCTTCTATTGGCCTTGGCCTGTTCGGATATAGCCTTCGCCGCAGGCGACCCCCAATATTCGCAAAATTGACCAAACACCTCATCGGTCATAAAAGTAGGACACAAGGGCTGTTGTCCCGCCGCGAGCCGAGCAGTATAATAATTTTTCTTCGTGGTACCTATAAAAATATGAATATCTTGTAAACATATAATGATGACATTATAAAATTAAAAGAGTATAATCATTGTTAATTAAACTAATTAAGGATAGATAAATATGTTACAAATAAAATCCTTAAACAGCTTGTGAGCCTGCTCAAAGAAAACAAATCTAGCCGTCGCCTCGCTGATGTCCTGATCCCAATAATATTTAGCCTACAACATATAATGATAACATTACAAAACTAAAAGAGTATAATCATTATTAATTATAACATTTTAATAACAAACTAACATTTAAGTTTTAAATAAAAACCATTAACACATTACCTTAAACTCATCCCACGCATCCTCCTTCCGCCTCTCGTGGCAATTTTTTCCAAATGGGCCAAAACTCGGTCATTTTCCGAGACCGCCGCATTGCCCGATCTTAGTGCCGGTGGTGGGGTATCCACCTACAAACCTCGCCAAGTATATTTATACAATAACATTTTAACTTAAATAATGAATTATATATAAAGCAAAAAGGAACCAACTTATATCAAATTAATGAAGAGTTACTTATCGGTCATAAAGTGATGAGATCCGCACATATATCCTCCCCTCGTAATCGACGGTAGTCCGAGTACCGGCCCCGCAGGTGGAGCTAGTACTACCGTGTGAGGGGTCAACACCATCGCTACCGGATCGGGACGGTTGCGTCCCAAGAATCAAAGTGTAAATGGGCTTGGTCCTCTTACCCTTGCCCTTTCTACTAGAACTCATCTCAGATTACAAGAAAATATTAAAATATACAACTTTAACAATAGGAAACAATATATTCACAATACATCTAAAACTTTAAAGTTCTAATAATCTAAAGCATTCACAATACATATAAAACTTTAAACTATTAATAATATAAAGCATTCACAATACATATAAAACTTTAAAGTTCTAATAATCTAAAGCATTCACAATATATATAAAACGACGGATATTAAAAATAATCTAAAGCATTCACAATACATATGAAACTTTAAAGTTCTAATAATCTAAAGCATTCACAATACATATAAAACTTTAAAGTTCTAATAATCTAAAGCATTCACAATACAATTTTAAACTTTAAACTATTATTAATCTTCGTCCCCATCATCATCACCGGACTCGAATTACTACAAAACTCGAGTTCTTCATCTTCGTCTTCGGACTCGATGAATCAAACTCGGTTCCTCTTCCTCTTCCTCTTCCTCTTCCTCTTCCTCTTCCTCTTCCTCTTCCTCCGATTCATCAATATCAATGTGCGCGAGATGACCCGAACGAGGCGGGGAGTTGGCAAATTCACTGTAAGATATCCTCCTCGGGTTCATCAACATTTTGAGGAATATGAGTGACATCATCTAATGGATGATTAGCCGATGAAACGTTAGGTGGCACCGGCATTTCATCCTCTTGATAGGGTGTTTCTAATGACGACTCAGAAGTTGTCGACGAGGGTAGGTTGTCAATCATGCTCCTAGCCTTGGTCATCCAAACAGCCCACAATCCGTCGGGTCGCGGACGAGGGTAGGGAGTCATGTATACCTGTTGTGCTTCGAGATGCTAAGATGAAGACGTCGTCGCCATTATGTCCGGGACGAGTCCTTTACATCGACGAGGTCAAATATGGGGTGCTTCTTAACACCTCGCACAAAGATCCCGCCAATCACAATTGAACAAGACAACACCGTTTCTACCGAAATACTCCACCTCGACTACTTCTTTCAGACGCCATAATAATCATTCCCTATAAGCTTCACACCGCTATTCCACGTCAATTTAGAGCCCCGTAAGCTTTGGTATGAAACACATAGCCATTCACGAAATAACCGTTGTATAAATGAACGTTCAAGTACGGAGATGATGCTAAATGTCTTAACCTCGCAGCCTTTGGCATCACCCGGATGTTCACTATCTATAAGACAATATTGTAACCAATTTAATACAATTTTAAGATTGAATGTTTAAAGAAGTGTATAGAATAAATTTGAATGAAACGAAATATTTACATATTTCCTTAGCCGCTTGGAAATTCTCTTTTGTCCTAGTTGCGATGAGTTCTGAGATAAATCCCGAGCTAAATCTTCAAACATTCTCGCAATAGGGTTAAACAAGGCATTTCATATGCAGTAATTAAACATGCATAATTTAATCGACGAGGCGTAAACATAACATCAATGACTTACTTGATATATTCCCCAACCTCGTCAGCAGCTTAAGAAGAACATACGTTTCGACCGCGGCAAACTCTTTAGCGGTTAACGTACGCGTACCAACCCGTTTGCCGAGCAACCGACCAGGATGAAAATACGTAGATGTTTCCCTTAGACGGAAAACCACCATCGTAATTGCGGCCAACCCTAGTCAATCTCGTATCAACATCAGAGGAAAATATGTTCCGACAAAGGCAACAATCTCATCTATGATAATGTACCTCCGAAATTGAGGCCTCGACCATGGCCCTATTGCTCATCTTCCTTTTCAATTGGCCTAGATACCTAAAAGTCATTCGTAGATTAAAACATAAATAATGTTAAAGAAGGTATATTGTTAACGCTCAAATTATTTAGAAATAGAATAAATTCAATTACCTCTCAAATGGATACATCCATCTCGTATTGAACTGGACCACCGACTCTAGCTTCGTATGCCAAGTGGACCGGTAAATGCTCCATAGAATCAAAGAATGAAGGAGGAAATATCTTCTCAAGTTTGCACAAAGTCACTACGATGCTCTCCTCAAGCTTTTTCATGTGATCAACACGCAAAGTGTGGTCGATGTTAACGCTCGGAAAACTCACTTAACTCGTTAACGCCACCCGCATATTGTCGTGCAAGAGACCCCGAGAGCAATCGGAAGTAGCCTATCCAAAGAAACGTGGCAATCGTGACTCTTCAAACCCCGCACTTTCCCTCCTCTACATTGACACAGCTTACCAATGTTAGACGCGTAACCATCCGGAAGCCTTAAATCCTTGAGCCATTTCAGAGGAGGAGCTTCTTTTCCTTTGTAAGCACGTATTGAGCCATCGGTCTAACCGGTTTACCATCGACGTATACCAAGTCTAAGGCCGGCCGCTTACGTATTTCCTTAAGGTCCTTTCGAGCTTTTTCGTTGTCTTTAGTTGTTCTCTTGAAATCCATCAACGTGTTAAAAACATTATCGAATACATTCTTCTCAATGTGCATCACGTCAAGGTTATGTCGAATGAGATTTGTTTTCCAAGATGGCAGCTCCCAAAATATACTCCTCTTGATCCAAGCTTATGGGTAGTCCCAAACCCTCGTATTTTGGTCTTCGAAAACTTTTTCCCCACCGAGGATCGGGCAATCTAGATACCTCCTCATAGACCGTGTCACCACTTAAACGAATCGGTGCCTCATCATGGTCAATCTTGTTCTTTTTAAACGCATTCTTCCGGGTCCCGAATGGGTGGTCCTCCCAAGAAATTGTCTATGGCAATCGAACCAACATGGTTTTCCGTGAGTGCGTGAGCGTGAAAGACTTTGTGTCACTCATACAATACGGACAGCCAACTTCCCGTGGGTGCTCCAACCCGATAACATCCCATATGCAGGGAAGTCATTAACTGTCCACATCAACGCAGCCTTCATGCCGAAATTCTCTCGCTTGAAAGCATCCCACGTTTCGACCCCATCCTCCCAAAGCCGCTTCAATTCGTCCATCAAAGGTCGGAGATAGACGTCAATGTTCCTCCTGTGGTCAAGCTTGGGCCGGGGATGAATAACGACAAGAACATGTAGGGATCACTCATACACAACCAGGGCGGAAGATTGTAGACAAGTGGCTATAACCGGCCAACAAGAGTAAGATTTTGCCCCAGACCAAACGGATTGAAACCATCGTAGCAGTATGCATAACCGTATATTTCTTGCTTCGTACGCAAAGTCGTGATAAGTCTCATCAAAGTGTTTCCATGCCTCCCCATCACCGGGATGAATCAACACACCCTCTTCACGCAAACTTTCCTTATGCCAACGCATTGCCTCTCGCAGAGAGATTTAGACGCGTAGAGGCGTTGCAGCCTTGGAATCAACGGCATGTAACGCAACCGCTATGTGGTCTGCTTTTTCTTGTGTTTTGAACTCCCTCCGATTTGGCTTATATCTACTTTGTCCGCAAATTGAACACTCGTCTTCTCGTGAATCTTCCTTGTAGAATAGCATGCAATCATTCTTACACGCATCAATATTTTCATAACATAGCCCAATCTCGCCCAACCAACTTCTTTGTCTCATAAAAGTTTGTAACCATCTTATTCTCTTTCTCGGCAACATCCGCTTAATTGCTTTCATGATACGATTATAGCAGATCGGCTAATATTGCAATCGCCCTTTATGTTAAGGAGCTCACCACGCCTCCAACACACCGATCTCGCAACCCGGATAGACCTTCTCTTGCAGTCCATAGCATCAATAAATTTCTTGGCCGCAGGGGTCGGGTTCTTGCCGTTGGTTCTCTCGACCAATCGAAGGAAGGACCGGCCGCATCCCTAACCATATCTTCCATATTCAAAGGTGGTTCTTCATTGTCCCGAATAATAGGTTCGGGTTCGGGAGGTACATGAATATTCTCTGGGATTATTCGCAACATTTCAGTGCGCAATCTCACCACCATGACGGGTCCACCGTTTGTACCCAACTTCAAACCCGTTACGCAAAAGATGTTTCTGAGTCTCGATCAAGCTTAGATACTTGACATTACAACACTTGTCGCATGGACACCTAATCTTACCATCCTTATCCATGTGACCGGTTTTATTTAATTGAGCAAATTCAACAAACCCCTTCAACCCTCTATAAAACTCAGGATTGATACCGCGTTGATTCGGCAACTTCCGCTTATACATCCAACTACGATCATCGTTAACAGACATTACTCCTGCATTGCAATCCATATATTATACGTACACTCAATTTAATCGACGGATGAAACAAAATCGGGATGTTAATAATTATTGGATTTCATAATATATTAACAGTCTATATAGAAGTAATTAACGTATTATCACTTCGGGATATTTGAATTACAAACTTAAAAGCAACACAGATCTTCTTAAAATAAATATAAAGCTTCTAACTCATATTTAACAATATATTAACAGGTCTTCTTAAAGTGTCTAGGAACTCGTTCCCGCTCCCGAACTCGAATCTCTACTCTTCCTCCGCCTCGGTCCCCGGGAGGTCTTTGGTCTAGGTATGTTGAAAAAGTCAGTCGGACCTCGTCCTGGCTCAGGTATCGTGTGAGCTGGTGGATATATCAGTCTGGTAGCTCTCAGTACTGCTCTTCGCCGTCCACCATCTCCACCGTCTTCACCATCTGCGTCTCTATCTCCCTCAGTCTCATAATATATTGTCATGTTTACTTGACAAATGGCTTTAAATCCAAACATATAAAATTTCATACATCACTAATGACTAAACAGAACTCCAGACAACAAAAAAAAAAAACCCAATCCAGTTAAATCAACAACCAATTTCTTGAAATTTCTTGAAATCGATAAATAAATAAATCATAAAAATCGATGAAGAGGGGGAATCGAAATACCTGGTTGATGAATACAGAGAAGAGAGAGAAATTGACCGTGGAAGGAGGCGGACGGACCAACGGAGACGACGGCGTGAGACGGTGGAGAGGTGGACGGAACCCTAGATTGGCAAAAATACAGAACCCTAGATTGGCAAAAACCGCATCAGCAATATAATTGATTAAAAAAGAATACAATCGAATGTAGTTTAACGAGGGGAAATCACGTACCTTGAAGAAGAGAGAGCTAGGATTGAGAAATTGGATCGCTTCGAGAGGGAGAGAGAGACGCAGATGGTGAAGACGGTGGAGATGGTGGACGGCGAAGGTTCGTCACGGCGGAGACGGTGGAGAGGTGGACGACGGCGGCGATTCTTCTTCTAGGTCGCAGAGAGAGCGGGAAGAGAGAGAAAGCGGGAAGAGAGAGAGAGGGAAATTGATACGTAATTGATATCTGAGGGATTAAATGAGTTTTTATAATTTCCCCCAGCGACGGAATATTCCGCCGCTAAATATTAATTATAGCGGCGGAAATTAAATTCCGACGCTATAATTAATATTTAGCGGCGGAATATTCCGTCGCTGTAAATCCGACGCTAAACTATACGTACGCTCACCTGGATCGATGACATGGCACTCTCACCGACGGAAATTTCCGCCGCTGATTTTAAATTCAGCGACGGAAATTTCCGCCGCTATTATTAATAAATATAATTGTTTTCATTATATTTTTGAAAAAATAAATAAATCATTAATATTTATTAATTTTAATTTAATAAATATCATTATTTTTATTTATATAAAAATAAATAAATCATAATAATTTATGATATATTTATATAAAAATAAATAAATCATAAATATTAATTAATTTTAATTTTATAATGGCATTATTTTTATTTATATAAAATATGAAAGTTATTTTAAATTACTCTCAAAAAAATAAATATGAGTCAATAAATATTATTTTTGAAAAATTTTTAATTTAATAAATATCATTATTTTTATTTATATAAAAATAAATAAATCATAAATATTTATGATATTTTTGAAAAAATAAATAAATCATAAATATTAATTAATTTTAATTTTATAATGCCATTATTTTTATTTATATAAAATATGAAAGTTATTTTAAATTACTCTCAAAAAAATAAATATGAGTCAATAAATATTATTTTTGAAAAGTTTTTAATTTAATAAATATCATTATTTTTATTTATATAAAAATAAATAAATCATAAATATTTATGATATTTTTGAAAAATAAATAAATCATAAATATTAATTAATTTTAATTTTATAATGCCATTATTTTTATACCCTATACCCCATACACTATACCCCATATACTATACACTATACCCTATACCCTATACCCTATACCCTATACCCTATACCCTATACCCTATACCCTATACCCTATACACTATACACTATACCCTATACCCTATACCCTATACCCTATACCCTATACCCTATACCCTATACCCTATACCCTATACCCTATACCCTATACCCTATACCCTATATATACCCTATACCCTATACCCTATACTTATACCCTATACCCTATACCCTATACCCTATACCCTATACCCTATACCCTATACCCTATACCCTATACCCTATACCCTATACCCTATACTCCTATACTTATACTCCTATATACCCTATACCTATACCCTATACTATACCCTATACCCTATACCCCTATACCCTATACCCTATACCCTATACACTATACCCTATACCCTATACCCTATACCCTATACCCTATACCCTATACCCTATACACTATACCCTATACCCTATACCCTATACTCCTATACCCTATACTATACCCTATACTTATACCCTATACCCTATACCCTATACCCTATACTCCTATACTTATACCCTATACCCTATACCCTATACCCTATACCCTATACCCTATACCCTATACCCTATACCCTATACTCCTATACCCTATACCCTATACTCCTATACCCTATACCCTATACCCTATACCCTATACCCTATACCCTATACCCTATCCGGTATACCCTATACCCTATACCTTATACCCTATACCCTATACCCTATATATACCCTATACCCTATACCCTATATGGTTTAGGGTTTAGGGTTAGGGTTGTGGTTTAGGGTTTAGGGGTTGGGGTTTGGGGTTTGTGGCTTCAGGGTTAGTGGTTTGGTTTAGTGGTTTAGGGTTTGTGGTTTGTGGTTTAGTGGTTTAGGGTTTGGGGTTTAGTGGTTTGGGGTTGTGGTTTAGGGTTTAGGGTTTAGGGTTTTGGGTTTAGGGTTTAGGGTTTGTGGTTTAGGTTTAGTGGGTTTTGGGTTTTGGGTTTAGGGTTTTGGGGTTTAGGGTTTGTGGTTTAGTGGCTTAGGCTTTGTGGTTTGGGGTTTGTGGCTTGGGGTTTAGGTTTGGCTTGGGTTTAGTGGGTTTAGGCTTGGGGTTTGGGGTTTGGGGTTTAGGGTTTGTGGTTTGGGTTTAGGGTTTAGGGTTTAGGGTTGTGTGGTTGTGGTTTGTGGTTTAGGGTTTAGTGGTTTGTGGTTAGTGGTTGTGGTTGGGTTTAGTGGGTTTGTGGTTTAGGGTTAGTGGTTTGTGGTTAGGGGTTAGGGTTTAGGGTTTAGGGTTTAGGGGTTAGGGTTTAGGGTTTAGGGGTTAGGGGTTAGGGGTTAGGGTTTAGGGTTTAGGCCGGGTTTAGGGTTTATACAAAACAAGGAACTAACCAACTATTAGACAACACTCTGGAGATTATTGTCTCATAAGTAATAACTAAGATATCCATAAAACAAAGACCTACATCATTACCGCCGAGCACACCGCACTCTTTCGCCCCCACTCACCGCGCATGTCATCATCTACATCGTAAGCTTCAATGTTGACATCGTGAAGGGTTGTCTCCTCGCACTCATCAAGCTCCATATCCGTCATCTCGCGATGAAGGCTTAGGAGGCAAGACACCCTCTAGGGCCTTGCATTGTACAGGAGAAGAAGGTCTTGGAAGTGGTTGTGGAGAAGGGTATGCAAAATGGACAGAAAATTACATTCCCACACGAGAAGCCGATGAAGCTCCTGACACTCTTACTGGAGACATAGTCTTTGTACTACAAATGTAAAGAGCACCCAAAGTTCAAGCGAAAGGGTGATGACATATTTGTTAGGGGCTAAATATCCTTTTCAAACTTTCAAACCAACTTAATCGTACACCTCTAAATCCCTCTCTCCCATCTCTCTCTCTCTCTCTCTCTCTCTTTCTCTCTCCAAAGAATTGAATTTGAAAATAACAAATATCGAGCCGCTCTTACCCCGGTGCTATTTCATCTTTAATTTCGTGTAATTCCACATTTCAATTCTCTCCCTTCCTGTCTGGGTCCGAATCTGGGTTCTGACTTCCCAGATTCCTTGACTTCCGAACAATGCAAGGCCCTAGAGGGTGTGCTGCCTCCTAAGCCTTCATCGCAGATGACAGATATGGAGCTTGATGATGAGTGCGAGGAGACAACCCTTCACGATGTCAACATTGAAGCTTACGATGTAGATGATGACATGCACGGTGGCGGGGGCCAGAGTACAAAGTGTGCTCAGCAATGATGTGGGTCTTTGTTTTCTCGGATATCTTAGTTATGACTTATGAGACAATAATCTCCAGAGTGTTGTCTAATAGTCAAGTTAGTTCCTTGTTTTGGACTAATCTTGTTTTTGTTTTATTTTGGATACTCCTCGACCTACCCATTCCATAACTTAACTCCCGAACCCTCAAATCTCTTTAAAATCAAAAAGGTTTTTCTTATTGTTTTCCTAAATAAATGATAAGTGGCGAAATTAAAATTTAAATTCTTTGTCGAAACAAAAACGTACATGAATGTTCGTTCAAAACAAAAAAAAAAGAACATGATGACGCCACAACTTTCGGGATCTCACAAGGATGAATAACTGGCTTGACTGAATGTGGTACTTATAATGGCATTAAAAATTAAAATTAATAAATATTTATGATTTATTTATTTTTTCAAAAATATCATAAATATTTATGATATTTTAATGTTTTTTAGTTTGTTATTTTGTTAATTAGTTCTAAAAATAAACAAAAATTACATTTTGTTATCAAGAACGGAATTTTCCGTCGCTGATAAATAAAAAAAATATTAAATTATCAGCGGCGGAAATATTCCGTCGGTGTTTAATAAAAAAAAAAAACATTTAATTTCACCGTCGGAAATATTCCGTCGGTGTAATATTTCAAAAAGAAAAATAAAAAATATTTTAATTTCACCGTCGGAATATTTCCGACGCTGATAAATAAAAAAATAAAAAAATGATATATTTTCACCGGCGGAATATTTCCGTCGCTGATAAAGATTTAGCGGCGGAATATTCCGTCGGTAAATCAACCGCCAAATTAGCGGCGGAAATAAACGAATATTCGAGGAATATTCGTTTTAGCGGCGAAATTTAGCGGCGGAATTAAATTCCGTCGCTAAATTTGACGCCAAAAATTTTCCGACGCTAAAGCCTATATTCCGCCGCTATTTAGCGACGGAATCTGTCCGTCGCTGATAATTCCGTCGCTAAATAACCTGTTTCTGGTAGTGAAGGTCATGTCAAAATTTTCTTAAAAACTCATTTGATTTAAATGGTTTTAAGAAAAGGGGTTCCAATTGAGATGAGTAGGGTTTGGGGACCCTCCAGCCGGGGCACGAGTTTATAGGTCCCGGGGTTGGGGGAGGCCCCACACATCTCTTCCGGTGGGATGTAGGTATTATCTGATTATTTATAAGCGGGTTTTATATTTTCCTTGAGTAAATGAAGACGGAGACTTTTGCAAACCATGTAATGAAGTTAGGGGTGTAAATGGTTCGGTTTGGGACAATTTACGGACCGAACCACTAGTCATCGGTTTGGAAAAATTTCAAACCGAACCGAATCATGAAAAAATTCAAACCGAACTGAACCAAACCGCCATGGTTTGGTTCGAACCGCGATTTGATTTTACGGTTCGAACCGCGGTTTAAACCACGGTTCAAACCATTAAATAGAACATTGCTTAAACCATTAATTAAAACATGGTTTCAAACTACACAATTCATTGTCATGTTTGTTTGAATTTTCCAAACTTAACATAAATAAGAGATTAAGTATTTAAACACAACTTGAAATTGTGCTTCAATGTTTATAATAACAACCATTTGACTACTTGTAATGGTATGTGCTAAAGAGTAAATGAACATTATTACAAGAAGATTAATCAAAAGAAAAAAGGGTTATGGGCTAAAATCCATGAATAGAATTAGGAGTTTTCACCCTCTAAAGCTATATATATATATATATATATATATATATATATATATATATAGTAACAATAAATTATACTGATATTATTAAATAATAACATATAAATGCTTTTAAAAAAACATTTAATTAAAATAAATATAATATATTTGAAAAATATAGAGCAAGAGAAAATATAAATACTTATTTACATTTTAAAGAAAATTATGTTCTCTCTGTCTTTGAAAATACGTTATTTATATGAGTGCGTCTGCTGAGAAACGCGTTTCTCCATAACTATGGAGAAACGTGTTTTTCATAGCCAGAAGTTTTACATTTGATAACCAGAAAAAAAAAACCCAAGGCCAAGATCAAAAGCTTCGAATATCCGTAAGCTTTGCATTTGATAGCCGAAGCTTTGCATTGATATCCGTAAGCTTTGTATTTTGATAGCCGAAGGATGTGAAATGTATATCCGTAAACCGTTAGGTGCATATCCGTAAAACTGTTAGGTGCATATCCGTAAATGTGTTAGGGCATATCCGTAAATTGCTATTGAAGGTTTTCGATATCAGAAACCTTCAAATGTATATCCAGAAACATTTTGAAGGTTTCTGGATATTCATTTGAAGGTTTCTGGATATCACTTTCATAGGTTTCTGGCTATCTAGCTCATTGTCGCGCGACATGTCGGGACCCGTTTCTCCATAACTTATGGAGAAACGCGTTTCTCCCTAGATTTTGTGTATATATATATATATAAAAAAAAACCTTTTTCCCATTTTTCCTTTCTCTTATTAAAAGGTGTATTCACTCTTTTTTACGTGGACAACTAGGGAGGCGGTGGCTTGTGGGGGAAGGGAGAGGGACGCTATAGATAAATAAGGGTTTTTATTTTTTCAATGTGACAATTAGATTGTTTGAGGAATTTGAGGGCATTATTTTTTAAAGAGTATTATTTTTATGCTAGAAAAAAGTTATATTTTAATGTTTAGGGTATTAAGTTTTTTTAGAAAATAAGTATAATTTTTCTTAAAGAATACTGTATGTATTTTTTTTATAGCAAATTAGTATATTTTTTTGAAACTTGTAAGTACAAATAATTCAAAAATAATCTTTTTCTTTTCTAATGTTTTTCTAAATTATACGTATTATATTAATTTCTCAAAATTATTTATATGTTATTATTTAGCCAAAATCTTGTAAAAAAATAGTTTTTTCGTAACATAAGAAAAAAACTAGTTTTAAAGCACTAAGTCTAACTAATAAAAGTGATGAATAGTTATGAAAACTAGTTTTTTTATGATATTTGAAAAAAACTAGTTTTTCACGAGAGTTACCCTATTATTAAATAGTAATATTTTCTTATGAAAATTATTATTACAACATATTTTCATAAAATTATTAAATTTTAGGGCAAAAAATATAAGTTTATAAAACACTCGTTACACTTTCCATTTATTTTGTTAACCTTTGCAAATGTCATCTATTTTTGCCTTGTATTGCAACAAAGTGTGGATATTGTGTACTAAAATGCAAAAAGTGGAACTTTAGGTATTACATTGCAACTTTGTGTGAACTTAATCTCTTTATATATAAAACAAGAATAGTGCAAGTTCCCGCCTAGAAACATCACTATCAAGGGCATAGTCGTCATTACATTGCTTCTGTTTGCAGTTACTAAAATAGTCTAGATGTTGTGTTCATGATGCAATTCAAGTAAGGGTATATTAGTCATTAGACTTTAAGAATAGATGTTGACTTTGTGTGCATGTAAGCCATTTGTTTAGTTTGAACAGTAAAAGTTTGACAAATGTTTTAGGTTGAACAGTAAAAGTTTGACAAATGTTGTACGTATGTATATTGCGACACGCTTTCCCCTCCCTTCTTTTGTTCACAGTTTAAAACTCAAATACCAATTCTAATCCAGACTCTCATCCATGTGACGGGCATCCGCCGTATTCTTGGTCCTCGACTGTGTTGGTTGCAAGTAATTCAACGATGTAAGTCTCAGATCTGGCCAAAATTTATGTATATAATGGTGAACGAGTTCGGTGATTTCAAACTTAAGAAGAGAATCAGAATGAAAATTCGAGATGAAAGAAACGCATAGAGATAAAGAGAGAGAGAGAGAGAGAGAGAGAGAGAGAGTGAGAAAGACGGAAGCGTACAAGAAAGAGAGAGAAAGAAAACCTTTGAAAACACGCTAATTTTACGAATAGACAAGGAAAGAGAAAGGCGGCGTCAATCGTGGTGGTAGGTCATGGTGGCGTAGAGAGAAGGGGAAGTGGGGGTGGGGTGGGGTGGGGGAGACTAAAGAAGAAGAAGAACAGGGAGAGTAGAGAGAGAAAGAAAGAGAGAGTATGGTTTAGTTTTAATTAGGTTAGGTGGGTTAATTGGAAAGTGGGTTAATTGGAATGAGAAATTTAAGTAAATTATGGGGAAAGAAGGTAAATTCTATATACAAGGCACCTTACATACAAGGCACCAATAATCCCCAAACTACCCTTCGTGTGTCGTGCTCGAAAGGACGACACGAAGCCTTCATTTCGTGTACTTTTACACGACATCAACTAATTGGGTTAAATATTTGGTCGTATGAAATTATACGAAATTTAAATTTACTCTGTCATTAATTTCGTACACAACAACACGATATCATGTCCTAATATCGTGTATATCCATACGACATATCATAATGAAGGTGTTCTTCGATGATTTGCGACACGATGTTAATGATACGCATATGCTATGTTATATTATTGAATTGTGTTGTTAATTGAGCAAAATTTATACACTTATACATGACAAGGAACAAACGTCATATTGGATCATACAATATCATATAACCTATCACATTTAAGTGATACCACTTTATTTATTTGGAGGAAACTCATGTAGATGAAAAACACTTGAAATGTCATTTAGAATGTAGAAAAAAATTAAAAAAATAAACGAGGTAGCCGTATACCATTTTTGGCAAGATCGGGACACATAAAACCCTAAAACCCTAAGTAATGGCACATATTTGTAACTCAATCTCCATTTGGATTTTGAGGAAACTCATGTAGATGAAAACACTTGAAATGTCATTTAGAATGTAGAAAAAAATTAAAAAAAAAAATAAACGAGGTAGCCGTATACCATTTTTGGCAAGATCGGGACACATAAAACCCTAAAAACCCTAAGTAATGGCACATATTTGTAACTCAATCTCCATTTGGATTTTGAGGAAACTCATGTAGATGAAAAACACTTTAAATGTCATTTAGAATGTAGAAAAAAATTAAAAAAAAAATAAACGAGGTAGCCGTATACCATTTTTGGCAAGATCGGGACACATAAAACCCTAAAAACCCTAAGTAATGGCACATATTTGTAACTCAATCTCCATTTGGATTTTGAGGAAACTCATGTAGATGAAAACACTTTAAATGTCATTTAGAATGTAGAAAAAAATTAAAAAAAAAAAAAATAAACGAGGTAGCCGTATACCATTTTTGGCAAGATCGGGACACATAAAACCCTAAAAACCCTAAGTAATGGCACATATTTGTAACTCAATCTCCATTTGGATTTTGAGGAAACTCATGTAGATGAAAAACACTTTAAATGTCATTTAGAATGTAGAAAAAATAAAAATAAATAAATGAGGTAGCCGTATACCATTTTTGGCAAGATCGGGACACATAAAACCCTAAAAACCCTAAATAATGGCACATATTTGTAACTCAATCTCCATTTGGATTTTGAGGAAACTCATGTAGATGAAAAACACTTTAAATGTCATTTAGAATGTAGAAAAAAATTTAAAAAAAAAAATAAACGAGGTAGCCGTATACCATTTTTGGCAAGATCGGGACACATAAAACCTAAAAACCCTAAATAATGGCACATATTTGTAACTCAATCTCCATTTGGATTTTGAGGAAACTCATGTAGATGAAAACACTTAAAATGTCATCTAGAATGTATAAAAATAAAAAAAATAAAAAACGAGGTAGCCGTATACCATTTTTTATTTTATTATATGGTGTGTCGTGTCTAAATACACGATATTTACTAAGGCATTTCGTATGAACAATACACGAAAGTAATCAGGTGCATCTCGTGTATTGTTCATACGATATAATTACTAAACAAATACTATATCATGTTTGTATACACGATATGTACCATAGTATCTCGGGTATATACACACGAGATACACCCCAAGCCCTACATCAAACACGATATTCAAGCGTACAACGGCCCAACAGAGAAACACCGTTGCCGCTGTACACCCATGCAAACAGTGACACCATTGTCCTAGTCTTAACACCCATAAATTTATACCCATTATTTTCATTAATTCTCATATCATCTAACACCATAGTATGGATTCTCCACAACATTCTCCAAGTTTTTATGATCATATTGATCTTGAGCTTGTGGAATATATTTTTGAAGAAGAAGGTTTGCCACCAAATTCTCCACATTAAAATCAAAATCCAAGCAGCAATGAAGTAAGTTTTTAAAGTTATATTTGGTGTTTTGATCAAAGTCGCAATAAAAATCCAATCTTGAAACGAAATTGTTTTTCAAGATTGGATTTTTAAATTCTGATATTACTCTATTTCGTGTTATATTATACGAGTTTTATGCTATTTGTCGTGTTTTTATACACGAGTTATGGTGTATTACCTCGTATTGTATAACACGAGATAAATGGGTTTAAGTCGGGTACATTTACACGAGATGTTCCAGGAACATCTCGTATAATGCTACATGAAATGTCATATAGCCTGTTGCTTATTGTGCAATTTTCTAATTGATGTTGTAGGGACTGGATGTCAGTGATCAATTCGATACATCCCTATTATTTTCAAATAGGGATGATCTTGTTAAACACGTACGGGATATCGCGGCCCGTCAAAATATAACCCTTTCTATAGGGGATTCGAGGAAGACAAGTGGCAAGATCCTAGGCTACACGAAGATTGTATGCCATTTTGGTGGCAAGTACAGGTCCGAAAAAACTAAAGATGTGAGGTTGACTAGCACGAAGAAGATTGGGTGCAATTTTGAAATCCGGGCCAAAGATAGGGGTGATGGGGTATGGGGTTACGTTGTGAAGCATGGTTCTCATAATCACGACTTTCCAACGTATCCCGAAGGTCATCCGTTGGGTAAATTGACTAGTTCTGAATATGAGGAGGTGTGTAGCGCAAGTCGGCCTTCTGCATCCAAATAACATTCTAACAATGTTAAAGAGGAAGGATGAGAAGAACGTGAGTACTCCGAAACACGTCCACAATCCCCTCACAAAATGCAAGTCACAAGAACGACAAGGGAGATCCTCGCTTCAACAGCTCATAAAAGCACTCGAGGATAAGCAATATACCGTCTTCATGAGGAAAGCTAACGAGAGTGACATGATCGGTGACATATTCTTCTCTCACCCACGAGCATCGGATATGCTTAATCTGTTTTCCATATGTAGTACAAGGTAAATTTTTGATTTTTTTTAACTGCTTTTTGACTCGTTTTCCTCTACTTTTGACACATTTCTAACTTTATTTCTCTTTAAATGATACAAGGTGAATGCACTTACAACACCAACTCTATGGAATGGCATTACTTGAGATTATAGGATTTACTTCAACGGGAAGAATTTCACAATTGCATATGCGTTCCTCCAAAATGAGAAGACTGATAATTACACGTGGGCACTCAAGAATTTGCAAAGTCTTTTTCATACTCCCCACATGCCAACTGTTTTCTTAACTAATCGTGACTTGGCTTTCATTAATGCTGTCCAAATGGTATTTCCCGAGACCGCACACCATTTGTGTCGAAGGCATATCGAAGTCAATGTTAAAAAGAGAGCGTTGGCTAAAACTGGTAGCAATGAGTTTGCACTATCATTCATGAGGAGATTTAATAAAGCGATATCAGCCGCTACTCGCGAAGAGTGGGACACCCGTTGGCAATCGTTTTGCGATCATTACAGATCTTATCCTGATTTATTGACCTACCTCCGCGAGACTTGGATTGCTCCATACTCTACGAATATTTTGTCGATGCACACGTATCGCCATCGCACTTCGGAACCCACACTACGAACAGGGCTGTGAGTGAGCATAACAGGTTGAAGAAGGCCTTGGGGAGTGCTTCTTCTACTTTTAACACATTATTCAAAAAGGCTCATGAGATTATGGAAATCCAAATAACAACAATCAAAGCTACTATGGAGCAATCAAAGAGTAGAATTCCAAATGATATGAAGACATGTGATCTGTATCAAGACATATTGGGGCGAGTGTCAAAGGCAGCTTTGGACATCATCAAAGAAGAGAGGAGTCGTTGTGGGGATAATGTCATGGATCCTTCAGCCGGGTGTTACTCGAGGCGAACACATGGACTTCCATGTAGTCACGAGATTGCATGCATACAAAACTCGGGGGCCGGATTGAGTTGTCCTCGATTCATGATTTTTGGAAGAAGTTGGACATTGAAGTAGAATACCGTCCCACCGGACCCGATTTTGAAGTTGTGTTGAATGAACCGCGTAACGCACCTGGACTCAGTAAAGAGAAGGTTATTTCAAACGATAAATGAAGGGCTACATCCACAAACCGGAGATGCTTCGAGCCGGATCATATTTCAAAGGCAAATAAACCCCGGACCACCGGTAGAGTACCGTCGATTGGGAGCGTGACGCAGACATTTTGGAGTCCCCACTACACCACCCTCCACTAGCAAAGCAGTCTAGATCTTCATTTATTGCATCAACACAATCAGGTTTGATGTCGAGATCGGCTTCAAACACTACAAGATCTAGCCCTACCACTCCTACATCTCTTCCACCACTAGCTGCTTCAGATCGTGGGAGAGGTCGAGGTCGAGGTCGGGGACGGGCCGGACGGGGTCGTGGAAATGGACAAGTCAATGATATACATACTTCTGTGCATAGGATGTTGCTTACCCCTCTCATTGTCCCATTTATTGATGGCTTCACAGATGTGATGGGTGATGGAAATTGTGGATATAGAGCAAGAAGGGCCGCAAATATACGGAACAGAGGAGATGTGGCAAAGAGTGCGCTCAGATTGTGCCAAGGAGCTGCTTCATCGCCGCGAGCTTTATGAGAGAGTTATGCCTTGGAGAGATATGGACGAGCTCTATAGTCACATTACTCACTATGCCTCCCCTTGTTCGGAATATTATTGGTTGATACTCCCAGAGATAGGGCACATCATAGCCACGGTGTATAATGTGGTGTTTGTCTCGTACTCGCGAACCGCTGGCTTCACATGCCTACCAGCCGATCGTACCACAAGGAACAGGACCACCCACAGACACACTTGTGTTGGGACATGTGGGAAACCATTTTATATTGGTATGATACTTTAATTCGTTATATTTAACTATCTTATTTAAATTTATTATATTTAACTATATTTTCTAAATTTGTTATATTTGACTATTTTATTACTTTTGCAGCTGCACATGTCGGATAGTGATTACCCGATACCATCAGTAGCACTATATTGGGGGGAGCAACGTGATCCAAGCGCAAGTAACCTGATCATGACATACAGAACTCGGATAGAAACATTCAACAGACTCTCAATTATGGCGAACGAAGCACGAATTGCAGAAAATAGGCCATAGTTTATGTGTATAGCGTATTGATTATTTTTTGTATGAAGTTTTGGAATATGTTTGGAATATGTTTGGGATATGTTCATTTTGGTTTGTAAATATTGTTGGTATTTGTTTCAGTTTGTGTTTCAGGAGATGTTGCCCTCAGACTACCATCTCGTGTGCTTATACACGATATGTAATATATAACTCGTATATATATACACGACTTATTTCATTTTTGTCGTATGAACATTACACGAAATACACTAATGTAAGTGCTCCAATTTGAGCTTGTTAGAATTTTCGTTAGAAAATTAACGAAAGTTATAACATTTCTAACAATTCCTAACTATCCTAACCTTTCTAACAAAGTGAGGGTAAAATGGGCATTGTTATTTAAGGTTAAACCTTAAAAAGAATCTCAAAAAAGAAAAACAAAAGAAGAAAACCATAAATAGAAATGCTGGAAACATAAACTGGCTGCCTAATTTGAATTTCAAAAAGAAATATTCCTCTTGTCCAAAGCTGGAGCTGCATTTAATGAACAGTGCACGCTGAGGGTTCCCATCCGCGCGGATGAGTTTGTCATCTCAGGAGGGCTATAAATTGAGCCCTCCAGTCACAAAAATAAGGAGCCACAACACATTTTGCACCGAACCTCTGACGAAATATAGAGAGAAAACAGTGAGAATTCACTTGAATTGTCACCATTTTCTCTCCAATCTTTCCCAATTCATACTCATCCACTCACTCTCATATTAAAGCCCCAAACACTCATACACTCAAGCCAAACACTCAAGAACACAAGGAAGATTGGTAAACCCTCCTTCTCCTAACCCTAAATCTCATCCATGCATGCATCTTCAAACTACAAAATGTAGTTCCTTCATCTTCTTGCTTTAGATCTAAGAAGATCACCATGGAAGACCATCTCCATGGATGATCTTCTACAAAGATCAACATTATTTTCAAGTTCTCTTACTTTCTTGCAAAGAAAACTCATTTTCAAAACCCTAAAAACCATTTTCAAGCATAAAATCTCATTTTTAAAGGATAAAAATCCCCTTCCCAAGCAAATGAAATGCTTAGTCCTAATGTACCCCAAGGATGGTTTGGTATAGTTGATTCACCACTAAAATGTCTAGTGATCACTAACCAAAACCTAGGGAAATGGGGACAAGCATGGATGCAAAACCCCCTTTAAAATCATATTCTCCTTCTTGGGAAGTTGCTGTCCAGTAGCAATTTTCCCAGACCTCAGTCCATTGTCTTAATTTTTGGACACAGATGAACTTGGAATTTGGTGTTGACTACAAAACACTTTTTGTAGCCAACATCCAGAGATTTCCAGACATATTTTTACTTTATTTTTTGGGTGAGTAAAACTCCTCTTTTCAAATTTTCTTTCAGAGGCTAGTTCATCATCTTCTGGGAATCCAGATCTCATATCTGAGGTTTCCAGAAGGTTTTGACCCCTCAAATCTTTTCCAAAATGGAAAATTCCTTCGCACAAATCTTATTTAAGGTGTCTAGAACAACTTTCATTCTCTGAGTTTATCCAGATTATGAAGTTTTAAGACCCTTGAATCCATTTCAAAATCAAAGGTCCACTGCCTTTTTCATTCTGGCAGAAATGGCTCTCAACTTCAAAAGGTCTTTTGAGTACCAAATCTCAATCCAAAAATCCCCCAAAAAATCATGGGATCAGTTTAAAGTCTTGAAAAGATATCCCTATTTTTACTTTTCTGAGTTTCAAAGTATTTTGGCCAAAACACACACACACACACACACACACAAATGATTTTCAGCTTGGAAGACTCGTTTACGAGACATTCCGGTGCACACTAACGTCCTTCCCGGCGTGTAACATGACCTCCGAACCTAAATCTCTGATCTCGGGCTTTTTTCAAAGTTTTGGCCCTCAAAATTAAAATGGCGTGGCGACTCCGTTTCGTTGATTTTTTCAAACAAAAATGGGAAAATTTTCGATACAAACACACATCATCACAGTGGCGACTCCGCTGGGGACTAAGCTTTTTTTTTAAAAAAAAATGGTATTTGGTATATTGGTGGAAACCACTAAATTTCCCGTTATCGCCTCCTAACACGAGTCGGTGATAAATTGTGGTCTAACAATCCCACGTACCGGTATCACCGTTTTCAAAAAAAAAAAAGCTTTTGAGGGTCAAGCTTCCGTCCCGCTTTGAAAATTATTTTTGTGTGTGTGTTGATTTTTGCACGCTTTCATGTTGTTTTGGCCGCCTCGGAGAAAGTCAAAATTTTGACTGTCGGAATAATGTCCCTAACTGTCGGAATTTTCGTGCTTACGTGCTTATGTGCTCATTAAATCTCAAAAAAAAAATTTCAAAAAAAAGGATTTTCAAAAAAAAAAAGAAGAAAATTCTCAAAAAAATCATGCATCATATTTTTAAGACACATAAAAAAATCTCTATTTTACTCGTAAAAGAATATAGATCGCTTGCACACTACGCGCACGTGACCGTACACCGCACACTACGTCCTTAACCCGGGAAATCCTTGTCGCGGTCCGTTTGGTCTTATTACGCCTCTGATGAGCACAGACTACCCAAACATCCCATGGAGCCTCGTGTCGACCATTCACTTGTCCGTGACACACTTTGTCCGAGACCCGGTTGGTTTTTAGTCTGGTCTCGTGTCATGCCCCGTCCGTGTATAGACCTTTCCTTTCAAGCCTTTGTCGGCATACCGACTCAATATCTTTCGGGGACCCTTATCGCCGAAGTTCGCCGGTTTTCCGCCGCAGACTTTGACCAAGATATTGACCGGCGCCTTGACTTCGGCTCGACCGGCACAAATTATACACGACTCCCAAGATTGACACCGAGTCATCAAGGATTAATGACTATTCCATGCCTAATTACGGCTTAACCGACGACAAGTCAAGATCAATCGTGGACGCTATCGCTCCAAATCATGCCGACTTTTCGTCGAGCCCTCGGACATGATCTTGACTTTTGACGTCGGCCTTGTCCGTAATTTACATCGAATGCTCGTTAAGACTCGATTACCCGCCGTACTTTTAGGATCGTTTTTCTTTCGGCCGGTGGGACCCGCTTGCCCTATAGGACCCTCGCCCTGGCCGCCCACCCCGGGAGGTCGAAATACGGTGGAATACGAGGGGCTTATAGACGTAGTGACGGGGCCCACTGATCCAGGATCCAGAGTAGTTTGCGAAAAAGAAGAGCAATCTTTTCCAACCGATTAGGTTAATAAAACATGTTTTAAGTAAACATGAACAAATAACTGCATGTTGCATGAGCCTAATTCCCAAACACCTACCCTCCTTCCATTCCCAGACATTTGAACCTTCGTGTCCTTTCCCCCGCAGCTCCTCACAAAGCTTGGTTTCTTGCACCGGGTCACCGTTTGATCAGTTGGGAAGAGTCAAGCGCATCGTCAGCCTCACCATTTGTTCCGACTCCGGGTTTCAGAATGTCTGCATCAGCCGGTAATGATGGGGATAACGTCACTCCACCTCCCGGACCCCTCGTACAGAGCAACAAAGTGGAATCGGCCAGCGTAACGTATGAGGTTACGACAGAAGCACAGCTAAACAAATTTTTATGGAGGCTATTAAGAGTCACGGTCTCGGCCGCCACCTCAATCCATGGCACCTTCACCGTGGAAGAAGACGAGGATGCCAACCCCACTCTCGCCGCCCGACTACACCAGATGCCGCCACCCACCTCCTATGGTGCCACTACCGGAACCCATGCTCCTCGATCTTCGGGTCACCCAGCCTCCCCAACCACGTACCACCGGATCCATGCAGCCCGACGGCACAAATCAAATGGGGGCAAAATCGGATAATGTCTTCTCATGGTTTGGGCTATCTCGGAATGCCACAGCTAATCGGGATCCCGCCTCAGCCGGAACCGATCAATCCGGACCTTCACAAAGAACAGCCTACGCTGGAATGCCGCCACAACTTGGTTCGGGCCACAGGAGCCCTCCTCGTAACAAGACTAGTTCAGCCGCTCCTCACACAAATCCATTCCTCACTCAGACTTCTACGGGTTACCAAGCCTCCATCCCTGTCATCCGAATCACCAGGACCGCAGCACTCTGTGTTACACACCTTCACCACAGCAGCCATGCAATTCAACAATCCGGACAGCAGCCCGCACTCAAGCCTACTTACGGCCCCACTGGAAATCCAAGTTATCCGGCTACATCGGGGCTGCCTCCACCTACTTTGCCGCTGAAAATCAACAAGAAGCCGCAAGGTTCTATCCTTTTGCTCTGCTCCTACTCATGCCCCCAGGGTAACTCGGCCCCGTGACAAGTTTTCACCTACGCCCCCGGACGGCCGTTCCTCTCCACCTCGCCCGCGCCGCCGATAGCTCCTCTCTCTAGCTCACCACTAGCTTGAATGCCATGGTTCCGCCACAAGACCCTCATCCGGCCCGGTTCATGGAACAACACAAGGAAATGAAAGCGCGTATCACCGAACCGATCGCCAAGAAGCCCGCCTTCCGGCCCACGTGCACCCGACTCCATTGTTCCTCCGCCCCACAAATTCGTGATGCCTAATCTGGATCTCTTTGATGGGACCGCATGCCCGAAAACCCATTTCCGACACATATACCTTGGCGATGAAAGCCAAAGGATGTACCAATCGCCAGCTAGCCGACTATTTCGCCTATCCTTCAAGTCCAAGGCCTTAAAGTGGTTCTTCCGTTTGAAACCCGAAGCCGTGGCCACATGGGACCAAATTACCAATGCCTTCACAGAGAAATATAAGGCCAACTTGGAATGGGAAACAAATAGAGTTGACCTACAAACAACAGTGCAATGCCCCGATGAGAATGTCGGGGACTTCTACAAGCGTGGAATTTGAAACTCAAGTGAAATGGCCATCCCTCCTTCCGAAGAGGAACAACTGGACATCTTCCAGTCATGCTTGAAACCACATCTCGAGAGCCTCCCTCGCCACTTCCCATACTCGGACTTGCGGGCCATGGTTAACTCGCAGCCTAAGTTTGAAAAGGCCTACACCGCAACCGGCCGCTGCACTCGCCTACGTATATCGGGCTCCTCCCGCAAACACCGCCTCGCTCCCGCTAAAGGCAAAGAGATGATTAACTATGCGGGACAGAATGTAATAACACGACTCCTTTTGCTCCCAGAAACCAAATGAGCCTGCACCGGGTCATAAATCTCGAAAACTTTGGAATGCCCCCGAATGACATCTTTAGGGACCGGTGAAAGAAGGCTTGTCATGCGGCCTTGGAAAATTTCCAACCCGTAAATCCGAATGCTCCCGTGGATACTACAAAGTATTGTGCTTTTCATCAAGCTCATGGACATCTCGACAACAACTGCCTTTACTCCGAAAAAAGGCAATCCAGGCTAATAGAGCAAGGAAAGTTGGAAGGCCCCGAAGGGCCTAACACGATCAAAAATCCTCGCTAAGGAACCATAATCGTGAATATGATTGAATGCGGAGAATCTTCACACGACCATGAAGATGCCGATGAAGGTCCCCAAATACCCGTGGCCAACCTCGTCGAGGATCCCGAATTCGGATTACCCCTCGCCCTTGAGGATATCGAACGAATCAACCCATCTTGATCTCATGTCGTAGACTCCTTGCAAGAATACGAGGCCCACTATTTATCGGATAAAGGGAAAACCGATCTAGAAAGAAGCTGAAGGGCTGTTCCGCTCGAGAACATGAAAGAACCATTTACACAAGATGGTTAGAACAATCGAGAAGAATCGAACAAGAAAGCTTCCGGCGGCGCTCGTGCGGGGCTTATCAAAGAGAGGCCGAAGAGCGTCTGGAGCTAGTACACTTCGCAAATTGGCTTTGGGAGAGCCCGAATATGATCCCGAGAAGCTGAAGAATCGGAAGAGGAGGATTCCTTCTATATCCTACCTGGTGTCAAATACGTGCCACCCCCTCTCACTCTTCCCCCGCAATTTCGGGAGGAGAAGCCGAGTCACAATTACCACTTCCGGGAATGGGAACGTATGACAATTCGCGCCGCACGCACCCATATTCCCCAACGGGTTTGATCGACGTTCCTCTCCGCCCGAAATCCCGTAGTATGGGAAGAAGATTCGATGACAGCGATGATGATGATGATGACGAGAGTGAAGAGTCAACCGAGGCCCCAAATCCGGAAATAACTGGAACAATCATGCCGAAATGAGCCCATGAGAGCCAGGCACAATGGTTGGTTATCGCCAGCGACGACGAAGAAACTTCGGAAGACGAATATGAGACCGAGGACATGAAGGCCATGAAGTTTCATGGATGCGAGCACGTGGATGTCTTAGAATTCAACACCGCCTACCATGCTTTGGGGAAAGGGTTTTCAGTGTCCGATCCAGCCGATAGTCGAAGATCTGATCGAAAGAGGAAAATTAACTCCCATCCGCCCAAATGAGAAGATAACCATGGTTAGATCAAATCCACCCTGTGAGCAAAGTAACACTCCTTGTCGGGGTTACCCAAGAAGAGGTCACCTTCCCCGAATGTATGTCGGCTTTCGGAGAAGTCCTAGAAAGCGGCATGATACCGGATGCGCCTCCCACAGGAACACTATAATCATCTCCAACTCTGAGTATTACGAAGGGAATCGGAATGGCTGCACTATACCGGGGATGAAATCGAAAAGCCGCAGAGTCCGACAATAGCGACTCTTGTTGCATGATAACTATGAGCAAGGCCGGCCATGAGAGTGAATCGGAGGACGCCCTAGCTCGTGGGCCATCAAGGGACAACGACACAACCCCGAACCCAAAAGCCTGTGACTTGGGAAGCGGTTATAAGGGCCGCCCAGGAAGGAGCCGATGCAGCTCGGCCCCTCAGCTGTCGCTAGACTCCGTCGGAACCGGTGGCCAATAGCCGAAAGGGCTCCCCGTTGACCTTAAGCAGCATTGAAGAAATCCGGTCAAGAGACGGCGATGAGGAAGTTAATCTGTTGACCCGCTGCGAGGCGAGATTTTCCAAGGAAATCCCAAGAGCGAGATAAGAAGGCCACAGATCAAGCACAGAAAGAAGAACGCCGCCCTATGCTAAGGCAGTGAAATTCCCGATCCCGAAAACGAGGACCCCATGCTCACCCAGTTGAAGCAAACACAGGCCAACATTTCCCTCTGGTCTCTACTCACTTCGTCCTATCCCCATAAGCTGAAAGCTGGAAGAAAGCTTGGCTCGCGCTCTCGTGCCTATTGATGCTACTCCGATGATGTGGTACAGTGATTGGAAACATCCACTACGGGAACATAATCACTTTCACAGATCTCGACCTCCCTCAATTTGGGGCTGATCATAATGAGCCTCTCTTCATCACGGTCCAGTGGATGAACGACGCCTCCCTCGGGTCTGGTTGATAATGGGTCGGAATGAACATTCTTCCGGCAAAGATCATGAGCTTGCTTGATATCAAGACTACGAGACTTGAAGCCTTCTTCCCTCACAGATCAAAGCTTACGACTCAACATCCCGGCAGTCCTCGGAGTTGCTACCTTGGACCTCTGGTTCGGACAAAAATTGATACATGTGGAATTCCGGGTTATCGACATCCCGATTACTTTTAATGCCTTATTGGGAAGACCTTGGCTGCACCAGTCAAAGGGTCGCCTCAAGCCTCCACCGAGTGTGTGAAATTCGTCTCGAATGGGGATCTGACGACCATTTACGGAGATTTAGTCACTTTAGAGGGCACGGATACGGGCGGAATACCTATTCTGGAAATCAAACATGACGAGGAAGGTCTCAAGCTAACGGGCTTCACGGTCGAGCCTCCCAAGGCCCAAGTGTGCAACATACATCGGACGGTCACTCTGGATAAAATCCCACCGGTCTTGAAAATGATGAGAAAAATGAGCTATCTACTGGCCTCGGTGCAGGAAAGCACCAACAAGGAACTCACAAACTTCATCGAGGTGAAAGGACGAGAACACTCGCCACGGCACAGGATATGAGGCCTCCCCGAGTGAACCTTTGCAAAAGGAAAAAGATTTGAAGGCTGCCACGGGAAAGGTCCCGGTCGACAACCACTAAATCTCTCCCCTTCGGTCCTAATTTGGTGACTACTTTGTAAAGGGTCCCACACAACCGGGAAACATCACGAGCCCAGCTCTACGGCGGGATGGCTAAAGCTACGGGATAGCCTCAACAAGTTTGAGGAACCAAGGCTAACCCGGTCCGTAGAATGTTCTGGACCTACCCAAGATACACAGGGCTACCAACACCATGAAGAGTGAGTATACCTTCGGGCGTGCGACACAGTGGAACAGGTTCGAGAAGCTCACAACCACTATTCCTACGCCCGGGAAGATCAGAAACACGAATTCGGGCGACGGTGCCAAAAGCTAAGGCCACGGAATTTCCCTCGAGATGATTGGGATGGTGCAGTTATGCGGCAATTGTTCGAAGAAGTCCAGTGCCGGACGATTGATCTCGGCTCGGTCCAAGAGATGATAGCGGCAATTGAGAAAGGAAAACAAAAACGGCCACGGTTCAGTCATGAGGCCACCAGCAGCGTGCGCTAAAGAATTGGGAAAACCTCTCGAGGCCGTCCGCGACCAAGGAAGAAATGATCACCAAGCTTGGATTGGTCCCCGTCCCTTTGTGTCAATCTAGGACAAGTCCTCCCGGTCTCTCTTTGTTAAGATCGGAGTCTCTAGGGTCGTCAGATGGCCTTACGCTGAAGACTACGAGTGCAGCAAGCGTATTCCCTTTCGTTTTCAATGAAATGACGAACCTTTACGAGTATCCCTTGATTGCCACTTTAACTAATGACGAATTAATTAAAAAAAACACTTAATAATAACTCATTAGATAAAGAAGCAAACACATTAAACGAAAAAAAATCAAACAACAAAAAAAAATCTTTAAGCGGGTTGTCAGGAAAGAGGAAAATCGAGCCCAAGCTGCCCAGAAGAGATTTTGACGAGTGTGAATTTGGGAGCTGCGGAAGAGCCTAAAGAGACGCAGATTGGTGATTTCTTTGAAGGAATCGGAAAGGATGCTCTGCAAAGTCCTACAAAATCCTCAATTCAAGGAAAGTTGCCCTCTTCATCAAAGAAAACATCATGTGCGGATACGGGTTGCCGGTAGAAATCATCTCGAGATAATGGATCCCACTTCGAAGGGAATGCGAAAAGCTGGCGGCGGAATTCCGAATAACCCGTCACAAGTCATCTCCTACAAGCCCCAAACCCAACGGGCCGTCGAAGCGGCAAACAAGACTCTGGAAAATATCATCAGGAAAATGGGCGTCAGGCGAGAGATTGGCCAGAGAAGTTACACTGGCACTCTGGGGCTACGAGAACATCGATCGGAACGGCAGCTGGGAAACACCTTTTGCCCTCACATACGGAATGGAAGCCGTACTCCCAATCGAGCTAGAGATCCCTCGCTCAGGTATCTTTGTTGGAAAGCCCGGATCAACGAGGTCGAGATGGCTCAGTCGCCATGACGAATTGGCCCTACTAGATGAACGCCGATTGAAGGCCATGGAACACATCCGGGCCTACCAAGGAAGAATGGCTAGAGCCTTCGACAAGAAAGTAAAGCATCGGGAGATCCGAGAAGGTGATCTCGTTCTAAAAGAAAAGCCCCGGTCCGTATCAACCCCCTCGGCAAATGGGAGCTGTATGGAGTCGGGCCATATGTCGTCCGGAAGATCTTCTCAGGAGGAGCCATGCAACTTCCTTGAGACCTCGACGGGAATCCCTTTGTACACCCGGTGAATGGTGACAAGGCTGCGCGAGATACTACGCGTAAAAAAAAAAAAAAGAAAAAAAGAGAGAAGAAAAACAAAAAAAAGAGTGCTAAAGAGTAATACCCACTAGGTTAGAAACCCGAGAAGGGCGGCCTAGGTAAAAAACGGGGTTGCACCAAACAAAAAAAAAAACAAAAAAAAAAAAAAAAACAAAAAAAACAAGTGCTAAAGAGTAATAACTAAAAAACAGAAAAAAAAGCAACAAAAAAAAAAAAAAAAAAACAAAAAAAAAAATCACGGGTTGAACTACGAAGACTGAGCTCCTCAAAATGAGGAACGTGAGCGGCGGAAACGGTTCGGTCTAAAGCACAAATAAAAGCCATACTTTGGCATCAATACAATTGATCGAGACCATGAAAGCGTCTCGAAAAACTCTAAAGCAATTCAAATATTCATTACAAGTTAAAAGCTCTTTGATGAGTCTAAGCCCGATTCATTCCTACAGCGGTAACTGCTAAAAGAAAACTAAGATACATAATCAAACTAATGTGTATGCCATGACAAGAAAGGGATACTCGGAAACCTCGAGTCACTCCAAGCCACTCGTGCTTGGCCTCTCCCTCTTCTTCCCCCTTCGAGTCTTTCTCTTACGAGCCAGGAAAAATGTCGGTACTCCTCCTACCAAGCTACGGTATAGGAACGGGATCTATCAAACCGGCCTCTGTCGAGCCTTAGTAGCCCTAGCGTCATCCCTCATCTCCTGTAACCTAGGCGGTAGCATAGGAGCCCTCCTCTCCTGTCTCTTGACGTAAGCCTCATGTCGGTCACGGCGTCTCCGCTCTGTCATGAGGGTTGGCCCTCGCCTCGGCCCTCCTCCTCTCGAAAGCGGTCTGGTCCTCCGCACCCACAATGGCCTCACGCCGTCTCAAAATAGCCACCTGAGTCTCTCCCGAGATGCCTCTCATACCAATCCGGGTACCAGTGGTCGGGAACACCGGTCTTGGACGCTTTGAGAATGACCCAGGAGGAAAGGCATCATACCTCCATGCTCGGGAAAGAAATGGAAACAACGAGGGATCATCCATAGAAAGCAGGAGCCACCACCACGGTGGCTATATCATCAAAGCCCTCGAAAGGAACTGCTCCAGGCCAAAGCTGTCTCGGAACTAAAGCCGGAATATAGAAGCTAGGCGAGAAAGCCCGGAAGCATGACCACGGGAGACCCGTCTGAAGCACTCTGCGAGTCTCCACCCGCCAATGAGGCACCGACCATCGATATCTTCGGTGCGGCGACCCGCCATCCAACGCTCCCACGAGCCACGATCATCAAAATCTACATCAGCACCTCTCTGGCAAAAGTCCAAGGCGATCATATCGAGAGGTTTCCCGAAGAACCCCCAAACGCTCCATCGGCCACGGGGTCAAGAGGCAGGCTGCCCCCGTGCATATACCGCCTTCCCGGTAGCTAATCTGTCGAGAGCATGAAAAGTCTCCCCCAGAATCAAAGGAACGACATCTACGCCGGGCGACGGTGAACGACAACATCCGGCGGACCGATGGCGAGATCCCGAAGGAATAGACCATGAACAGGGTGCCAAACATACAAAGTGCAAAGGCATCCCAATAGGCATCATCCACCAAACCTAGGCCCCTAAATCTATCGGGAAGACCGGAAATATCGAAATGATCGGGACCGCGGATCATACCTTGCGCTTCCTCCGGGGAAAGATGAAGGAGGACACACAATCTGTCAACAAAAGAAGCCCCTCCGGGCAAAGGAACCGCTATCTCTTCCACCTCAGGACCTCCAAGCAAGGCCCGAAATTCTTCCACAGTCGGAACAATCTCGTTGAAGGAAAGGCAAAAGACATGCCTTCTAGTGTCCCAAAATGAGGAAGAAGCCCTCAAAAGCTCATAATCCGGAATCAATTCCTTGAGAGACCATAAGCACTTCACCTTGTACCTTTCTTCAAAGAAGGACCTCCTCTCATGCATAATCTCCCGGGACCAATCCTTGAACTTGTTGAAGAATGACATTTGGGATTCTTGGGGCAATTTTGATGGAGCTTTTCTAAAGTTTTCCATGGTTTTTCTCTCTTTCTCCCCGAAAATGGCTGTTTGAATTTGGAGGTTGAAGAGGATATTTGAATTTGAAATAAAGCAAGACCAGTGCGAACCAAAATTAAAGGACAATGTCGGAAGCGGTCCCTATCCGCGCGGACATGATTGTCCATGAAAAAATCTGCAACGAGTCAAGTTTGCTACATCAAAAGAGGAATATTCCGTCCCGGTTGCTCGAAACACGTGCAAAAAAACCTCCCCAAACCGGTCCATATACCAAACACCCTTGCAAAAAAAAAAAAAAACCAAGGCTCATGCAACACTTTGCATTCATCTTGCATTGCATTCATAAAATAAAATCCTAAATTATTACATTCCAAAAAAAAAAAAGAGTGTGCATAAAAAAAAAACAAACAAACATAAATAAAATCCTAAATTATTACATCAAAAAAAAAAAAAAAAAATGTATGTACAAATCTAAATCTCAATCTCAAATCTCAAAAAAAAAAAATCAATCGGAGTCTCCGGCGCCCGATGTACGCCGGCCCCTCTTGCGACTCGGGCCCGCCTCCTCGGGAGCCACGAAAATCTCGGGCTCGAGAATCGTCCTCGTCTCCGAGAAAAGAGGCTCATCGGGACCAAGCCAAGCACGCTACGATAGGGCAAGCGAGATCTGCGAAAAAATCGTATCCGAAGGTGAAGGCGTCGGACTCCACAGCACGTACGAAGACGACCCGCCATGCTTTGCCATACGTGTCCACTGCCGTGTGGATCCCAGAGAATGACGTGATCCGAAGCGGCACCGCGCGAGGATCAAGGAGAGGAGACAAAGGAGTCTCTGAAGAAGTCTACGAGCGAATAGGGAAGCCTCCCGTCGACGCGCGCCGGCCGTGGTCGCCTCGCTCCTAGCTGAGGAGCCCATGGCGACCATCCTCTGATGAATCTCTTGGCCCGATCACTTGCTTCGTCGGCTTCTCGGCGACCACCTCCGAAAAGCGCACAAAAGCAAAAGCGTCAAAAAAAAAAAGGAAGTGATGCTAAAGATGATGAAACAAAAGAAAGAAAGGAAGAGAGCGAGAGCGTAAAAAGCCATACCTTCGTACCGGACGAGGCGGAAAAGCTCGTGGAAGTCGCTCGGGTGAGGATCTGCACCCTCAATCGGACCCCATCACGGATATAGGAAAAATCCGTCCGAGGGTACCGCGGGATCCCAAGCCCCTCCCTATCCGGGACACGAGGCATCCTCGGCCTCCTCGAGACGAATGTCGCATATGGCTCAATCGCCACGAAATCCGAGAAGTCTTGGCCGGCTCGGTAATCATCCCAGTCACGGACCGATCGCTCGGAGTGCATCATATCGGCGGGAGGCTCCACCGGTGTCCTCAAAGGCGAGTTCACGCCATCTTTGGCGCGTCACCCTCTCTCCCGAGATAATATGCATCGCGAGTCGAGACCTCTCGGAATCCTCCATTTGCACAGTCCAAATCTCGGCGCCCTTCGGTGCGCCACCTCGAAGCGATCCCGGGGGAAGAATATCATCCCTCATCTGTCTCGGCCTCCGTCGAAGGAAGGCAATCCGCGTACACGAGAGTCGTACGCCCCACAGGCTTATCTTCTCCCGGGCATGCTTGGACCAAGGCTGCATGGCCGGATACGCCCGGCGTACTCCGCCCAGGTGCCGCCACATCGTGACGTGGAAAAACTCCAACGCCCATACTGCGAAAGGTAAAAATCAATCAATCCGGTCTGCAAAAGAAAAGTGCGTGCTCAAAAAAAAAAAAAAAAAAAGGAGGAAAGCAAAAAGAGAGCTTATACCTCCAGGGGCAAACTCAAAGCGATCTACAAAGAGCTCACGGCCTTGCATTTGTACCTATCAGAGCAAAATAAAGCTCTGCCCGGCCGGCCTCTCCCACGAGACATCTCCGGCCATCTCCATGTCCTCCAAGGACCTCGGCAAGGCAAAGGCGCCGTCCCCTCGGCATGCCCAAAGAGGGTGCTCGAAAAGGCAAACCACAAGAAGGCCACGGCAATCGATCGGCGCCTATCCTCTCCTCCCGACCTCGTAGCTCGCTATGGTCTCCACAATCTTACCGTAGACCACGGCATACTCCATCCCCATCCCCTTTTTGGGAATAGGGAAAATCCCGAAAGAGCACAGCCAGATCGGCATCGCTATGGCCAGTCCCGCCACTCAATGCTTTGCGTCCATTAAAGGACAGGCCCGTAATCGCAGCGTGTCGGAGGGGCGTAGCAGTAGCCTCGCCCGAGAAGAAGTGAAAGGTGTGGGTCGCGTCCCACCAATCTTTGCGCCGAGCAAACATCAAACCCTTGCTCTTAGGGAACTTGACCGGCCCTCAAGCACTCAGCGAACTCCCGAGCCCCGTCTCGGCAACAATCTGTCTCGGACTCGGCAAAGCTCCTCGGCCCGCATTCGGAAGCCGATCCCACAAGTCAATCACGGACTCCACGATCCTCGAGTCTTCATTTTGTTAATTGCTCCGTCACAAAACGGTTTCCGCCCTGTAAAAGAAAAAAGGAGAGAGAAAATGTCAAAAAAAAAATTGCATTTGCATTTACACAAAAAAAAAAGAAAGCATACACATGCATTAAAAAAAAAAAAATTTCGACAGCATAACAGCATACAATGAGCATAGCCCCATTTTCTCCACAAAAAAGACAGTTTTCAGCAAATCCCAATGCATTCATCAAAAAAAAAAGATGCATTCCTACGGAAGTAAAAACTCCGTCCCATTTTCATAAAATAACATGCATACCATCCATCATCTCAAAAAAAAAAAAATTGCATACATGCATATCATCCATCTTACATGCAACGGGAGGAAAAATCCGTCCCACTTTTCAAAAAAAATATATCCTAAACATACATACATCCCATATTGGCAAAATGCCCATTCTTTCCAAACAAAATGCATGCATTGCATCATTCATCAATATCAATATTCAATTTCAAAAAAAAAAATCACAATTTTCGAATTTTCACATGCAATTTTCGAATTTTAAAAAAATGGCGAAAATGCCAATTCTTTTTCCCAAGCAAAAAGCACATTTTGGATTACTCACATAACCATCAAGATTCAAAGACAATGAACATCAATATTCAATTTCAAAAAAAAATTTCAAAAATCACCCAATATTCAAATTTCAAACAAGAAATCAACAAAGGGATCAAAGGGTTTCAAAGTATACTGTTCGGAGACTCGAATCAGAAGCCCAATGTTGCCAAGCATCGGGGTAGGGCTCCTCCGCAATCGATTGCGAAAGATTGTAATGCCTCCTCATCCAGACGAGCTCCAATCGTCTCTCCGCCACCGGGCCACGTCCTTGGCCTTGAAAAGCGCCTTCCCGTGTTCCATTGCTCAAAAATCGAAGAAATCGGAAGATTTTTGAAGCTTTTCTTGGAACAATGGCTTCTCCTCGGTTCTCTCTCTCTCTCTCGTAAGTTTCAAAAAAGCTGAATGGGGAAGAAGAAAAGGGCGTTGGCCCTAATTAATACCCACGACTTTCGGCTCTATCCGCGCGGATAGGATTGCAAGTCAAAATGACCCTTTTGCCCCTTAAAATTTCGGGACTCTGCCAATTCGGTCCCAAACTTGACAAAGTTAACAAAGTTAACCAAAGTCGGCCCCTTGTCAAGAAAATCATTCCCGGCGGTAAAACGTAAGACCGAGTGCCCGAGAAAGATAACGGATCCGTATCTTTCATCAAAATCTTCCGGCGATCAAACGTAAGGCCGAGTGCCGAGAAAGATAACGAGATCCCGTATCTTTCATCAAAATCACCCCGAGTCAAACGTAAGACCGAGTGCCCGAGAAAGATAACGAGATCCCGTATCTTTCATCAAAATCTTCCGGCGAGTCAAACGTAAGACCGATTTCCTGAGAAAGATAACGAGATCCCGTATCTTTCATCAAAATCATCCCGGCGAGTCAAACGTAAGACCGAGTGCCACAGAAAGATAACGGATCCCGTATCTTTCATCAAAATCTTCCCCGGCGGATCAAACGTAAGACCGAGTGCCCGAGAAAGATAACGAGATCCCGTATCTTTCATCAAAATCTTCGGCGATCGAAACGTAAGACCGAGTGCCAGAAAGATAACGAGATCCCGTATCTTTCATCAAAATCACCCCCGGCGATTCAAACGTAAGACCGAGTGCCCCAGAAAGATAACGAATCCGTATCTTTCATCAAAATCTTCCCGACGGTCAAAGCGTAAGACCGATCTCCCCGAGAAGATAACGAGATCCGTATCTTTCATCAAAATCATCCGGTCGAAGCGTAAGACCGATTTCCCGAGGATAACGAGATCCGTATCTTTTCCCCAGTCACGAAACGTCAGACCGATTTTCCACGAGATACGAGGCTATCAAAATCCCAGCAAACGGAATCCCAAAGAAGAAATTTCGGAGAGAAACTCGAACTACGAAGCTTGATTCCCAGGGATACGTAGGTAGCCTATCGTGGAATCGGCCCCCGACCAAAACGGTCACCCTCTCCTTCGGCAGACAAAGTCCACCGAAAGGCCACTTCACAATCAAGGTCCGAGGCACCTAAAAAGCCATCTTCATCAAGGTTCGAGGCACCTAAAACGCCATCTCCAAGGTGCGAGGCAACCTAAAACGCCATCTCCAAGGTTCGAGGCACCTAAAACGCCATCTCAAGGTTTGAGGCACCTAAGACGCTATCACTAGGAAAACGATAAATCACAAAAATCCCGAGCGGATAGCCGAAAATGGTCATTTCTATCCCCGCCGGGCGGATAGCCATCGGACAGAAAATGGTCATCTCTTATCCCAGCGAGTTTCTTTCAGGCGGCTGAGAACTCGCTCATCGGGTTCGAGGCACCTAAAACTCCATCATCTCCCGGTCAGACCCGAACTACGGCAACTTGATTCCCATTCGGGATATGTAGGTAGCCTATCGCTAGGTTAACCCGATCACTCGATCATCACCAAATATGGAGCCTTACTCTTATCGACGGACCCGCTTCCTTGAAGCGCCGTCGCCGAGGGGCTACTGCGTAAGTGCTCCAATTTGAGCTTGTTAGAATTTTCGTTAGAAAATTAACGAAAGTTATAACATTTCTAACAATTCCTAACTATCCTAACCTTTCTAACAAAGTGAGGGTAAAATGGGCATTGTTATTTAAGGTTAAACCTTAAAAGAATCTCAAAAAGAAGAAACAAAAGAAGAAAACCATAAATAGAAATGCTTTGGAAACATAAATCGTTTGCCTTTAATTTGAATTTCAAAAAGAAATATTCCTCTTGATCCAAAGCCGGGTTTGCATTTAATGAGCAGT
>JAFEMH010003152.1:0-92500 GCA_022495995.1 Adenophora triphylla var. japonica
AAATATGGTGAAAAGGCATTGGTTTTGCGTCGGCTTTATTCTTCGATTTGAACACGGTCAAATTCAGATCTCGATCCGGCCAGGACTCTTTGCGAGGATAAAAGATTCCTTGCCACTTTGGCCCCTCTCGGCTTCTCACAATTTCAATTTTACCCCTTTTGGCCCCCAAAAGTAAAATCTCCCCAAGTTAGACCTTTCTAGCTTCCCATCCTCGAGGTTAAATCCTAGTTAGACATTTCTAACATTTCGTCTCCAGGACGTTAAAACTTTCGGTTAGTTTTTCACTAACGTTTCGATCTCCAGACGTTAAATCCCAAAACCAGGTCTTCGGACGTTAAATCACAATTCCGTTTCAAGACGTTAAAACTTTCGGTTAGTTTTCACTAATGTTTCGTCTCACAGGACGTTAAAACTCAAACCGTCTTCGGACGTTAAATCACTGAATTCTTAAGGTCTCCAGGACGTTAGAATTTCCGTTAGTTTTCACTAACGTTTTGTCTCCAGAAGACGTTAAATCTCAAACCGTCTTCGGATGTTATAAATCTGCCAATTCGGGGTCTCCAGGGCGTTAAATTTCCCGTTAGTTTTCACCCTAACGTTTCGTCTTCGGACGTTGGAAATCACAATGGTCCGTCTCCAAGCGTTAGAATTTCCCGTTAGTTTTCACTAATGTTTCATCTCCAGAGACGTTAAATCTCAAACCATCTTCGGACGTTAAATCACAACTCCGTCTCCAAGCGTTAAATTTCCCGTTAGTTTTCACTAACGTTTCGTCTCCCAGACGTTAAATCTCAAACCGTCTTTGGACGTTAAATCACAATTCCGTCTCCGGACGTTAAACTTTAAGTTAGTTTTCACTAACGTTTCGTCTCCAGAGCCGTTAAATCCCTAACCGTCTTCGGACGTTAAATCATAATTCCGTCTCAGGACGTTAAATTTCCCGTTAGTTCTCACTTCAATGTTTCGTCTCCAGGACGTTAAATCTGGCAAACCGTCTTCGGACGTTAAATCACAATTCCATCTCCAGGACGTTAGAATTTCCCGTTAGTTCTCACTAACATTTTGTCTCAGGACGTTAAATCCCAAACGTCTTCGGACGTTAAATCTCAATTCCGTCTCCAGGACGCTAAATTCCCCGTTAGTTTTCACTAACGTTTTCGTCCTCAAACGTTAAATCTCAAACCGTTTTCGGACGTTAAATCACAATTCCGTCTCCCGATGTCAAAATTCCCATTGGTTTTCACCGACATTCATTTCTCACGGCCGCCGATGATCGTAAGCCCGAGCCATCCCACTTCGGTGGCCATCAAGGTAAGCCCGCACAACAATCCCTCTTCGGCCATTCTCGTGAGTCCGAATACCTTATCACTCCAGCAAGTAAACATTCACTTCCCCGACAGTCATCGTAAGCCCGACCATCCCAATTCAGCGGCCATCAAGATAAGCCCGCACAACAATCCCTCTTCGGCCGGCATTGTAAGCCAGAAACAACCCTTCCTGGCGGGATCCTAAGACCATTCATCTAAGAAGAAACGTCAATCAATCCCCCAATTCCTAACTAGTTACGTTTAGAACTGCGGGGCACTTTTCCCAGCAATGTGTCGGTCTCTCCCGAGATCACATCCCATTCCCTAACCCCGTCGTTAGAACGTCAATCCTTCCATGTTGTTATAACATCCATTTGGCCAGCGGCCATTCAGTCATTTCCACCATATCCCAATGAGATAAAACACAGTCGTCATCATAAGTCCAGCACCCAAGGCACGAACGCCTCCCAAAATCAATCTCAAGGCACGAACGCCTTCGTCTCAGAACAAACACGTCCTCGTAATCTCGGTCTGAGGTGCCACACGCCCTCGAAAGTTTTAGTGATCTCGGTCTAAGGTGCCACACGCCCTCAAAAATTTCAATAATCTTAGGTACAGACGCCTCACAATAGTCTCCCATTCGGGTTCGGACGCCTCTCACAACGGTCTCGCTCGGTTTCGGGCGCCTCCACAGTAGTCTCTCTTAGATCAAGGTCCACTACGCCGGCCCTTGAACCTACGAACTACGATCGGCTTGTTCCCGCTCGGGATACGTAGGAATCCTTCCGTTAAGGGTCCACCCGGTGACCTCTCGGAGTCTCTTCAAATAAAGAGCATCCCCGATTTGGATCCTTATCTTTTTCAACGACCCTTCCTTGAAAGTGACGTCGGCGAGGGCTAACTATAAGTACCCAAATCCGGATCGTCAAAATCCGTTTAAAAGTTAATCGAAATCCGTTAGCGGCCCGCTCCGGAGTTAACGGAACCCAGTTAAACTCCCGTTCTCAAGCCAACAAGGCGTCCGGGACTTCCCCGTGCATTCCAACATCAAAGTGTACTCAACACACGTTATCACACGTAAAAGTATAACTTTTCTAAAAAAATGCACTTTCCGACACTTTTCGGGGTATTTGAACATTTTCGGACAGTTATTTAAAAAATGAACAAAATCGGGGAATAACGGGACGAAAACCCTAGCCTTGGTGAGTCGCGGGGGCACGTGGCACACATGCCACAGCCCTCTGGTCAACATCAATCGAGATTTTAGAGTGAAAATACCAAAATACCCACGAGATTGTGTCACGGTCAGCCCGTCGGATTTGTTTACGAGAAAAACAGATTGCCAGTGCAAGTCCTCCCATTTTTCAAAATACCACAACCCCCCAATTCGGTATAAGTCCGTCCAGGACGTTACGCAAATTTACCCTATAAATATAAGAATTTGTCAAAACATTTAAAAGGAAAAAAACATTATCCATTTTCACAAAACCCCACGGCATAAGCACATTTCAACCCCTCTCGAGCCCCATTTTGTCTCAATTTACGTGAAAACCTCGTATTTCAACCAAACACGAACCAAACAACCTCGAAACACCTTTCCAAACACTAAATCGTATCCCGTATATGTCAATCGAGTTAAAAGAATCAACCCCTAGCCATAGGTAACATCTCTCTTCCTAAACACTCGTCCGATCTCGGTTTATGCGCCGGTCGGTCAACCGTTTCGGACAAAAGTTATTGAAATGTAGGCGTCGGCGTCGACGGGGGTCCGATACGTTTTTAGTCCAAGATTCTCTTCTCTCCCGTAAGAGAAGTAATCTCGGGTTAAAACGGCGTTCCGGCCCGTTTCTTTACTTTTATGTCATTTAACGGTCCGGATCGTTTGATCCGTTGAATGTCATTACTTTACGCAACTTTATAGTCCGAACCAGTTCGGTTCGTGATGAGTCATTTAAAATCTGGATCATTTGATCCGTTGAATGTCATTTACATTACGCAACTTTACAAGTCCCCCAGAAATTTGTTTGGTTCGTTGATCGCACCTTTAAAATCCAGGTCGTTTGATTTCGTTGATACCGCATTTTAAATACTGTCATTTACAAGTCCGAGCCGTTTGGCTCGTGATAGTATTTACATATCAAAAGTCTGAGTCGCAAAACGATTCGTTGATCGCATGTCATTTAATGCTTTTTTCCCGTAAAATCGCTAACAATGTAATGCCCGGTTCAAAATCGGAGTTCGTCATTCGAACTCTCTTTCAAAACGCGCAAAGTGACGTTTGGCATCCAAACGATCATCTTTAAAACTTAAAACCCGACGTTTGACATTCAAATGCTCTTTTCAAGACAACATTTGACACTTAAGTTAAAGATTCAAAACGCTTCACTCGCACCGCTTTTCCTAAAAAACTCCAAAATCGACGTTTGTCATTCAAACGCTCGCCTTTTCCAAAAGAATCATAAAATCAAACGTTTGACATTCCAAACCAAGATTAATCTTGTCATTCGAACTCTCTGAACCTAACAATCTACGGTACTAAAAAGCCTTTTGTCATGTTTTTGCTACCAATAAAAAGGACACCCTTTTCAAAGCCTTTTCAAGTTTTGCTACCAATAAAAACGACACGCTTTTCAAAGCCTTTTCCAAGTTTTGCTACCAATAAAAACGATACCTTTTTCATAAGACATTTTTCAACGTTTGGGCTCAAAATACAAAACCGCGTGGCGGCGCTCTCCTTCCCGGAAGCGGAGGTCCCAAACATCCGCGAAAGACAAAGGCCTTCGCCGTCGCCGCGCGCGATCCGGGTAATTTCACTATCCAACCTTCCTTCATTCACCCACTTTTGGATGATCCTTTTCAAGCCCATACACTCTTTCGTGGTGTGCCTAGTGTCCTTGTGATATTCACAATAACTACCATTATCCCTTAAATTTATTTTTGAGTATTCATTGGGGAAGGTGGACCTAAGTCAACAAAGTGTTCATGATCTTTGTCCAGGCTAACTATAAGGGAAGTGAAGCTTTCATGGACCTTTCAGTCGCCCTTGTCCTATTCTTCCCTTTGTTGTTGTCGCTCTTTGCTTGTGTCCCCCTTTGTCGACTCACCAACATCCAAATGTTTGGAGCCTTTGTCCTTCTTTCTTTCTGTTCCTCATATACGGCCACATCATAAACCCTCTCAAATAACTCTTTCCTTGTGGTCACCCTTCAAACCTGGAGCTCATAATCTAGGTCGGGAGAGGACACTCCATTCCTAAAGTAGTTGATAACATCCCTATCTGTAAGGTCTTCCTCAATCTGGTTAACCAACTCTTTAAATCTGGTGAAGTAACTCATAGTACTCTCCGTCTTACCCTGATTCATGTTGTTTAGGTCAGTGATTGTTTTCTTACGAGCTCCCACTGTAGAAAACCGCTCTAGGAACTTCCTCCTCATATAGCTCCATGAAGTGATGCAACCAGTGGATAGACCACGGAACCAAGTCAGTGCTCCACTTGTGAAGGTGCTGGTTAATGCCTTTCATAGCACGTCATCCTCAGAAGAGACCAAACACATGGTGGCCTCAAAGTGTTGCATGTGATTCAAGGCATTGGTCGTGCCTGAATACTTTTCTAACATTGGCAACTTGAACCCTGCAGGTGGGCCTTTGTGTGAATGTGTGCCCAAATTTTGTTTTTGTTGGATTCACGCTAGTTTGAAGACATCCGGTTTTAATTTGAAAAACGAATTCGCCACGCCATATTTGATTACCTCAAAACTTTGAAAAAAAAAAAGGTTTTATGGGTTCGGAGGTTAAGATTACCCCTTGGGAAAGAACGTTTGGCATTTACCCAAGGTGCCTTGCCGGAGCAAGTCTCCCATGATTTCATTAATCGTGCTTGCTTGCGTGCTTTCTTGTGTGCATGTGTTTGAAAATGAGGAGGGAATGTCCCAAGTCGTCTTCCGGACGTACAAACCATTTGTTGGTTGTCGCTCGGGATTTCTTGGAATTTATGTATTCGGGATTATGATCCCGTCCTCATCTTTTGACTTGTGATCATCGCATTTTTAACCTCGGGACCCTCGGGACTTGCGTGATCGAGAGAATGACTCTCTTTTTGGTCAAAAATGAGGTTCTTTAGAAAAGGAAGATCCTTAGCCCATCAATCCTACGCTTTAAGACGGTCGAGCTCGTATAGATGCTTCATACTCTTTCTTAAGCGATAATTGGAGATATAGGGTTCAAGGTTGTCCCTTTCTAAAGAAATATGGAACCTTTAATGGAAGGAACGATGTAAAGATAGGATCTTTTACACCGGTCCGTTCCTAGGTTACTAATGGGGGAATGGGGGAAATGTATGTAAAAATGACACTTTAATGAAAAGATGACATTTTTGGGTTGCAAATGATGCACTTAGTTTAAAGAAATGATCTTTATTGCAAATTATGCATAAAGATTTGATTTTTATGCAAATGATGCATTTTGATTAAATTGGCATTCATTATGCAAATGATGCATAAAGATTGCATTTTGAAAAGCATATGATGCTAGTTTATGGTAAAGACATGGTCTTTAAAGCAAATGATGCTTGGAAAAGTGATTTTGGATGCAAATGATGCATTTTGATTGAAAAGATTTGATTTTTATATGCAAAGGATGCATAAAGATGACATTTTTATTTGAAAATAGGGGTTTTAGGTGCAAAGGATGCACCTTTATGGGAAAAGACTACATTTTTATGACAAATGATGTCTAATGCATGCAAAAGGGGAAGGGGGAATATGAAGATATGCTCTTTAATCTACCAAGTCCCAAGCAATATAAAAGTAATGCAATGAGCAATTTATAAAGCAATTAGGATGCGAGGTTTAGGGCGTGCGAGGTTACCAATGGCTTCCTTCTTCTTCGGGCGGAGCTAGGAGGAGAGGTTGGTCTTGGATCTTCAAGGAGGAGGGAGGGAGCTTCTTGGCCTTCTTCTTCACCTTCTTGGATCTTCAACAGCCTCTTGGGAGTATTTCTTCGTATTATATGTGGTATTGTTGGAATTTGTTGATGATGAAATGGGTAGAGGAGGGCTCTATTTATAGGCGATGCTGGATAAGGCTAATGAAGCCGTGCGGCTAAGAGCGGCAAGCTAATGCGGCCGTGCGGCATTATCCATGATGACTCAGCATTCTAGAACCATGCAAGGTGGCAAATTCTAGAACCTTCCCTCCTAATTAAGAAAAATGTGTTTCTTAATTAGGAAGGATTCCCTTCAGCCCTTATTTAATTAAAAACAGTTCCGGAATGTTTCCGGAACACTAGGAAGGTTGCAGGTAATTACCGGAAAACTTACCGAAATTGCGGGAAATTTAACCGGAAGGCATGAGCCAGATTTGGGTACTTACGAAGCCCCTCGGCAACGTCACTTGCAAGGCGAGTGGGGTTGTCGATAGAAAAGGATCCGATGCGGCGAATGCCGAGACGGATTGGGAGACCAAGGTGGTCGAGTGGCTGAACCTCTTATGAAAGGCTACCTACGTATCCGGAGGAATCCAAGCCGAGCCGTAGTTCGGAATAGATCCATTTGGGGAATGGAGAAGAGAAACTAGTCTCTTCTTTGGGGAAATAGAATGGAAAATGACTTAGGAGGTCAAGCAATTGATCCCTCTTTGGGGATATGCTAGAAGTGACCGAGGTGGTCGAGATAACAAAGTCTCTTATGAGAGACTACTTCATCAACGAGGAGTGACGGAGGAAAAAGGGTGACCAAAGTGGTCGGATGGCTGGACCTTTTATGAAAGGCTACCTACGTATCCGGAGGAATCAAGCCTTGATCGTAGTTCGAGCATCACTAGATAGGTAGGAACGATGTCTAGGATCCTCGAGGGTTTGACAATTAATGGAGGATGTCACACGATTGACAATTAATGGAGGTTGTCACCTGATTGACAAATAATGGAGGTTGTCACCTGATTGACAATTAATGGAGGTTGTCATCTCAGGAAACTAGAGCTTACGTCACTATCGAGAAGATAGAGGTAGCTAAAGTTGAGAGAAACTTAAGCGTACATCACTATTCGGGGTAGAGGTAGCTTAAGTTGAGAGAAACTTGAGCGTACGTCACTATTCGGGATAGAGGTAGCTTAAGTTGAGAGAAACTTGAGCGTACGTCACTATTCGGGATAGAGGTAGCTTAAGTTGAGAGAAACTTGAGCGTACGTCACTATTCGGGATAGAGGTAGCTTAAGTTGAGAGAAACTTGAGCGTACGTCACTATTCGGGATAGAGGTAGCTTAAGTTAAGAGAACTTAGCATACGTCACTATTCGGGATAGAGGTAGCTTAAGTTTAGAGTTTTGACAATTCGGAGGTTGTCACCTAGCGTTATCCCATTATAACGGAGGCGATTGAGAAGAAAGCTTAATTGCTTAAGAGATAAGGGATATCTTCTGAAAAAGATGTTATCTTGGTTAAGATAACGGAAATTGCATGCCCAGTGGAAGGTCCGGGCGGGATTGTAATTTTATGCTCGGAGCGAATGAGAGCCGCCGGCATGAGATGGAGAAAAAGGAGCCGTACGGCTAGAAGCTGTTTTCCAGTTATTTAAAACAGATTTGAACGGGCATTGGGCATTATTGCCGCCCAGAAGCTGCCGAGGAAGAGAGAGAGAAAGGAAAGAATTTCTTCAAAATTCTTCAATTCCCTTGCTTCTATCGATTGGAATGGATCCGGAGGGCAATCCCATGCGAGGCAAGCAAGAAGAAACATCTCCGCGGCTGCGAGAAGGAGGAGGAAGGAGCTCGTTCGAACGGAAAGAAAGTATGACTTTCTTACGCCTCCGTCGGAGCTTTACCCGGGGAGAAGGGAGCATAAATCAACGAACCCGCGATCGGTTGGGGTAAGCATTCTTAATTTGCTCAATTCCGTCGATTTTTGATTGAATTTTGAATGATTTAGGGCTTGACCCGAACTTAGGGATTTTCTAGGATTTTCCTAGGATTTTTGAATGACTTTGAGACATTGATGAATAACCTATGAGGCTAAGAATATGCAATGTGCAATTTGTTTGACAAAAATAATGGGAATGACCCACTTTTTTCTCGCAAATAAAGTAAGAATGAAAAAATTGTCTAAAGTGAGACGGAGTTCTTGCATGTGCTAGAACTAGGTCAAAATTTTGAGAAAACATGATTTTGGAAGATGAAAAGGATTCATGCATGCCATTTTTGAAAGAATAATGCTTATGTGCAAAGAATTGTGAAAATTGTGATTTTGTGCTTTAGGGAAAGTAATGGGACTTGACATGACGCGTTTCAAGTGATGAAAGACGCTTTTTGATGCAAATGATGCTAGAAAAACTTTTGTGAATACTTTTCTTTTGAAAACATGTGCACTTTTGTGAATATATGCATGTTTTTGAAAATGATGAATGATTGACACACTTCTTTTATTGTTTGTGCTTGTCTACGGGGAGAACAAGTCTAGAGGACCATACGAGATAGCGGTTAAGCTTTGGCGAGAGGATTCGGATTTTGAGAAGAATGGGGTGAACCCCAAAAATTTGGTGAGGGCTACCGGCCTAGATTCGTTCGTCGAGGCTATCGGCGGGGGTGTTCACATCACCTCGAAGAGTAAGGGCTTGATCCGAGGCCCTTTCGAGTTACGGTGGGACGAGTACACATAGCTTTCACACTGGTGAGGGGAGGGCGCGGTGACTCTGCCGATTTCACGGCTATTGCGGCCTACGGTTCACCGGGAGGCCCGTGACTTGGAGAGACCACATTACGGTGAGGAGTTCCGAGGCTTTGGTCGGGTTTGAGCTGATTCCCAGTGGGGATGGAGACGCGGAACGTCGAGGTGGCGATCCGAAGCGCATGCGAGAACTTTCTTGCTAACGATGTGACGACCCGGCTGGTTGGCTAGAGCCTTTGTGTGGTTGATCTTTGTCGAGTCACCATTTTGCTAATTGCAGGACACGGCCATGACTTGCCTCCTCGACTCTCTGGAGGATGTGGATGGGATAGGGACGGTCTCTTGGGGAGAGGTCGGATTGGCGGAGCTCTACTTCTCGTTGGACATGTACGGTCGGAACAAAGGCTGCTTCCATGGGCGCTTCTCATTTGCCCTTGAGGTAGTCTCCTTTCTTTTCTCTTTTCTCTTTCTGTCTTGAGACTTTTATGAGAGGAGAATGACCTTTTGATGTTTTGAACATGCGGGCTGGTTTTGCGAGGTGATCGGGTTCTTTCCTTGGAACCAACGAGTGATATCACCATCTTCCACTGCTATGGTTATTTGGAGGAGATGCGAGGATAAATTCACGGGGAAGACCCGGATCACTTTCGACTACAAAATGGTGAGGCCGGTCATTAACGGGGATGGGCACGACGGAGTGGACTTCTACCCTTAGGCGGTATCAGGAGATCTTCTTTGGGAGATGCCATTGAGGCGATGAGGCGAGAGGAGGTGGCTCGGCTGGGGCGACATGTGATGTCATTTACTTGGGGACCGTTTCTCGAGCGGCGTGGCCATGTCCCTCCATTGGACGCCATTACTCCTCGGGATCCTCCCGGCACGGATCTTTGCGGCCCGGGGATTGGCCGAAGATGAGATTGAGAGATACCGGGGAGAGTATAGGCTGCGGAGTACTTTGACATGGATACCCCTACGCTGTGTTTGTGGAGCGGCGCTGAGGACGCCACGCGAAGCTAGTGAAGGCTGGCGGTCACTCGGGGATATGGGGAGGATGAGCCTGCGGACCCGCCGATCCCTCCTGCGCATCGTCCTATGTGGTCCATGGAGTTCCGAGGAGGATGAGGATTCCTGTCCCCGAGACTAGGGAGCCCCAGTATACCACTTGCTTTGGCAAACCTTTGTAAGTATACTTTTAGGGTCTTTCCCTTTTCGGCTTTGATTTTTACGCTTTTTGCAATTTTACGAGATTTTACGAGATTTTCGAGATTTTTAAAGAGATTTTACGAGATTTTTCTCTTCTTTTTCTCGGGTTCCGGCTCGCACTTACGATAGGCTGGTCGGGCGAGAATAGGGGCTGGAAGGACATGTGCCGGTCTCTTCGAGGAAGGCGCTGCGCTTGAGGCGGCGAGAGGATGCACGGGGCACAGGCGCAGAGACGGCATGTCGGGGCACGGCGTCTACCTCATCGGCCTCGGAGTACTCTTCCGGTGCCATGCCTCGGGGTGGGGACCCCAGCCCGACATTCGGGCAGTGGCTGAGTATGGGCATGATAATGTCCATTTGTCGACGTGAGCGACCGGGAGGACTGATGAGGGAGGCTAGCGTCTATGGTGAGTAGCGATGAGGAGGAAGAAGAATCGGAGGCCTAGGAGGTCTCTAGAGTAGATTTGGAACAAAAAACAAACAATGAACAATTTTTATGCACACTTTATGTATTTTTGCTTTATTTGGGCGCCGATGGGGCGAAGACATTGTATTTATGTTTTATTTGCTTTTCTAATTCATGCTTTTCTCTAAATTTGCATATTATCTAAGCCTTGGGGCGACTTTTTGCTTGGAATCGGGGTGGCTGGGTCAAAATGATTTATAATGGTATATAAATGCTTGAATGGCTTACGGACATGTTTTTGTACGGGTTTTGGTTGAAAAAGTGGGGTGAAAACTCCCTTGGGCAGCAACTTTGGTTGCTTTGCCAGAATTTTTCTGCAGAGGGCTAATGTAGCCGTGCGAGAATAGGTCTGGGGCAAATGAAGCCAGTGCGGCTCACGGTTCTGCAGGCGGTTATTTTACGAATAAAAGCAAGGCTTGGCCATTTCATTTCATTTTCAACATAGACTTGTCCCAATTGTTCCCGAGCACATTTTGGACCTAAAAGCACCATCTTTGATCATTTTGCGATGGAGAAGCCCGTCGGATTGCAAAGGGAAGCGAGACCGTTTTACGTCCGATCTTCAATCTTGGGTGAGACACAACTTCAAATCTCATAGGGGCTGCTTGATTCTTCCTTCAAGATCAAGTCTTTATGGCATTTGAGGGATCTCCCGCCCGATTAGGACCTTTTGAGAGCGCGGCAAATTTACAGGACGTCAGGAGACATGTTTACTTGCTTTTCTTACAACGAGATTGTCCCGACGCATGAAGACTTCCGAGCCTTGATTGGGGGTCCCGAGATTGAGAGCTATATCTATTCCGCTGATCGGAGACGTGTCGGTGACGGTAAAGCTTGCATCTTTTCTGCGAGATTCCTTTGGGAGAGGTGAGAGGATGATGGTAGCCCGGATAGGATTGACCTTTACGATATCCGGGCGAGGTTTGGGTCTCCCGAGATATAGGCTGCGACCACGGTGGCTATGGATGCTTTCATTCTTTGCGTATTCTCTGCTCATTCCTTCTTGAGTCAGTGGGGATCTGTCATAGTGGTCTCTTGGACATGGTTAGAGGCTGCAAGGCTGGGAAGGATATTGTCCCGCTGGTTTTGGGAGAGACACTTCATGGGATTGACGGGATGGCTCGGGAGACCATTTCATGAGATCCGGGAGTCCCATTTGTGTTGACCTTATGGGCTGCGGGGAGAGGCTCGGGGCTTTGCCGGGGCTTTGCCGACTCGGTGCCCTTGGGTGATTTCTCGGAGAGGTGCAGAGGCAACGGGACCGGGGTAGCAGGAGGCGACGATGGCTAGGCTATCCACTTCGGACATCCGTTGGTGGATACCTCATTGGAGGTTGCGGACCCGGGAGGATATTTCAGGAGTCCTATCTTTGTGAGGTTCCGGGATTACTGCTGGCCATCCTTCTACATACCTGCTTAGTATCCGGGCGGTTTGGGGCTTTACGGGAGCCATTGAGTGATTGGGAGGACATCCGGACCATGGAGGTGGTGTCATTGGACATGAGGGATCCGGCCCGGCTTCTCTTTCTTCTCGAGGGCTTGGACATATCTTTGCTTTCCCACCCGGGGCTATCTTCGGGAGCGGGAAGAGCACCATCTTGACCACTTATGTCTACTTGGAGTAGTACGAGAGGGAGATGGGAGCGACTCGGGTCATCTTGGAGGAGAGACGTCGAGCTTTATTGGGAGGCGGCTGCGACTCGAGTAGGACTTTGAGGGAGGCGAGGCTAGGCGAGTCGCCATAACCCGGTCGGAGTGACTTGGTCGGGGATATGGAGGCTCGGTACAAGAGGTTGTCAGGGTCGCTCCTTTGGCGAGGCTCGGAGGGAGGAGGTGCGGACTCGTGCTCGGATAGAGAGCACTTATTGACACGGGTTTGGTAGAGGCTCCGGTGAGGATACCGGAGGTCGGGATGAGGATACCGACATCATAGACAAAAAGAGGAAGAAGACTCGACGGGGCCGAGGAAAAGGGAAGAAGACCAAAGAAGACTCGGCGAATGACGGCGACGAGATCTTTTCTTAGGATTCCCTTATTGCCATTTTGCAAACACATTAGTTTATTTAGGCATTTTATTGTATTTTAGATCTTTGTAGCGGAGTTAGCGAGTTAAGAGGTAGACCGTGCTTGAACTCATCAAGAAGTTTTTAACTTGTAATGAACAAGAAATATTATCTTAGAAATTAATCAAGACACATTTCATGGAAATTCAAATGTCTTTTTTTATTGATTAGGACACATTTCATGGAAACTTAATCGTCCTTTTTATTGTTTAGACCGAACCATATATGGTGCCTACGTTCCCTTTTACAAGAAAGACTAAGGGGCTCGGGTCTTCGTAGTTCATTAAGTGAACTAATTTTTTCATGTGCGGCCCTGTGTTTTTGCCTAGACCGCCCTTTTTGGGGTTTCGGCCTAGGCCAGGCATTACTCTTTTTGCACTAAAATTTTTTTTTTTTTTTTTTTATGTGCAACCACTGTCTTTTGCCTAGACCACCCTTTTTGGGGTTTTCGGCCCTAGTTTGGGTATTACTCTTTTTGCACTCTTTTTTTATTATTATTTTTTTTTTTATTATTTTTTTTTAGACATAGTATCTTTTGAGCTTATCACCAGTTGACTTGGGTGGACAAAGGGATTGCCGTCCAGTGCAAGCTTCATGGCTCCTCCCGATAGTATCTTACGCACCACATAAGGGCCGATCCAAACGGGTTCCCATTTTCCCGGGGTTGTCTCGGTAGGGGCTTCACTTTCAACACTAAGTCACCCTCTTTGATGTCTCTGGCCTTGACCTTTTTATCAAACGCTGCGGCCATCCGTCTCTGGTAGGCTCGGGTGTGTTCCATGACTTTTAGCCTTCTCTCATCAAAGCGGGGCTAACTCATCATGCAGCATTTGCAACCATTACTACTTCATTGACACTTTGTTTTCAAGGAGGACCCTTAATGACGAGGATTTCCAACTCACTTGGCAACCTTGCTTCCATCCCAGTAGGTTAAGGCAAAAGGAGTTTCTCACCTGTGGGACATTACGTGACAGACGTTACGTAGCCCCAAAGTGCCAAGTGCGGCTTTTCGGGCCAATCACGACCACGGGTGGCCATCTTTCGGATGATCCGTTCGAGCGTCTTATTAGCGGCTTCACGGCTCCATTAGTCGAGTGCGTACGGAGATGACTTGTGGCGAGTGATTACGGGATTACTGACGGCAACCTATCGTAGTCCCCTTCAAAGTGCGACCCATTATCGGAAATGATCTCGTTGGGCACACCGTGAATGTGGTGCCAAAAATTTGTTGGATTCACGCGAGTTTGAAGACATCCGAGTTTAATTTGAAAAACGGAGTCGCCACGCCATTTTGATTACCTCAAAACTTTGAAAAAAAGGTTTTTACTTGGGTTCGGAGGTTAAGTTACCCCTTGGAAAGAACGTTGGGCGTTCACCCAAGGTGCCTTGCCGAGCAAGTCTCCCATGATTTCATTAATCGTGCTTGCTTGCGTGCTTTCTTGTGTGCATGTGTTTGAAAATAAGGAGGGGGAATGTCCCCAAGTTGTCTTTCGGACGTACAAACCATTTGTTGGTTGTCGCTCGGGATTCCTTGGAATTTTACATATTTGGGATTATGATCCCGTCCTCATCTTATGACTTGTGATCCATCGCATTTTAAACCTCGGGACCCTCGGGACTTGCGTGATCGAGAGAATGACTCTCTTTTGGTCAAAGATGAGGTTCTTTAGAAATTGAGGGTCCTTAGCCCATCAATCCTACGCTTTAAGACGGTCGAGCTCGTATAGAGGCTTCATACTCTTTCTTAAGCGATAATTGGAGATATAGGGTTCAAGGTTGTCCCTTTCTAAAGAAGTCGTGAACCTTTAATGGAAGGAACGATGCAAAGATGAGAACTTTTACACCGGTCCGTTCCAAGGTTGCTAATGGGGACATGGGTGAATGCATGTAAAAATGATACTTTAGTGAAAAGATGGCATTTTTGTTTTGAAAATGATGCATTTGATTGCAAATGGATGCTTTTTATGTAAAGAAATGATCTTTGTGCAAAGAGTGCATCTTTAATGTGAAAAGGGATTTTAAATGGAAAAGGAATTATTTTAATGCATGAAAAATGGGATTTAGGTGCAAAGGATGCACCTTTATGTATGAGAATGGTATTTTAATGAAAAGATGACATATTATGTACATAGATATTATCTAAACATCAGGTATTAGCATTATGGGGTTAACATCAGATTACGGCTTGAAAGCTGTGAAGCTTACACGGCTACTTATGTCGCGTGACATAGAACGCCTATGTCGCGTGACATAACTAGCCATTTGCGGAGGCTTTTTCTGAGATTTGCAGAGGTAACAAGGCACCAAAATGGTCAAGTTACTTCACCAACAAATCTCAGGGAGCATGTTTATCAATAATGAACACTTCAAGAGGGTGTGGATATGAGGGATCCACACTCATCTTGAGTGTTCATGCAAAACCAAGCCAAACCGGGGCTTTTATAGGAAATGTAATGAAATCAGATGTGGATCTATGAAATATGAAGCTAAAGCATACAACTTTATTCAGAATATCACATTATTAAAGCATTTAGCATAGAGATTCCATGTATAATGAAGATAAGGAAAGGAAATGGGTAGAAAATCGTTACCCTTGAAGACCACGACCCTCTATATCAAGTTAGATATAGGGGCCTTCAAAACAGCAGCTTCTGGGGATGGGATTGAGCCTTCGTTTCTTGAGAATCCTTGGTTCTTGGTGTGTGTATGAAGTGTGTGTGTGGGAAGTGTGTGTGGGATTGATTTTGGGGGTATATGAAGAGGAAGGAGGCTTCTGGGCGTATTCCCTATAGAGGGGGACTGAGGGGTGGAAGAGGTGTGTGTAAAATGAGAGGTGAAGGCCTCTATTTATAGGCTGCCTGCATGGGCTTGTTATGTCGCACGACATGATAAGCCATAACTGCTTTCCTTCTAGAAACATGCAAGGTGGCATGGTTCTAGAACTTTTCCTGGCTGGTTATGTCGCACGACATAAGTAGCCACATGCAGTTCCTTCTAGAAACATGCAAGGTGGCAGGTTTCTAGAATGTTTCATGGCCTATTATGTCGCACGACATAAGTAGCCAGATCTGGATTCTTCTAGAAACGTGCAAGGTGGCAGCCTTCTAGAAGGGTTTTGGGATTAAGAAAAACGTGTTTCTTAATCACCAAGCATTCCCTTCAGCCCTTAAAAGGCTTGAAACAGCTCCGGATTTGTTCCGGAACTTTAGGAAAATCCGGGGAATTACCGGAAAAATTACCGGAATTGCCGGGAAAATTAACCGGAAGGCATGAGCCAGATTTGGGTACTTACAGAAGCCCCTCGGCAACGTCACTTGCAGGGCGAGTGGGGTTGTCGATAGAAAAGGATCCGATCTGGCGAATGCCGAGACGGATTGGGTGACCAAGGTGGTCGAGTGGCTGAACCTCTGGAAGGCTACCTACGTATCCCGGAGGAATCAAGTCAGGCCGTAGTTCGAGCATCACTAGATAGTTAGGAACGATGTCTAGGATTCTTGAGATTTTGACAATTAATGGAGAGTGTCACCACGATTGACAATTCTTGGAGGATGTCACACGATTGACAATTCTTGGAGGATGTCACACGATTGACAATTACTGGAGGATGTCACCTGATTGACAATTACTGGAGGATGTCACCTGATTGACAATTACTGGAGGATGTCACCTGATTGACAATTACTGGAGGATGTCACCTGACATTATTTCATTCTAACGGAAGCTAAAGCTTAGGGTACTATCTCTTTTATGACGGAGATAGAGGAAGTTAAAGCTTGGAAAAACTTGCTTGGAAAAACTTGAGTGTACTTCTCAATCTCTTTCGAATTAGAGATATGGGTATCTTAAGTTTGAAAAACTTGAGTATACTTCTCAATCTCTTTCGAATCAGAGATATGGGTATCTGAAGTTAGAAAAACTTGAGCATACATCTCAATCTCTTTCGAATCAGAGATATGGGTAGCTAAAGTTTGAAAAACTTGAGCATACGTCTCAATCTCTTTCGAATCAGAGATATGGGTAGCTAAAGTTTGAAAAACTTGAGTATACGTCTCAATCTCTTTTGAATCAGAGATATGGGTAGCTAAAGTTTGAAAAACTTGAGCATACGTCTCAATCTCTTTCGAATCAGAGATATGGGTAGCTAAAGTTTGAAAAACTTGAGTATACGTCTCAATCTCTTTCGAATCAGAGATATGGGTAACTAAAGATAGAAAAACTTGAGCATACGTCTCAATCTCTTTCGAATCAGAGATATGGGTAGCTAAAGCTAGATGACATTATTTCTTTATGACGGAAATAACAGAGACTAAAGAAGTAAGAAGGACTCGATGATTTTTGTAAAGAAAGTAGGACGTATCCTGATAATAAATTTTTTTTTGTAAAAGAAGTGAATTAAAAATGCCAAAGGCAAATAAAATGAGCCACAGGGGGTAAATTTGTAAAATAAGCCTCGGGGGCACTGGAGGGAAAATTTAATTGAAAATGATTGGAAATGCCAGGGGCAATAAAAGGGTAAAAGAGGCCTACGGGGGGACAAAATTGTAAAATGGAGCATTCGGGGGCAAAATTGTAAAAATCAGCCACAGGGGCTTAGTATGTCGCACGACATAACAGGCCCTGCGGACAGAATCATTAAAAACACGCACAGTCGCCATTTGAAATTCAATTGGACTTGAAATTGAGAGGGAGGCGACAGTGAGAAGAGAGAGGGCGAACATCAGAGAGGGGGATTCGAAGGAAATCGAGAGAAATCCAACACTTCTCAGTCCGATTCAATTGAAGAATGCCTCCTAGGCTCTATCCGACCAAGAGGGATTCTCAACATGCCAACTTAGCTACTTGAAGAAAGGGGGTGCAAAGGAATCAACGGCCGTTTCTTCCGGAAGCACCAAGAGGAGATTTCTACCCACAGCTCGATGAGCATACTTCGGATGTTCGGAAGAAGGAAGAGGTAAGAAACCTAGGGTTTCTTGAAAATTTCTTTCAATTTGGGCGAAATTGATTTGGCTGAATGCCTTGGTGGGCTTATGAATTAAATCATGAAGCTGGCATGAAATCATAGATTGATGCAGGAGGTGTAATGCATGCCATTCATTGATCTGTTTTGACCCATTTTTGCTTGAGATGATTTTCGAAATAGCACGAAATATTAATACTTGTGCCATGTTTTCTTGCAGGATTGCGCACCCGTGGCTCCCGAGGTGATTGGCGAGGCTATGGGATAGCTTGCTTAGGGTAGCCAGGACCGGATAGACTCGCCTAAGGGCATGATTTCTGTTCTTGGGCTAGGGCAATTTTTGAGATGGCGAAGGCCATCGGGGGCACTCGAGGAGTGTGGATCTGGTGAGGGCATTCGGAGAGTTACGGTGGGAGACCACTCACTCATTTCACTTCTCTTGGGGTGAGACGACAATCACTCACATTGGACTTTGCGGTCATCACGGGGCCCCGCCCTTTACGGATGAGCCGCTCTACGTAGAGGAGCACATGCGGGGAGTTGAGCCCACCTATTGCGATGATGATTTTATGGGCTTACTTGGTTTCGTTCCCCGGATCAAGAAGGGGAATGGATATGAGTTGGGGTGCTACATGGCCACGATTGAGGGCGAGCGGGGACTACATTGTGGTAGATGATCCCGTTGAGAGCCAAGGTGAGAGCCGAGAGATTGGCTAGAGCTTTTGTATGGGTGGGCTTTTCCGACATGCTTGTTCATTAACAACGCATCTCTTGCCTTGGTTTCACTATTGGAGCTTTTGAGAGCACGGGATCTTGTCGGGAATGCGTCACGGGGAGCGAGGCTTAGGTGAGATGTATTTGGCCCTAGATGACGTCGCCCGAGGGAAGGCGAAGTACTTCACATGCTTTCATCGGCTTTCGAGGTATTCTCTCACCTTGATCTCTTTTCTTTTGCGCATTTCATTATATCCCTTGTTTTCCTGTTTTGACTTCTTCTTCTCCTTTTCGGGCTTGGGCCTTTGAGTACTTTAGGCATTATGAGTGGCGGATACGGGATGAGTTTCCTGCCACCACTTTTCACGCTCTTCGTCGATGGACAAAGAATGCCAGGAAACGGACCCGGACACGGAGGATTCGAGGTGCGGGATCACGGCCTCGTATCACGACACGGCGACATGCCTAAGAGGGATTCCACGGAGAGTGAGCTTGTTCCCCTGGGTGGCCGTTACGATGACCTGGATTTGGATCATGCTGCGCACTTGACGAGTGTCGCAAGGCTGCTAGTGGCTTGTCAGGAGACGCCTTGTATCTAGGAGAGAGAGTGTATAGACAGCATGGGCCGAATAGGCACGCTCGGATCCACTGATGATCCTCCGGCTAGGATGTGGTGCCGCCTTGCCGGTTGGCGAATGTAGATGCTTTGATTGTAGGCATGGCGGCACATCTCTACACACGGGAGGGGACTATACTTTGTACGTGGCTAGACATCTTCGGTCCCACTGGACCGGGGTTGGTTATGGCGCTCATAGCGCGGGGCCTTCGGCCCGCTACGTAGCTAGACCTCCTTTGCCCCGACTTTCATTGATTATCAGGGTGGCAGTCGCATGGGGCGAGCTCACATTGATATGTCACAGACTCATCCTCATCTGGTGCTCCCGCGAGGTTCTAGATCTGTAAGTACTGCTCCTTACATCTCTTTGGATTGCTTGCATCTCTTTTTTTTTTTGTTATCAAGAACTGTATTTTGACACTTGTTATGTCAGCATAGCAGTGTCGGCTCGAGCTTACGAGCACTTGACCGGGGCATATCACCGGCTGTGGGCATGATTGGCAAGCTCCGAGAAAGGCATGAGTTTACGGAAGAATCAGTGCTGGTCACAGGGTTCGATTGATATCTCTCCACCTGGTCAACCGAGAAGGAAGAAGAGCCGCTCTGATGACGTGGGCACCAGCGGGAGCACTAGAGGACCGACGCCTCGGACAAAGGCTGCAAATGTGCCTCTTTCTGAGACCCATTGAGATTGACGATGATGATGATGAGGATGGGGAGGCCGAGACGGCTATAGACTACGAGCTTGACTCTCTTTGTTATCACCGAGCTCGACGACTACTATCGCACGGGGACCATAGCCTCACGAGGCACCTTGGACGACCACGATGATGAGCCGAGAGGAGGCTGAGGATGGCGGCGAGGATGGAGATGAGGGAGAGGATGATGAAGAGGGTGACGGAGAGGATTCAGAGTAGCCCCCTTTCCCCTTAGACATTTATGACTTTTTGGCTATTGTACCCTTTTAGGGAAAACATGTCATTTATTTTTGCTATGCACATCTTTTGGACTTGGCCTATTTCATTTTGTACGTACATTGTTAGCCTTTTGTTGCACGGACGCACTTATGAAATGACAATGGTATGGTATTTGGCTTGAATATGAATGATTTGAATGGATTTTTGGCTTGAATATGAATGCAATGGGTGTACATGGGGTAAAGGAACCCTTCCCTATGCATTCGAGAAGTGGATGGGTGGTATTTGCAGCTATTGACAAGTCGAGGATTGCCCTGGGGAGAACAGGAAGTTGCTGATGTCTGATGTCTGATGTGGCTTGTTATGTCGCACGACATGGCTTCTTATGTCGCGCGACTTAATAAGCCTGAACTGTGCTTTTCATTGCCTTTGGGCTGGAATGGGCTATGATCCACAGGTTGGAATTGGGGGATCAAAGAGATCACCTACCTGGCCTCCTTGGGACAATGGCAAAGAGATATTTGGTCCCTTCCTATAAGGATGGAAACGGGGTGACCTAGGAGGTCAAACAACCAATCCTTCATAGGAATGTTCCAAATCAAAAGGGGTGACCAATATGGTCATAAAATTGGACTTTTATGAAAAGCTTACGCACCATTGGAGAATGGAGAAGGGAAAAGGTGACCAAAGTGGTCGGATGGCTGAACCTTTATGAAAGGCTACCTACGTATCCCGGAGGAATCAAGCCTTGATCGTAGTTCAAGATTTACCTAGACAGTTAGGAACGATGTCTAGGATTTTCGATGTTTTGACAATTAGGAAACTGTCGCCTGGCGTTATCTCGTTATGACAGAAGTAACGGAGGCACTTTTGGGAGAAAACGTTATCATTAGCAATTGGCACGTTACTTTGGGCCTAGGGGTAATTTTTTTCTTGGAAACATGGTAGGGACTGGGTCTGGATATACATATGGAATGTATTTGGGAATTGTTTAAGACGGGTTTCAAACAGGTGGGGTCGTATCCCTTGGGTGCGGACTGAACATGTTGTTGTTGCTGAGATGTTGTCTACGTGGACTAGCATTCCCTCTTGGTGAGTGAGGCCCAGGTTTGAACCTCGGGTCTCGGTGAATGTTCTTTTCTCACACTCTAGCATTTGAAGCTGATGCTAACAGATGTCGAAGTGACCAATCCTCTCTTCTAGGGATGGATGCAACTTATCGAAGCCCCGGTCTAAGGAAATACTCTCTGCAAAAGCCCCATATCTTGTTGAAGTAAGGAAAGATCCTTTCATTGGCAAAAACCCTGGTGGCAAAGCCCCGGCTGGACAAACTGAGTAGGCGAGGTCTTGGTGAAGCCCCGGTCTAAGGAGAAGATCCCAATATGATTGGTACTGTAAAATTGATCCTGAGATTGATCTGACCAAGACTGGATCCATCTTATGGGCGAGGAACCTGAGGCGGACCCCAAAAATGGCTAAAGAAGCCCCAGTCTAAGGAAATGGCTTGGCAAAGCCCCAAACTCGAAGAGTGTCAAGGCAGCCCTAATGCGAATTGTAGCGAGAAAGGGAAAACCTATACTTCTCTCTCTCTCTTTTTTTTTATTATTTTTTTTTATTTTCTTTAGTCAATCAGTCAACCTAAAGGAAATGTGAAAGAAAATATTCTTAGAAATTTATACATGCAGGGGCATATTTTTCGAAAGGTGGGAATAGATCCCGATCTTGTATTATTCTGATGGCCTTATTCAATGTAGGCGCAAAAACTCGCTTTGGGTTTGACTCTTTTGAGAGAGTATAAGCGTAGAAGGGTTTGTAAAAGTGTATGGAAGCCCCTGCTGACAGAAAATCAGTGTTTAGCACTATTTTTCCTAAGATGTAGAAAGAGAAGACTTGTCAAGACATCTGAAAACTTGTTTTATTTACAATGATCACAAGATTGCTTAAAACCCTTTATTGATGTTCGGGTTATTCAACCATTAATCTCGATATGAAGAAGAACATTCATTTTAATCATGCGGAGAAAGTCAACCAATGTCGCGGATCAAGGTTGGCTGGGTGTGAAAGAAAGGTTTTGTGTATAGGAAGGTCTTTGATGAGGCCGGGTTTTACGGGATTTGTTGTGTTTATGGGAAAGAGGTCATTGATGAGACCGAATTTTACGGAATTTGAATATGCTTATGACCGGACCATTCTTTGGTTGCCTACGTTCCCCTCATTGTGAGGAGCTCGGGTCGCCGTAGTTCGGCCTTGGCGGAACCGTGTTTGGAAAATGGGATTTTTGGTTTCTTTAGTGAAAAGGCTCGGATGAAAAGATTGGATGGTGAGGCTTGGGCCTCGGGATGATTTCTTGACCAAGTCATTTTTGGACGGCTGCTTCAATTGCTTCCTCTTTCATTGGGGGAGAAAGGATTTACAGGCTTATGAAATGCTTCTGACTTTGCTTCGACCGCCCGATCGACAACTTTCATTCTCTGAGCTTTGATCTTGCCTTTCCGTCAAGCTTTTTAATGGGCGGTCTTTGGGTCCTTGGCCCTTTTTTTATGTGCAACCACATTTTTTTTTTTTTTGCCTAGACTGTCCTTTTTTGGGATTTTCAGCCTAGCTGGGCATTACTCTTTTTGCACTACACATTTTTTTATTTTCTAACGCACCCGAGGACCAAGGCGAGCCCCTGCTTGAACATTCTTGATACCCTTTGAGGCTGTCGCCGACACGGGGTCAATCTTTTGAAGCTGAGTGGCCTTTTGCTGTTCCTTGATGTTGCCGCCGTCGTTAACTTGGTCAAGATGAAGGTGGGGGCATGATTGGGAAAGTGTATGGCTTTGATGAAGGCCTTTTGCGGGGTGAGGAAAGTGTGTGGCTTGATGGCATTAGTTGACTTTCTCACACCGATTAATCAGAATGTTAATTATTTCGAGAGATTATTTGTTGAGCAATGCAAGTGATCATATAAAATAAAACCATTTCATTAAATGTAATGTAGGTGTGCAAATAATGTCTTAAGTCTAGCAAGAAAAGAAGAAGACTCTTTTATAGAAAATTGAAGATTAAATACAATGTCCGTAGAGGACTTGATTGAAAGAGAAAAGTACTAGAACCTACGAAGGTTGAGCGAGACTATTTTTTCTTTTTTTTTTTTTTTTTTTTTTTTTTTTTACTTAAGGATAGGTAGACCACTAGTCTAGCTACTCTTCGCGAGTTGGAGCGCCCGGGTAACTTGAGCTTTCCTTCGTAGATCGGCCATTTGAATTTCCTTCTTGAGATCCACACACTTGTGCATCACATGCCCAAAATGCTTGTGGTACTCATGAGAACTTGGTCTGTCAACTCTACTAGGGTTTCTTGGCTTATAATTCTCGAGAGGTGTGAGAAGGCCTCGTTTCACCAAATCATCGAAAACTTTGCTCATGGGCATCCCAAAATCATCGGACGCGTTTCTGACCTTGTACATCCTGAATCGACCTCTTACCATAGCTTTCTGTTTTTGGCCCATGGAGGTTCTCGAGCTTCCCATTTTCTATCAACTTCTGGATCTCATGCCTCAAATAGGTGCAATCATCAGTGTTGTGCCCAGGGTATTGATGGAAAAGACAGTGCTTGGACTCATCCAACCGAATACTTTGGGGTTCTGGGCTTCCAATTCTCCGGTGGCTTTATCGGCTTTTCTTTTATCGGTTCTTCGAGAATCTTGCTTAAAAGGCATATCCGTATTGCGGAGTTTTCGGGAGACATTGTTGTTCTCAAGACTCGGAGTTCCATTGTCCGAGTTGATTCCATTGTTGGATTTGGTGAAGGAGGCTACGACACTCTTTCCTTTGTGAGGAAGCTGGTCTTGACATGGAGTGCACGGTTCTTTGTTTGGTCTTTGGTGGCATTGGGTCATGCTTGGTGGAGTCATATCCTTGCTTGGTTCGACGTCTTGGGTCAAGGAGTATTGATACTCATCATGAAGTCAAACTTCTCTTGCATTTGTTTCACTTGTTCCATCAATATTGCCACATGGGGGTCAACGGGGACTCTCGGGTTACCGGGCAGCAACGGGGACTTGTATCGGCAGCGCGCGGCTGAATTCGTTAAGTCAGGCGGTGGTGACGGCTAAAACTTGGATCATCCTTTGGCAACTCATGATCGCATTCGGGCGAGTATAGGGGCTTCGAGAACATAGCCACATATCTCAAGCGATTATGTGAGGTTGGAGCATAAGCTGGCGGTATTCTTTGAAAGTGAGAGACATGTGGGGTGAAGCCCAATCCGTTACGAGGAGGCGAGGGTAATGGGGCCACGATGAGTGGGATGTTGGAAAGGGCGAGGAGAAGTGGTCCTTGGCAAGGGATCATATGTGGATGGAGGAAGGTATTGGTTATAAGTGGGGGAAGTGAGATGGCTACTTACGGAGTCTCATCTTCGACCCACTACCGGGAACCGTTGGACTCAAGCGTTACTTGAACTCCATTGCGGCGAAGAGCATCGATGAGCAATGACAGCTGCTCTTCATGAACCTTACAGGCATTTTCCAAAGCCGGGACTAACTCTTCCTTCCTAAACATCGATTTCCTGCGCCCTCACTTGTTTCTATCAAATCTGCCATTCGACTCTACGAGGCGATGAGCTATGCGAACCTAAGGTTTTACGAAAAAGCCGGCGGCCCGTGTATTCTAGCCCACTTCTTTCTCGCTGCGGGAAAGGGACAGGCAAGGTTTAGGCTCGGGGATAGGTAAGGTAGGTAAGATTTAGACTTGGAGGTAAGTGTTTAGGCTAAAGGCTCAAGTAACATGCACTTATCGCTTAAGTTTTTTTTACTCAAAACACATTTTCTCCTAATCCTAATTGATCGGAAAAGATGAGACCTTGAAAGGTCAAGATTGAAATTTGGAGATCGGACCGAGGAGGTCTCGATTAAGGATTTGACCATGAAAGGTCGAGATGGGAAATCGAAAATCGGACCGAGGAGGTCTCAATTAGGAATATGACCATGAAAGGCCGGAATAGAAAATCGGAAATCGGACCGAGGAGGTCTCGATTAGGGTTTGACCATGAAAGGTCGGAATAGAAAATCAGAAATCGGACCGAGGAGATCTCGATTAGGGATTTGACCATGAAAGGTCGGAATAGAAAATCAGAAATCGGACCGAGGAGATCTCGATTAGGGATTTGACCATGAAAGGTCGGAATAGAAAATCGGGGATCGGACCGAGGAGGTCTCGATTAGAGATTTGACCGTGAAAGGTCGAGATAGAAAATCGGAAACCGGACCGAGGAGATCTCGATTAGGGATTTGACCATGAAAGGTCGGAATAGAAAATCAGAAATCGGACCGAGGAGATCTCGATTAGGGATTTGACCATGAAAGGTCGGAATAGAAAATCGGGGATCGGACCGAGGAGGTCTCGATTAGAGATTTGGCCAGTGAAAGGTCGAGATAGAAAATCGGAAAGCCGGACCGAGGAGGCCTCGATTAGGGATATCGAGAGATAGGAAAATGCAATTATGATTACATTAATTGTTCAAATTTACTTAAAACAATGTCTTTTATTTATTTCTATTTGGTTGGAAAAGGGGTTTGCCCTTCTTTTCGCAACTACTCTAGAACACGGATCGGTGGGTTCGTCACTACGTCTATAAGCCCCTCGTATTCCACACTGTATTTCGACCTCCCGGGGTGGACGGCCCGGGCGAGGGTCCTATAGGGCACGCGGATCCCACCGATCGAGAGTAAAGAACGCTCCTAACGGGTCTAGCGGGTCATAGTAACTTTCAACGAACGAGCGATGCGGATTATAGTCAAGGCAATACCGGGAAAGTCTCGTCTTTCTGCCTTGATAGGATTTTGGCAGAATTTCGCTTGAGCGAATGACGTTTTGACTTTCGGTAATGTCCGAGAATATAATAGGCATAGGTCGGGCGGCAAAAGCCGGATGACACAGTGTCACATTGAACTTCGTTGCATACGCCGGGCGTGAGTTGGAATCGAAGTCAATGCCGGGTCAAGATCTTGCCAATTTTTCCTTGTCGGAATTTTAGCAGAGCTTCGCTTGAGCGAAAGATCTTTTGATTTGTTGGCAAAGACTCGGTCTTGACTCTTACGCATTCCGTGCAGGTCAAGGTCAATAGTTAATGTCGGAGTCGAGATCTCGCCAATTTTTCCTTGTCGGAATTTTGGCGAGTTCTTCTTCCGTTATGAACTAAGGTTTGACCTTTACGAGGGTATGCAAGCTGGGCTATATGACACAGACTAGACCAAAAACCAACCAAAAGTCACGGTTTTTGAAACGTGTGACACGGGTGTGCATTGGTCGACAACGTTTGCCATGGGGAGGTTGGGATGATTCCGTGCGCGCCGGGAGCATCGTAAGGCTGTCCAAGTGACTGCAGTGGAACCACCCTCGGGTTTGAAGGACGTGCGTGCAAAGTGTACGGGATATATCAGTGCGCGTAGTGTGCGGTCTCCTAAAAATGTTCCTTTTTGAGTTAAAACAGAGATTTTTATAAATGTGTTTTAAAGGAATGATTTTGGGACGGGGAAAATGCGGCACATAAGCACATAAATTTTAAGGAGCCCCATTCGAGTCATGGAGTGAGTAGCCCCAAGGCTGCTAGGGCGCGGATTAACCATGATTTTTCCTGGTGGAATTGCCAACCGAGGTCGCCCGGTCGGAATCCAAGGAGGATTGAGCCGTACGACCGCATGGATCAATTTTCCAGGTTCCACTCCTTTTGCTATTTTTCGAGTTGTTTCCCGTTTCAAAGTATGCACAGATTCCAAGATGCAAATGATGCAATGCATGGTAAAGAAAGCAAGCATGATTAATGAAATCGGCGACGGGAGTCTAACCCGCTCGAAAGGGAAAAGCTTTCTTTTATTTTTTTCAAAATTGTTTTTCGAAAAGGGATGCGAGTACGTGGATTGTTAAACCACCGGTTATCCCAACTCCCACATCAGGGAGTGTACAGGAAGGGTAAGTGGTTTCCACCTATATACCGAGTATCGATTTTTTTTGTTTTGAAAATAAAAGCTTTTCTCCTTTGGGATCATCCCCAGCGGAGTCGCCAAACTGTGAATGTGGTGCCCAAAATTTGTTGGATTCACGCGAGTTTGAAGACATCCGAGTTTAATTTGAAAAACGGAGTCGCCACGCCATTTTGATTACCTCAAAACTTTGAAAAAAAGGTTTTTACTTGGGTTCGGAGGTTAAGTTACCCCTTGGGAAGAACGTTTGGCGTTCACCCAAGGTGCCTTGCCGGAGCAAGTCTCCCATGATTTCATTAATCGTGCTTGCTTGCGTGCTTTCTTGTGTGCATGTGTTTGAAAATAAGGAGGGGGGAATGTCCCAAGTTGTCTTCCGGACGTACAAACCATTTGTTGGTTGTCGCTCGGGATTCCTTGGAATTTTACGTATTTGGGATTATGATCCCGTCCTCATCTTATGACTTGTGATCATCGCATTTTAAACCTCGGGACCCTCGGGACTTGCGTGATCGAGAGAATGACTCTCTTTTGGTCAAAGATGAGGTTGTTTAGAAAAGGAGGGTCCTTAGCCCATCAATCCTACGCTTTAAGACGGTCGAGCTCGTATAGAGGCTTCATACTCTTTCTTAAGCGATAATTGGAGATATAGGGTTCAAGGTTGTCCCTTTCTAAAGAAGTCATGAACCTTTAATGGAAGGAACGATGCAAAGATGAGAACTTTTACACCGGTCCGTTCCAAGGTTGCTAATGGGGACATGGGGGAATGCATGTAAAAATGATACTTTAGTGAAAAGATGGCATTTTTGTTTTGAAAATGATGCATTTGATTGCAAATGGATGCTTTTTATGTAAAGAAATGATCTTTGTGCAAAGAGTGCATCTTTAATGTGAAAAGGGATTTTAAATGGAAAAGGAATGATTTTAATGCATGAAAAATGGGATTTAGGTGCAAAGGATGCACCTTTATGTATGAGAATGGTATTTTAATGAAAAGATGACATATTATGTACATAGATATTATCTAAACATCAGGTATTAGCATTATGGGGGTTAACATCAGATTACAGCTTGAAACCGGAAGCTTCGAAAACTCGGCTACTTATGTCGCGTGGCATAGGCTGCCATGTCAAAGCGTGACATAACTAGCCATTTTGCGAGAGGCTTTACAGTGAGATTTGCGAGAGGTAACAAGGCACCAAAATGGTCAAGTTACTTCACCAACAAATCTCGGGAGCATGTTTATCAATAATGAACACTTCAAGAGGGTGTGGATATGAGGGATCCACACTCATCTTGAGTGTTCATGCAAAACCAAGCCAAACCGGGCTTTTATAGGAAATGTAATGAAATCGGATGTGGATCTATGAAATATGAAGCTAAAGCATGCAACTTTATTCGAATATCACATTATTAAAGCATTTAGCATAGAGATTCCATGTATAATGAAGATAAGGAAAGGAAATGGGTAGAAAATTGTTACCCTTGAAGACCACGACCCTCTATATCAAGTTAGATATAGGGGCCTTCAAAAGCAGCTGACTTACGGGATGGGATTGAGCCTTCGTTTCTTGAGAATCCTTGGTTCTTGGTGTGTGTATGAAGTGTGTGTGTGGGAAGTGTGTGTGGGATTGATTTTGGGGGTATATGAAGAGGAAGGAGGCTTACGGGCGTATTCCCTATAGAGGGGGCGAGGGTGGAAGAGGTGTGTGTAAAATGAGAGGTGAAGGCCTCTATTTATAGAGGCCCTGCATGGGCTTGTTATGTCGCACGACATGATAAGCCCATAAGCTGCTTTCCTTCTAGAAACATGCAAGGTGGCATGGTTCTAGAACTTTTCACTGACTGGTTATGTCGCACGACATAAGTAGCCACATGCGATTCCTTCTAGAAACATGCAAGGTGGCAGGTTTCTAGAATGTTTCATGGCCTATTATGTCGCACGACATAAGTAGCCAGATCTGGATTCTTCTAGAAACGTGCAAGGTGGCAGCCTTCTATAAGGGTTTTGGGATTAAGAAAAACGTGTTTCTTAATCACCAAGCATTCCCTTCAGCCCTTAAAAGGCTTGAAACAGCTCCGGATTTGTTCCGGAACTTTAGGAAAATCCGGGGAATTACCGGAAAAATTACCGGAATTGCCGGGAAAATTAACCGGAAGGCATGAGCCAGATTTGGGTACTTACAGCACCCCATATCTGCACATTATGTTTTCTTTGATGAATTGGGCCACTTTTCTGGAAGTGAGGACCTTGTAAGACTTGGCCTCTACCCACTTGGTGAAGTAGTCGATGGCTACTAGCACAAATTCATGCCCATTGCTTCCTGCCGGGGCTATTTTCCCTATCACGTCAATACCCCAAGTTGTAAACGGCCAAGGAGTCGTCATGCAATACAGGTCATGAGGCGGGAGATGGTTGAGGTTGGCAAACCGCGCACTTGTCGCATGCTCGGACGTCTTGGACACGATCTGTTTCCATGGAAATTCGGTAGTAACCCATTCGAGGATCACTTGCATCGGGGTTCGGCATTCATATGGGGACCGCGAGGACCATTTGTGGACTTCGGTCATCAACTCTTTGGCTTTTTCTTGAGTGACGCACAAGAGGAGTGGTCCTTGGTATCGCTTCTTATACGGGTTGCCTCCTAGAATGACATAATGGGAGGCCAACCTTTTCGAGCTGCAAGCTCTTGGCTCGACTCCTTCTTTCGGTCTACCTTCTTTGTCTACGAAAGTGACTCTCCATCTTTGAGGAGCTGGTAAATTTGATTGTACCGGGGTTCCTTTATAGGCTCGGGTCCCAGGTCTACTTCACAACGTAAGGCTGGGGCTTCTCTTCTACCCACTCGGAAGGGTTTTATGGCTTCTCCCTCGGGGATCTCTACCAATGAGGCTAGAGTAGCTAATGCATCTGCGAATCTGTTCTTTTCCCTTGGCAAGTAGTGGAAGGTCACTTCTACGGAACTGTCCGATCCAACTCCTCCATATGGGCATGATACCGCTGCGGGTTAGGGTCCACAGTCTTCCATTTGTTGGAAGCCCGGTTGATGATCAGGGCTGAGTCTCCATAAACTTCGAGCTCCTTGACATTCCTTTCTAAGGCAGCTTCCAAACCAGCAATGCAGGCTTCATACTCGGCAACATTGTTCGTGGCAGGGAAGTTCAACTTGAGGGCTATGGGTGTATGCTCATCCTTCGGATCGACCAGTAGCATCCCGATACCGTTTCCTCTTTTGTTAGCGGCTCAGATCGAAGAATAAGCGCCATCGGTTTTCATGTTCGGCTGCAAAGATCCCTTCATGCAGGAATTGGGGTTCCGGCCCTCTGTCTTCATTACTGGGAAAGTTTGCCAGGTGGTCTGACAATGCTTGACCCTTGATAGCCTTTCTGGTCACATAGTTGATATCGTACTCTGCTAAGAAGAAGGACCACTTTGCTAGACGTATCGAGAGGCAAGGCTTATCAAAGATGTACTTGATGGGGTCCATTTTTGAGACCAAATTCACAGGGTGGGCTTGCATATAATGCTTCAACTTGCCGACTACCCGGACCGATCTGCGCGCGAGTCTTTTCACATCTTGAGTAATTGAGCTCACTTCCACTGCGGCTTCGGGCGACAAAGTAAATGGCGTTCTCTATCCGAGAGTCTTTCTTTTCTGAGCAAGCATAGCCCCAAGCTAGTGTCAGTGACAGTGAGATAGAGCAGAAGAGGTTTCTGTCTATGTGGGGGGCATAGCACTGGAGGGTGTACCAAGTATGCCTTGATCTGGTCAAAAGCATCCTGACTTCTGTCTGGGTCCGAGGTGGCCTCATATCCATAATGGCTTTGATCTTTTGGGGGTCAGCTTCGATACCTCGCTCCGTGACCATATACCCAAGCACTTTTCCCCTTGTCACTCCGAAGGTGCATTTAGCAGGGTTTAGTCTCATGGAATGTTGTCTCGGTCTCTCAAAGAACTTCCGCGGAGTCGACAAAGTCTTTGCCCGTCCTCGCCTTTGGAGTGGATTATCATGTCGTCTACGTAGACCTCAATCTCCTTGTGGATCATGTCATGAAAAAGCGCGGTCGCTGCCCTTTGGTAAGTAGCCCGGCGTTCTTAAGCCCAAATGGCATCAGCTGTATAAGTAAGTTCCCCGCGGCGTGGTGAAGGCCGTCTTTTCTTGGTCTTCCTCGGCCATCTTGATGCAGTTTGTATCCTGCAAAGCCATCAACGAAGGATTTGACTTCGTAGTTAGCGGTGGAGTCCACCGGGATGTCTATGTTTGGCAAAGGGTAATCGTCTTTGGGTGGCCTTGTTCGGATCTCGGAAATCCACACGGCGCGCACCTTCCCATTGGCCTTGGTGACGGTCACAATATTGGACAACCATGTTGGATATTCAATGACTACGATGAATCCTACTCGCAGTAGCTTCTCAATTTCTTTTTTGACTGTAGAGACCATTACGGCTTGATCTTTCTCGGTTTACGCTTTCTTGGTTTAGCATCGGCGCTAGAGGGATTACGTGCTCTACTATCGAAGCTGTCTAGCCACGGCATATCCACTGTATGACCATGCAAACACGTCGACGTATTCCACTGAGCGGATCGATCGGTCTGTCCCGTTCAACCCCCTGGAAGAAGTTTCCGATCTGTGTCTCTTTAGGTTCCTCGACGGTACCCAGTTCACACTTGTCAAAACCTCCTCGGCGGCTTGGGCCGGTTTTCCTCTTTTACGAAACACCTTAAAGATTTCTTTAATGTATTGTTCATTTAGTGTGTTTGCATCTTGTTCAAATGATTCATTATTAAGCTGTTGTTAAGTTTTGAGCTAATTTATCATTTGTTAAGTTGGCAATAAGAGGATACTCGGGAAGATCTGTCATTTCATTCAAAATAAGGGGAAAGATAACATCGATTACATTTTGATAGTCCTCGGGCGTGAGGCCTTCGGATGACTCGAGAGGACCGGAATTCAAAGATTCCTGACTCTGCGAACGAGACGCTGCGACTCTGGACCCTACACTACTTATTGACTCGAGGGTGGCTTGACAAAGGTTGGACCGGGATCTCGCTCCTTCTTCTTTGTTGCCACAGGGAGTAGCGGTCTTGTCGGCATCCTTGAGAAAGTTGGAGACTTCAAATTGATCAAAAACTTGCCGGAAATTATTGACGGGTATGCAGTGGAAAGATAGTGAGGGGAGCTAGAGTAGCTTGATGCAATCTCTCGGCGAGCTCGTCCGTAACAAGCTGGGCTCATTATTTGAAGAGTACTGGTTAATCTTATCAATGCCTGCGATAATTCATTTTCTCTTTCTTGATCTTGGACACCACGACCTTGTCGGTATAGCCAACCGGAGGAGGGTTGGCTTTGGATAATCTTGATGAAGTCTTCTTCGGAGGGATCTTAATTCTTCCTTGGTAGCTACGTATTCGATAGGCTTTACGTGATACGCTTCTAGATGCTGCTAGCTTCTCATTGAACTTTACGATGGCCACAAATTCAGCACTTTACGCTTCAAGAGGATCACTTGTACATGGGGGTATCGAGTGGTGTGCTTTGAATGATGGGTTCCTTGGCGGGCTGTTTGGCATAGGCGACATAGTAATCGAACTTGCCGGAAGGCTCCCTAGAGTTCCGATGCTCTTGTCTCCGGCTTCATACCTTTCTTTTAGTTTTACATTGTGTGGACTTTCTCTTCTTCTTCTTTCTCGAAGGAGCGTCTTCATTGATCCATTCTTGGTACTCATACTCGAGGCGAGTCCTCACGGTCGCATACATCATATCATATGTGAGGCTTGGGCTGAAGCGGGATGGCTTCTCCATTGTTGACTACCATATTGGCCATTTTGACACCGAAGAGCCGGCAAACCGAGGATTCTCGCGAACCTGCTACGAGAATCTGCGCTAACAAGTCGGCGACCGGTGTTCTCACCCACTTCTTTCTCGGCTGCGGGAAAGGGATAGGAAAGGTTTAGACTCGGGGTAGGTGTTTAGGGGTGAAGGCTCGGGCAATATGCAAATTAGAATCTTCCGGTTTACTTAAAACAGTGTCTTTTATTAATATCTATTTGGTTGGAAAAGGGGGTTTGCCCTTCTTTTTCGTAACTACTCTAGATCCTAGATCAGTGGGTTCCGTCACTACGTCTATAAGCCCCTCGTATTCCATGTATTTCGACCTCCCGGGGTGGGACGGCCCGGGCGAGGTCCTATAGGGCACGCGGATCCCACCGGCCGAGTAAAGAACGCTCCTAACGGGTCTAGCGGGTCATAGGAACTTTCAACGCACGAGCGATGCGGATTATAGTCAAGGCAATACCGGGAAAGTCTTGTCTTTCTACCTTGATAGGATTTTGGCAGAATTTCGCTTGAGCGAATGACGTTTTGACTTTCGGTAATGTCCGAGAAGATAATAGGCATGGGTCGGGCGGCAAAAGTCGGATGACACAGTGTCACATTGAACTTCGTTGCATACGCCGGGCGTGAGTTAGAATCGAAGTCAATCTTGCAGGGTCAAGATCTTGCCAATTTTTCCTTGTCGGAATTTTAGCGAGCTTCGCTTGAGCGAAAGATCTTTTGATTTGTTGGCAAAGACTCGGTCTTGACTCTTACGCATTTCGTACAGGTCAAGGTCAATAGTCAATGTCGGAGTTGAGATCTCGCCAATTTTTTCTTGTTGGAATTTTGGCAGAGTTCTTCTTCCGTTATGAACTAAGGCTTGACCTTTACGAGGGTATGCAAGCTGGGCTATATGACACGGACTAGACCAAAAACCAACCAAAAGTCACGGTTTTTTTGAAACGTGTGACACGGTGTGCATTGGTCGACACCGGGCCGCCATGGGGAGGTTGGGATGATTCCGTGCGCGCCGGGAGCATCGTAAGGCTGTCCGTGACTCGCATGTTGGAACCACCCTCGGGTTTGAAGGACGTGCGTGCAAAGTGTACGGGATATATCAGTGCGCGTAGTGTGCGGTCTCCTAAAAATGTTCCTTTTTGAGTTAAAACAGAGATTTTCGAAATGTGTTTTAAAGAAATGATTTTCGGGACGGGGAGAATGCAACACATAAGCACGTAAATTTTAAGGAGCCCCGATCGGTCATGGAGGTGAGTAGCCCCAGGCTGCTAGGGCTGCCCAGATTAACCATGATTTTTCCTGGTGGAATTGCCACGAGGTCGCCCGGTCGGAATCCGATGAGGATTGAGCCGTACGACTGCATGGATCAATTTTCCAGGTTCCACTCCTTTTGCTATTTTTCGGGTTGTTTCCCGTTCAAAGTATGCACAAATTCCAAGATGCAAATGATGCAATGCAAGGTAAAGAAAGCAAGCATGATTAATGAAATCGGCGATGGGAGTCTAACCCGCTCAAAGGGAAAAGCTTTCTTTTATTTTTTTGTCGTAAAGGGATACTGGTACGTGGATTGTTAAACCACCGGTTATCCCAACTCCCACGTCAGGGAGTGTACAGGAAGGGTAAGTGGTTTCCACCTATATACCGAGTATCAATTTTTGTTTTGAAAATAAAAGCTTTTCTCCTTTGGGATCTCCCCAGCGGAGTCGCCAAACTGTGAATGTGTGCCCAAATTTTGTTTTTTGTTGGATTCACGCTAGTTTGAAGACATCCGGTTTAATTTGAAAAACGGAGTCGCCACGCCATTTTGATTACCTCAAAACTTTGAAAAAAAGGTTTTATGGGTTCGGAGGTTAAGTTACCCCTTGGGAAGAACATTTGGCGTTCACCCAAGGTGCCTTGCCGGAGCAAGTCTCCCATGATTTCATTAATCGTGCTTGCTTGCGTGCTTTCTTGTGTGCATGTGTTTGAAAATAAGGAGGGAATGTCCCAAGTCGTCTTCCGGACGTACAAACCATTTGTTGGTTGTCGCTCGGGATTTCTTGGAATTTATGTATTCGGGATTATGATCCCGTCCTCATCTTGTGACTTGTGATCATCGCATTTTTAACCTCGGGACCCTTGGGACTTGCGTGATCGAGAGAATGACTCTCTTTTTGGTCAAAGATGAGGTTCTTTAGAAAAGGAAGATCCTTAGCCCATCAATCCTACGCTTTAAGACGGTCGAGCTCGTATAGATGCTTCATACTCTTTCTTAAGCGATAATTGGAGATATAGGGTTCAAGGTTGTCCCTTTCTAAAGAAATATGGAACCTTTAATGGAAGGAACGATGTAAAGATAGGATCTTTTACACCGGTCCGTTCCTAGGTTACTAATGGGGGAATGGGGGAAATGTATGTAAAAATGACACTTTAATGAAAAGATGACATTTTTGGGTTGCAAATGATGCACTTAGTTTAAAGAAATGATCTTTATTGCAAATGATGCATAAAGATTTGATTTTTATGCAAATGATGCATTTTGATTAAATTGGCATTCATTATGCAAATGATGCATAAAGATTGCATTTTGAAAAGCATATGATGCTAGTTTATGGTAAAGACATGGTCTTTAAAGCAAATGATGCTTGGAAAAGTGATTTTGGATGCAAATGATGCATTTTGATTGAAAAGATTTGATTTTTATATGCAAAGGATGCATAAAGATGACATTTTTATTTGAAAATAGGGGTTTTAGGTGCAAAGGATGCACCTTTATGGGAAAAGACTACATTTTTATGACAAATGATGTCTAATGCATGCAAAAGGGGAAGGGGGAATATGAAGATATGCTCTTTAATCTACCAAGTCCCAAGCAATATAAAGGTAATGCAATGAGCAATTTATAAAGCAATTAGAATGCGAGGTTTAGGGCGTGCGAGGTTACCAATGGCTTCCTTCTTCTTCGGGCGGAGCTAGGAGGAGAGGTTGGTCTTGGATCTTCAAGGAGGAGGGAGGGAGCTTCTTGGCCTTCTTCTTCACCTTCTTGGATCTTCAACAGCCTCTTGGGAGTATTTCTTCGTATTATATGTGGTATTGTTGTAATTTGTTGATGATGAAATGGGTAGAGGAGGGCTCTATTTATAGGCAGTCTGGATAAGGCTAATGAAGCCGTGCGGCTAAGGGCAGCAAGCTAATGCAGCCGTGCGGCATTATTCACAATGACTCAGCATTCTAGAACCATGCAAGGTGGCAAATTCTAGAACCTTCCCTCCTAATTAAGAAAAACGTGTTTCTTAATTAGGAAGGATTCCCTTCAGCCCTTATTTAATTAAAAACAGTTCCGGAATGTTTCCGGAACGCTAGGAAGGTCTGGGGAATTACCGGAAAACATACCGAAATTGCCGGGAAATTTAACCGGAAGGCATGAGCCAGATTTGGGTACTTACACTTTGTCGAGCATGTCTTTGGCCAAAGGACAAAAAGTAAAGTCATTTCGTTCGACCTTCCCATTGGTTGCTTTCCTATCTGGCTCCATATCATCCAATCTTCGTTTCAAGTTGAGAAGCTCCCTAACTTACATGTCGCTTCTTTGATGGGAGATAGAGTTAGACTTTTGTCTCTCCTTCCGGTGGGGTTCCCTTCTAGAGAGGGTCCTCTGTCTCTTATTCCTTGGGAGAGTCATTTCTTTCCTTTCCCGATGGGGAAATGACCCCTCTCCCCTTTATTGCGAAACACGCTAAGCCCTGTCAGCTTTGAGCTGCCTCCTATGAGCTGAGTCAGCCTCTTGCTCTTTTTGCTGGTTGAGCCTATCCCTTAGGTCACCAGTTCGGTCAATGGAGATGTGGGAAGGAGGATGCATTTCATTCCTTCTCTCTTCTCCTGAGATCCTAGGCACCCCATTAGCACGTTTATGCGAGGTGAGAGGGGGGGCTACCCTTTGTGAAATTCTATCGTCCTTCTTAGGAGACTCAAGTAGCTCGAGCAGCTAATTCTGTACCACGAGTAAAATTTGTAGCAGTCTAGCCCGCTCTAGTAAAATCTCCTTCCTACCAAGGTGAGAAGCTGAGGGACCTATATTGTCATCTACGGCTGGTCGACCTGTGTGGATCCTCTTAACTTGTTGGGTTACCGCTTGATTAGGCAGGGGCCTCTTCTCTCTCCTCCTATCTTGTAGTCCCATTTCATCGGCCACGTTGTTGGAGCGAGTGGCCCTCCTGGTGGGGTGCCCCTGTGGAGGAGGAGGTAAGTTAGCAGTACGATTCCCCGTACCCACATCAAGGTTTCCCCCAACATTATCCCGTTGTGGTTCACTTGAGGCAGTGTCAGTATGTCCGTCTGATACCATGTTTGTGATTAGGCGAGGTTTCAAGGTCTATTATGATCGTTTCTCGGCAATGGAACCAAACTGATGATGCAGGAAACGTTCCAGATTAGACTCGGTCAAGCAATAGGTTGATCTCCAGCAAGTATGACCTGAATCCACGAACAAACGACTAGCCGTGGTGGTCTCCGTCTAAGACCCTCCGGCGTGATGATGAGATGTATTGTTATAAGTTTGCATATAACTATAAGGAAATAACGTAATCTCAAGATAGCCAAAAAGACATTACCTTTTTACATTGGATGTGGTCTGGTATATATAGGAGAAGTGTAGGATCATAATGAATCCTTTAAATTGTGGAGACAATGCAAGAGTAACGATATCGGTAATTGTAGGAGATGGTTACAGATTAAGTCGTAGATATACGCACGTTTCTGTAGGTCGAGGTCACCTGAATGTTCGAAGGCGATTTGACTTTGTGCCTCGGCTTAGATGTGAATTATATAAGTGATCGTATGTCGGACGAAGCTAGATTGGGATCAAATATGGTCGGACAATGAGCTAGGTCGACTGACCTTATGTTGGTGGGTCATAGGTGTAGCGGTAACTAGATTGGCCCAATTAATAACTGTGTCTGTGTAAATGTTGGGATTCAATCATTGGGCCTAGCCCGTCACTTTTATTCCGTTCAGTCACCTCTTCGTCGCCCTCTTCTTCCGCTTCCACCCAAACTCTCCCTCTCAATCTCAATATCCAGTTCTATCTCAGTCATTTCCTTCTCACAAACAACAATTTCCTAAACTGGAGATCCCTATTTTATGTGGTACTCACTACCTATAAGATCACTACGGCTGTAACAAACACCGTACCTCCGTCATCCAAACTGCCGGATGGCTCTTCCAACCCCGAACTGGATTTCATTCATCAAGCGTCCAGTCTAGTACTTGGCTGGATCAAGGCGACTGTCTCAGTCGAAATTCAGTCAAGGGTGAACCCCTATAATACCGCTCCGGCTGCCTGGTCTCTTCTCGAGAAGCGCTTTGGAGGACGATCTCGAGTGCATATCCAAAAGCTGAAGACGGATTTGAATGCCCTTGCCAAGAAAGCCGACACCACCATCGATGACTATTTCCTCCTATATATCTCTATTTCTAACGCCCTAGCTAAAGCCAAGGAAATCATAGTCGACGATGACCTACAGCAACGAATAGTTGCCGAACTAAGGCATTTCTACAAGGAATTTGTCACCGCCCAAAGCAACCGTCCGGCGACATCCCTTGATGATCTTCAAGATCTTCTATTGATGGAGGAAGATTTGCAATCACGGTTTTCCACTACTGCCTTGAAACCCCACCAGTGCTCTGCTCGCTGGCGCCACAAATCAGACCCACCGGACTACCTTCAATTTCACCGGCGGTGGTTCGTCTTAGGAAAAGGCCGAGGTAATAGAAAGGGAAACGGGGGTGAGCCCTCCTCACAGAGGCGTGGAAATGAATAGAAGGAAAGAGGACGTGGGATTTCACTAATCCCCAATTTTGGTTTCCAATTCAATCCTCAGTCTCATAAATACTTAAATCCCTCTCCTCGATCAAATTAAATTGATACCATTCATAATCCCTTTACCCATGTTCCTCATGAAAAGTGTCAGTTAAGTTCAAAGCATGACTACACTGCCAAAGATTGTACGGACCATGGCTATTATGCTCTCTATAGTCACAATCCCCATTACCCATCTCAGATGTCTCATCCACCCTATAATCCGGAATACCATTCCTTTCTGGGTGCTCAAACATGACTCCATCCTACGTCTTAAATTATGGGGCCACAAATCACATGACCTCATCCCCCGAAGGTCTCTCGCATGTCACTCCGTACTCAAGTAACAATTCGGTAACTGTTACAAATGGTTCACGAATCCCCATCTCTTGTATTGGACATTCTAAATTTTCTCATCTTAATCATACTTTCCATCTTCGTAATGTTTTGTGTGTTCCTAACATGCATAAATCATTATTATCTATTCGTTGTTTTTCTAACGATAACAACTGCTTTTTTTGAATTTAATGGATCTGGTTTTCGTGTGAAGGACAATGTCACAAGGCAGACCATTTTTATGGCATTAGCACTGACGGATTATACACTCTCCGGTTTGACTCATCTTCTTGGGTCAACCATCTGGCACTCATTGGGGAGCGTGCATCCACATCTACTTGGCATGCTCGTCGTGGCCATCCGTCATCTCAAGTTTTAAAGTCTCTTCTCAATCGTGATTCAATTCTTGTTTTAAGTTCTTCAAAAATTAATAATATTTGTCATGTTTGTCCATTGGGGAAATCTTGTAATCTCCCTTTTTATCTTCGTATGTTTAACTCTGTTGAGTCTTCGGTATTTTACATTTGGATGAACCTTCAATTAGTAGATTCCGCTATTATTTAATTATTGTATACGATTTTTCACGTTTTGTATGGTTTTACCCTTTGATGAGCATTTTTTATATGTTTAAGACTCAAATAGAAAATCAACTAAGCCGAAAAATTGATGAGATTCACACTTACAATTATGTGTATAGAAAATATAGGACTCTATGTAATTTTGGATATATATATATATATATATATATATATATATATATATATATATATATATATATATATATATATATATATATATATATATATATATATATATATATATATATATATATATATATATATATATATATATATATATATATGAAAAGTCATATAGAAGAGAAAGATACGTTTAATTTTCTCCCCAATTTCTCTTGTTCTTTAGTTTCTTTTCATAAGTGAGAGCATGTGCGTCTCTCCATAAGTGAGAGCCGAGAGCCAAGGTTTTTTCTTGGTGATTCAATTTCATGACGCCATAAAAATCAGCCCTTCGGGGTGGCAAAGGTTGTAAGAACGTCATTGCACCTTGAGCGATATCTGCAAAACAACACCGTTAGCGGTGTGGGGGTTGCCCCGCTATAACCTTCGGACGTAAGAATCAGAATGTGTTTAAGTGTATAAATTGTACAAAAGCTCTAGAGAGAGAGTGTATTGTGGAGAGTGAGAGCTTTTGAGATTACCTTTCACCTTGGGAGGGTTATAGTATTTATAGGGGGCAAAATGTATAGGTGTCACTTTGCGATGGTCCCACCGTATATATTTGATATATGTATATATGGGATATATTTGACTGTATGGGACGGTGTATTTGTGTATGTATAAATATATATAAAAGTCAGAGTTCATCACAATTGTTTCATTTTCTCCTTTGATTTTGTATTCATTCGTCTTGGTCCTTTTTGAGTTAATGAATTCCGAGTTTGTTTCTTTTCATGAGCATCGGATGAGGAAGCGGAACTCATTGCCGCCAATTCCATTAGCATTTACGTTTGGTCAGATGATTTCTCACATATTTGCCCATTAGTTTTCATCTTATGAGAAGCCGTAGCATATGTAAGCCCCACCATGATGTATTTATGAAGGATTTGGTGATGACTGCTTCTTGTTCCAAAATTTTCGTGAATTGAAATGGAATCTTCTGTTTAATTGTTTGTAGGGTTCACATAATCGAACACCCTCTTAGGGTACCCATGGATATATTACCATTGTGGGTACAAGTTTATGAGTTGGCGGTGGGATGTTGGGATAGAGGACCAACCGGGTTAGACATCGAAGCAAGGGGGAAGAATTTCGTCAGGAGTTTCTGGACTCAAGAGCGGCCGCGCTCTTGCTGTGCGCGACCGCGCTCTTGGACAGAAACATATGGCTCGGGGGATTTTCTTCAAGGGCGATCGCGCTGGAGGTTTTGTCAAAGGCGTTGGACTTACTGGACAGTAGCGCGACCGCGCTAGGCTCCAGAGCGGCCGCGCTGGGCCCGATTTCAGCAGTCCAGAATCCTTGTTTGTTTAGGGTTTGGTTTATTCCATATGTCATATATAAGTAAAGTTCCGCCCCAAAACTTATTGTAACACAAATTCTACATACATAGTGCAAGATCCTGGCTTGATAGTGCCCCCAGACGTAGCCAATCAAATTGGTGAACTGGGTTAACAATTTCTTGTGTTCTTTTCTGTTTCTTTGATTTCTTGTGCTTGGTTTGTGTGCTCTAATCGTTCTTGTAGGTTTGCTTGGGTGTGGAGGGCTATATTCACAACAACTGGTATCAGAGCTTTTGATTTCAAGATCAAGGGAGTTGTTCCAAGCAATCAAGAATGGGCAAGGACAAACAGGCGGTTGAGAAATTCGATGGGTCTGACTACGAATATTGGAGGATGCAGATTGAGGATCTTTTGTACAACAAAGACCTCTATAAGCCTCTGAAGGGTGTCAAATCGGAAGATGAAGATCAGGGAGAATGGGAACTCATGGATCGGAAAGCCCTAGGGGTGGTTAGATCTACTTTGTTAAAGTGGATTGCGAAGACTACCAAGAAGGCGAAAACCACCAAGGAGCTATTGGATTATCTTACTGAGAGATTTGAAACTCCATCTGCTGCAAATAAGGTTGATTTGATACGTAAGATGGGTAGTCTCAAGATGCAAGAGGGAGGATCCTTGGCTAAGCACATCGATGAGTTTATGGATGTCATAGATTCATTGACAGCGGTGGAGATCAAGTTCGATGATGAGGTTCATGCGTGTTTGTTGCTAGCTTCTTTACCGGCAAGTTGGAGCGGAACGGTGACTGCGATCAACGCTTCAGCAGGAAAGAAGAAATTGAAGTATGATGATGTTAAGGACTTTCTTTTGGCTGAGGAAAATCGCATGAAGAAGTTGGGGACATCGGGTGCTTCGGGATCGGCTTTAGCTTCTACTAGCAAGGGGAAGCCGGGTACTAGCAAACAAGGGAGAACCGAATCTAAGGAGAACGTGGTGAGTGGTAAGGGCAAAGCTGATGAGACCAAGGACAAATCAAAGGTTGCGAAAGGATCTGTTCAGTGCTATCATTGTAAGGAGTTGGGACACTTCAAGAGGGATTGTCCAAATCGTAAGGGCAATCGGTGAATGTGGCAGTCGAAGGTGATGATGTACTGGTTCTGAGTGTTAGTAGTGCACTAAAATCATGGGTGCTGGATTCGGGGGCATCATTCCACTCTTGCGGGCATAAGGAAGAGATGGAAAACTACACTTCCGGTGATTTCGGGAAGGTCTATCTGGCGGATGGCGAGCCTTTGGAAATCAAGGGGAAGGGGGATGTCAGAATAGGAGCATCAGACGGGAAGGTCTTACATCTGAACGGGGTCAGACACATTCCGGGTTTGAAAAAGAACCTACTTTCAGTTGGGCAGTTGGACGACGAAGGTTACAAGGTGACATTCGGCTGCAGGAACTGGGTTATTACCAAGGAGGATTGTGAGATCGCTCGGGGTAATAAGGAGGGGACTTTGTATTTGGCGAATAACACCAAGGATAGTATTGCGGTGGCGGCAGCCAAGGGTGATACGGATTTGTGGCACTGTCGATTGGGTCACATGAGTGAGACGGGGATGAAGGTGCTTTGTTCAAAGGGACTACTACCGGGTTTGAAGACAGTCAACGTGGGGATCTGCGAGGATTGTATGTTTGGCAAACAAGGGAGAAATAATTTCTCGAGGACAGGTAGGGGTTTGAGGGAAGCAAAGTTGGAATTGGTTCACACGGACCTGTGGGGGCCATCTTCGGTTACATCTCTGGGTGGTGCGTCATATTACATGACTTTCATTGATGATTCTACAAGGAAGGTTTGGGTCTATTTCTTGAAGGGGAAAGATGAGGCTTTCGAGGTGTTCAAGAAGTGGAGGGCCTTGGTGGAGAATCAGACGGGACTTAAGCTTAAGTGCTTGAGATCAGACAATGGTGGGGAGTATGAGCTTGGTGAGTTTAGGGAATATTGTGCTGCGAATGGCATTCGTATGGAGAAGACTCCAAAGCGGACACCACAACTCAACGGGGTAGCAGAGAGGATGAACAGAACATTGAATGAGCGGGCTAGAAGTATGAGATTGAAGTGTGGACTTCCGAAGACGTTTTGGGCATATGCAGTTGACACGGCGGCTTTCTTGATCAATCGGGGACCATCGGTACCATTGGGGAATGGAATTCCAGAGGAAGCTTGGAGTGGCAAGCAGGTAAATCTGTCCTTTCTTCGCATATTTGGCTGCGTTTCTTATGTTCATGTTGATTCTGCTGAGAGAACTAAATTAGATGCTAAATCTGTTAAGTGTACATTTATTGGGTATGACGGGGATGACTTCGGGTACAAGTTTTGGGATGACCAAAATCATAGAGTTATTCGTAGTCGAGATGTGGTATTCAATGGACAGATTTTGTACAAGGACAGAAAGGGGGCATCTGATGACACTAGTTCGGAACCGGAAATTGTAGAGGTGGATATTCCTAACTCGGGTGAGAGCAGAACGGTTCATGATGACCATGGTCAGGAGGTCACTGAAGATGAACCACATACTCCGAAACCGAATATTCTGCTGTGTAGATCCAGCAGATTGCGTGGATCGCCTGACAGGTATACTCCATCCAATTATTATTTGCTGTTGACAGATAATGGGGAACCGGAATGTTATGCGGAGGCTGTTCGTAGTACACTTTGTAACAAGTGGAAAACTGCGATGGATGATGAGATGGACTCATTGAAGGCCAACAAAACTTGGGAGTTGACTGAACTACCTAAGGGGAAGAAGGCACTGCATAACAAATGGGTTTACAGGATCAAGGAGGAAGCAGACGGTAGCAAGCGTTACAAGGCAAGACTGATTGTAAAATGGTTTCAGCAAAAGTACAGTATTGACTACACCGAAGTATTCACTCCGCTTGTGAAGATGACCACTATCAGAATGGTTCTGGGGATGATAGTGGCGGACAACTTATTGCTTGAACAGATGGATGTGAAGACAGGCTTTCTTCATGGGAACTTGGAGGAAGAGATTTACATGGTACAGTCAGAGGGTTACTTGTCTAAGGGTAGCGAGAAGCTAGTTTGCAGATTGACTAAGAGCTTGTATGGCCTTAAACAAGCTCCTAGGCAGTGGTACAGGAAATTTGATGGATTCATGCATGACATTGATTTTATCAGATATGAGGCGGATCATTGTTGCTACTTCAAGAACACGGACAATGGGTACATTATCTTACTGTTATATGTGGACGACATGCTAATAGCGGGCTCTAGCAGTAGAGAGGTAAACAGGTTGAAGACTCAGTTGTCAGAACGGTTCGAGATGAAGGATTTGGGAGAGGCCAGGAAAATCTTGGGCATGCGGATTGACCGGGATAGGGAGTCGGGCAAGTTGGTTCTTTCACAAGCAGAATACGTTGAGAAAGTCTTAGCAAGGTTTTGTATGAAAGAGGCGAAGCCAACAGGGACGCCATTGGGTTTGCATTTCAAGCTATCCGAGAATGACTCACCTAGGGGCAAGGAGGAGCGTGACAAGATGGAGAGAACTCCATATGCTTCAGTAGTGGGGAGTCTCATGTATGCAATGGTGTGTACAAGGCCGGACATTGCACATGCGGTGGGAGTAGTCAGCCGGTTTATGGGCAATCCAGGAAAGCAACATTGGGAAGCTGTTAAGTGGACCCTACGTCATTTGAAGAATGCTATTTGGTAAGGCTCTGTGTTTCTCGAGCAAGAAAGTGGTGTTAGCGGGTTATGTTGATGCGGACTTGGCATCAAGTGATCTTGATAAGAGGAGAAGTACTACGGGTTATGTGTTTACATTGGGTGGTACGGCAATCTCCTGGGCTTCTAAATTGCAGAAGATCGTGGCGCGATCGGCTGCGAAGCAGAATATGTGGCAGTGACAGAGGCGAGTAAAGAGATGGTATGGCTGCAGAACTTCTTGGGTGAACTTGGGAAGACGCGAAGTGGTAACGTTCTCTACAGCGACAGTCAGAGTGCAATACATTTGGCAAGAAATCCGGCATTTCATTCGAGGACGAAGCACATTGAACTGAGGTTTCACTACATCAGACATCTCTTGGAGGAGAAGATCTTGGGGCTAGAGAAGATATTGGGATCAGAAAATCCAGCTGACATGTTGACAAAGGTTGTGAATCTTGATAAATTGAAGCTGTGCAAAGCTTCAATTGGGCTCGAAGAATAGAAGAGGAGAACGGCACTACCATGATCGAGGTGAGCACTAGGAGGACATCAAAGATGAGTTGAAGACGGATACGGGGCTTATATGTGTGGTAGATCTCTAGGTGGGAGATTGTTGGGATAGAGGACCAACCGGGTTAGACATCGAAGCAAGGGGGAAGAATTTCGTCAGGAGTTTCTGGACTCAAGAGCGGCCGTGCTCTTGCTGTGCGCGACCGCGCTCTTGGACAGAAACATATGGCTCGGGGGATTTTCTTCAAGGGCGACCGCGCTGGAGGTTTTGTCAAAGGCGTTGGACTTACTGGACAGTAGCGCGACCGCGCTAGGCTCCAGAGCGGCCGCGCTGGGCCCGATTTCAGCAGTCCAGAATCCTTGTTTGTTTAGGGTTTGGTTTGTTCCATATGTCATATATAAGTAAAGTTCCGCCCCAAAACTTATTGTAACACAAATTCTACATACATAGTGCAAGATCCTGGCTTGGTAGTGCTCCCAGACGTAGCCAATCAAATTGGTGAACTGGGTTAACAATTTCTTGTGTTCTTTTCTGTTTCTTTGATTTCTTGTGCTTGGTTTGTGTGCTCTAATCGTTCTTGTAGGTTTGCTTGGGTGTGGAGGGCTATATTCACAACATGGGATACATGTCCGAACAAATTGGGGTGCTACATAGTAATTTCTAGGGAAATTTTTGATCAGTCGGATACACTAGAGGTCTGGCGTCAATTTATGCGTATTAATGTGGCACTCAATGTCTCCTATCATTTGAAACGTTCAAAGAAGATCTGGACGAATGATGGTGAGACATTTGTTGTGCACTTCAAATATGAATACTTCTATTATGTCTGCGGCAGCATGGAACATATGGGACATACTGATAATTTTTGTGATCAGGAACCCAGAAAATGGGTTCATGGATAAAGGCACCATATAAGCGAAAGATGGCTTTGGTGGGGGAGAAAATGGCTATGTGATTTAGGCGGTACACGGCAGGAACCTGAAGGTGCTGGTGGTGATGCCCAGTTGGCAGGGGTTGCTGGTCACGTGGGTTCAGTTGAAGCCAGGGACACGTAGCCAAGAATTAAAATGAGAGGGGGTCAAAAATATAAATATACGGGAAATCTTTCCATTTGAAATTCAATTTCTTATGTAATACTCCCTCCGTGCCGTACATAATACAATAAAAAATTTAAAATTTTAATTAGAATAATTATTTTTTATTAAATTATTGGTCAAAGTTTAGTCAAATTGACCAAAAACGCAAACTGAGATGACATACGGGACAGAGGGAGTATGTTTAACTTTCCTTTTTTTTAATTAACAATACATTTATTGCTATATTTAGAAGGAGAATAAATTTTTGGAACAATATTTTTTTAAAAATGTCGGGTTTTTTTTTTTTTTAATAAAAGTGGAAGTATAAAGTACTAAAAATACAATGTATAATTGATGCTGTAGGAAACGTGTTGATCAGTCTACGACCAGCAACTAGGTTGATCCACTGACTTTGATGGACCTCAAACAAGGAACCCACGATAAGGCAGAATGGTCTCCGGCGAAGACCCTCGGGCGTGAGAGTAAGTATGGTGTTTAGAGCTGATAAATTATAATGAACAGAAGTATTCAAAATAACAAATAGCAATTACCTCAAAATCGTTGATGTTGTGAAGTATTTATAGGCTTGGATATGAGTTAGAATTGTAGTAAAATTGCATGAGATTCCTAGAATCACGGACTAAATCGTGGAAATAATCGTGTCCATATATAACTCCTAATTTGTTGGACTTTTGTTATGGAAAGAGTTGTAGGCGTAGGAAGACTCTGTAGGTCGACGTACGCCTTGTAGGTCGAGGTCGCCTGTGTGGGGACCCCGACCTGAAACTTTAGCTCGTGCCCCGAGCGGGAGGGTCCTCTCGCTTGTAAAAGCCACCTAAATTTTAAAAAAAAAATTGTTACTTTTAAATATAAAAATCAACTTTCACAAGCCAAGATAAATCAATTACACATCTCCACTTGGAGGCAAGTTATAAAACAAACTTTGCAAAAACAACCTGTTTAATTACATCATATATACGAAAAAAAACATTTTACAAAAGAGTTCTATATATACAAATCTCCAAAAGAGTAGTACTCAAATGATACTCCCAACCACCACCTAATCATATACATACCCTGACAAATTTCAAAAGAAAGTAGTCCAAACTTCTTCCCCGGGCCTCACTGGTTCGGGTCACCTGTCTCAGCGCGATCTAAATCAGTAAAGTAAGGGAGAAGGGGTGAGAATAAATCCCAGCAAGCTATTATGATGCAACAAGATGTCATATAAGATGCAACACATAACATGGTTACTCACAACACATTGTTAAAGCGGTAAACACATTTCGTTACCTCAGTTTATCTTTTCCATCTGAACAATATGTCGTACAACGTGGGAGTAATAACTCCTCTCTTTTGTGAACTGCTTAGGCATATTCACATCTTATAAGACTCATTTTTCAAAGAACCATATAAGATTACTCGCTATCTGTAAATGTTTTTGCTAAGTACAAAAGCTATCACTCCAACTGTGGCCACAAAAGGGGACAGTCACAGGTATAATGTAATTCGATCAACTCATAGAACATTTTCCATAATTGATTAAATTTCATTATACCCCTAAACATCATCTGATAACACATTCAAGCACATAAACTGATACTTGAAAATAAATCCACACTCGGGATATCATCCAACAACATGGTATCATATGAACTATCAAATGATGTTTCAACTTGTCAAAAAGGATATTAGGAAGATGATTAAATATTGTCTTGAAAATGGTTGAAGAGCACTAGGGAAACTTAACCAAAGTTGATCAAAACTTGGTAAAACAACCTTAAACATTTTGTTGAGGCTGAGCAATGTTGTATGTGAATATGTAGAGCTTGTTTGTGATATATTATGTCAATGCTTGGTTACATATTCATGGTGTGTTTGTTCAATAGTGTTTGATTAGACTGTTCAATTGGTTCAAATATACTTTAGGGAGTTAGGGCTAAGTGGCTTGGAAAATGATTCAGCAAAACAGGGTAGGGCACGACTCATGCCCTACAGCACGACTCGTGCCCCAATCCAACACGAGTCCAGAATTAGTCACGACTAGTTCTATGAGCAGTTTAGGCAGGGCACGACTTGTGCCAGCTAGCACGAGTCGTGCTACACAAAACAGCACGAGTCTAAGATTTATCACGACTAGTTACCACGACTGACAACGAAGGGGACGACTCGTGACATAGGGCACGACTCGTGCCCTTCAGCAAAAATTCAGTACAGAGCTTGAAACATCAGCAATCCCTTGGAAAAACATCAGCAAAGCCAAAACAAACTCTCATATTCACTTCAAAAACTTGCATATTACCTACCCTTTCACTTCAAACCAAACCAATATACCATCACTTCATTATACTCCTCCAAAACCTATTCCAATCCATTCCAAAAACAAATAAAATGGTCCAAACTAACATGCAATAATTATTCAACAACCACATCCACTTTAAACATTGAATGCATAAGGATTGAAGGATAACATAATAACTTACCTCAAATTAATACGAAAGTGAGAAAACTTTATTAGGATAGAAATGATCCCCCCAGCTCCCTCAACATTTAGTCGCAGACGGTTCGTAAAACGGACAAGAAACGGATTTATTGAAATTTTATGAATGGAACCCTAGGTTTAGGCTTTCATGGTGGAAGAAAGAATAGAAAAGGAAATGTTGCTAAAGAAATGATCCTAAGCTTCCTCACCAAGCACAATCAGGAGGATAAACATTGAAGACTTCCACTTAAGCTCCTCCAAGGTTTTAGTTGCCACAATTAACTTTCCTTAGGTTCCAACATTTACACATTAGCACATCAACCTTTTATAAGCTTTTATTTAAATTTTCTAATATTATAAATTCACTACACCATTTCCTATTTGTTTCAATTAGACATTAAATAATTAAAGTTAATTTATTAACCTACTTAAAATGCCAAATAAATTATTAAAATATCAAACTAACACATAAGACTAACAAATGTTATGAAATGCATGAAATGAGATGCAACGCACCCCACCCCCACACTCAACATGTGATCCAAATAGTGTCAAGGTTTAGGGTCGTGACAGCCTGCATGGATCTAGGTCGACCTGACAGAATGATATAGCCGGGTAATATCCGTATAAGAGATGGATCGCATGTCGGACAACGTTAGGTTGGGACCAAGGAGGTCGGACAATGAGCTAGGTCGACTGATCTTGGTTGATGGGCCTTGGGCCTTTGTAATAATTGGGTCGACCCACTTAGAATGTAACGGCAATAATGTACATAAAATCGGGCTTGCTCGCTGGGCCTAGCCTGTCACTTTTATTCCGTTCAGTGGCCCCCAACTTTCTGAGTTGACTTTGTCGACCAGGAAGTTATAAGAATTTTGATGAAGAGTTGAGTAGATCGCAGATAGATGCTCGAACTGCTAGATAGTCGATACTGATGATGTGGCTCAATCTTGATCGTTTAACTATTTTGACGGCCAGATCAGTTGAAGCGCCACAATGATGAGAAAATATGGCGCTTCAGACAACAGATTGAGATACCGCGCCGGCATTAATGGAGCTGATTTGAACCGTTTGAAAACCCTAAACCTTTCCTATTCAAATCAGGAAAGGTATAATAAAAAATTCCTTTTCCTTTTCGAACTTTTACCATTCTGAAATCTCGGATATCTCAGCAAGAACAGCAATACAGCAACTGGCATTCTCAGCGTAGCTAGACCCTATCTTCTTCGTAAAAACCCCATCTTCATTGAATTAAACAAGGTACCCTTCTATTTCCTTGCCTTTAGGTTTAATTTTTGCTTTCCCTTTCAATTCCGCCATGGCTAGGACCTTTAGTTGTGAACCTGGGGCTTGGTATGGGTATTTGCACTGTCAACCGTAGAGTGTACAAGCACTTAGGCGGAGTATGGAAGGAGATGAATGTGGAGGAGTGTATATCCATATTGACCAGGTGGGGTTTACACTTTAGCGAGCTAGGTTTGTCTGCAGGAGAAACCCTAGGTGATTTAGAGGTAGACGACCAAAGAGCTGTGTCCTTTCACCTTTTCCACGAATTGCTCGACCATCTAGTCTTGTTTTACATCAGGGGGTCAAATAAACCTTCCTTCTTTAGAAATAGACAAGGCTTTCACTACCAGAAACAAGTGTTTTAGCGACGGAATAATCAGCGACGAACTCATTCCGTCGCTAAATAGCGACGGAATTTAAGCTTTAGTGGCGGAATTTTTTTGGCGTCAAATTTAGCGATGAAATTTAATTCCGCCGCTAAATTCCGCCGCTAAAACGAATATTCCTCGAATATTCGTTTAATTACCGCCACTATTTTCGCGGTTGATTTACCGACGGAATATTCCGCCGCTACATCTTAATCAGCGACGGAATTATTCCGCCGGTGAAAATATATTATTTTTTTATTAATCAGCGGCGGAAATTTTCCGTCTGTGAAAATCAAATAATTTTTATTTTTTTTGAAATGTTACACCGACGGAATATTTCCGTCGCTGATGAATTAAAAAAAAATTAATTTATCAGCGTCGGAAATATTCCGACGGTGAAATTAAAATATTTTTTATTTTTTTTAGAAATATTACACCGACGGAATATTTTCGCCGCTGAATAATTAATTTTTTTAATTTATCAGCGGCGGAAATATTCCGTCGGTGAAATTAAATGTTTTTTATTTTATTTTTTTAAATTAAACACACACGGAATATTTCTGCCGCTGATAAAATAATTTATTTTAATTTATCAGTGACAGAATATTCCGTCGCTGATAATAAAATGTAATTTTTGATTATTTTTAGAACTAATTAACAAAATAACCAACTGAAAAACATTAAAATATTTAACTACACCCTAACCCCTAACCCATAACCCCTAAACCCTAAATCCTAACCCCTAAACCCTAAACCATAACCCCTAACCCCTAAACCCCTAACCCATAACCCCTAACCCCTAAACCCTAAATCCTAACCCCTAACCCCTAAACCCTAAACCATAACCCCTATACACTATACCCTATACACTATACCCTATACCCTAAACCCTAACCCCTAAACCCTAAACCCTATACCATATACCATATATCCTATACCATATATCCTATACACTATACCCTATACACTATACCCTATACCCTATATCCTATATACTATACCCTATACCCTATATCATATACCCTATACCCTATACACTATACACTATACACTATACCCTATACACTATACCCTATACCCTATACCCTATACCCTAAACCCTAACCCCTAAACCCTAACCCCTAAACCCTAAACCCTAACCCCTAAACCTTAAACCCTATACCCTATACCCTATACACTATACACTATACCCTATACCCTATACCCTATACCCTATATCCTATACCCTATACCCTATACACTATACCCTATACCCTATACCCTATACCCTATACCCTATTGTGAATGCTTTAGATTATTAGAACTTTAAAGTTTTATATGTATTGTGAATGCTTTATATTATTAATAGTTTAAAGTTTTATATGTATTGTGAATGCTTTAGATTATTAGAACTTTAAAGTTTTAGATGTATTGTGAATATATTGTTTCCTATTATTAAAGTTGTATATTTTAATATTTTTACTGTAATACAGATATGAGTTCTAGTAGAAAGGGTAAGAAGACTAAGCCCATCTACACATCTATTACTGGGACGCAACCGTCCCGATCCGGTACTGATGATGTCGACCCTTCACGCAGTAGTACTAGCTCCACCTCTGGGGCCGATACTCAGACTACTGTCGATTCTGAGGGGAGGATATTTGTCCGGATATCGTCATATTATGACCAGTAAGTAACTCTTCATTAATTTGATATAAGTTGGTTCCTTTTTGTTTTATATATAATTCATTATTTAAGTTAAAATGTTATTGTATAAATATACTTGGCAGGTTTGTAGGTGGATACCCTACCACAGGGACTAAGATCGGGAAATACTGGCGGTCTCGGAAAATGACCGAGTATTGGCCCAACTGGAAATCATTGCCACCGAGGCAGAAGGAGGATGCGTGGGAGGAGTTTAAGGTAATGTGTTAATGGTTTTTATTTAAAACTTAAATGTTAGTTTGTTATTAAAATGTTATAATTAATAATGATTATACTCTTTTAGTTTTGTAATGTTATCATTATATGTTGTAGGATAAATATTATTGGGCGCCGGAAATCGACGAGGCGACGGCTAGATATGTTTTCGATATACAGGCTCACAAGCTATTTAGGGATCATATTGGTAACATATTTATCTATCCTTAATTAGTTTAATTAACAATTATTATACTCTTTTAATTTTATAATGTCATCATTATATGTTTACAAGATATTTATAGGTACCACGAAGAGAAATTATTATACTAACCGGCTCGCGGCGGGACAACAGCCCTCGACACCTACTTGGATGACCGAGGAGGTGTTTCGTCAATTTTGCGAATATTGGGGGTCGGATGCGGCGAAGGCTATATCCAATCAGGCCAAGGCCAATAGAGCAGGCTCCTCGGGGTCGGCGGCGATGCATACCATGGGGACGATCCCGGTCGCCGAGCATCACGACCGCATGGTATGTATGCTAGTTTATATGTAGTAGTGTATGGATGCTTTTAAATAGGTTTATGTACGTATGTTAGCTAGGAGCCATGTTGATGCTATGAAATCCATGGTTTTAGTGTAAATGTAGTGTATGCATGCTTTTAAATCAGTTTAAATGTTACATTTATACAATTTCAAAGTAATAATCTCGCTTATTTTATTTATAGGAAAGGGAGCATGGCCAGAATATCAGTTTTGTGGATGTTTACGCTAGCACCCATCTTCGAATCCTACAGCGCCCGATCAACCTCCGCAATGGGTTGACGATCGCTCTGCTAATGCCTTTGTAAGTAAACTATCATTAAATGACTTGATTTTGAATATGTAAATTTATTTATGTACCTTACATTGTGTATATGATTATAATTGTTTATTTTATTTTGACAGAGAGCATATCAAGCCGCCGTTGTTCCCGAAGGAACGCCTCCCGGCGAGCCCGTCCCCTTCGTGCCTGATGTTTGGCACTCGGTCACCTCTGAGGGACATCCAAAGAGAGGAGCCCGAGTGTTAGGGATGGGGGATTACGGGCGGCAATGCCCGTCGACGTCGACCGGCCGTCGGCGAAATGTTGCCCTGCCCACGTTTCATGATCCGAGGGTCGACACTCTGGAGGCTGCGTTGGAGGAGGAGAGATGCGAGCGGGCAAAGCTTGCGGAGGCTTTGGCGGTTCAGACGCAGATGCAGGAGGAGAATGATCGGCGTCGTGCAGAGACTCAAAGACAATTGGCGCTGTTGATGGCTCATATCGGCCAGGACCCCCAGGGTAATTTCCGGCCTCCCCCGAGTTGATTACGGACTATTTTAGACTTGTTTGTACTATTTTATACTTGTTTGTAAACATTTGAGATATTTGGTACCCAAGAGAGCCCCTCCCCCCTCTCCCCCCCCTCCCCCTCTCTCCTCCCCCTCCCCCCTCTCCCCCCCTCCCCCTCTCCCCCTCCCGATTTGGTACGGTGATATTTAGTCTTTAGTTTGGTACGCTGATATTTGATTTTTAGTTTTTATAGTTTTAGTTTTATAGATTGAATTGTTATATCAGGTACAAAAAATTTTGGTTTATTGATATTTTAAATTATTTTTTTTAATTTATTTCAGAATCAGCGACGGAAATTTCCGTCACTGAAATTAATTTATTTCAATTAATTTTTTACAGTGACGGAAATTTCCGCCGCTATATCAATTAATTTTAATTTAATTTTTTATTATAGCAGCGGAAATTTCCGTCGCTGTAATAAAAATTAAATTAAAATAAATTAATTTCAGCGGCGGAAATTTCCGTTGCAGAAATTATTTTATTTTAATTAATTTTTATTCCAGCGACGGAAATTTCCGCCGCTGAAATTAATTTATTTTAATTTAATTTTTATTATAGCGACGAAAATTTCCGCCGCTTAAATTAATTTAATTAAATTATTTTTTATTACAGCGACGGAAATTTCCGCCGCTGAAATGAAAATTTAATTAAATTAAATTGATTTAACGGCGGAATATTCCGTCGCTGAAACCATTAAATCATCGGCGGAATTAAATTCCGTCGGTAAAATCAAAAAATATCGGCGGAAATTGACCCGTCGGAGCACTGCGACGGGCTGGTAGCGGCGGACCACCGACGGAATTTTTCCGCCGGTGTTTATTTTTAGCGACGGAAATTTAATTTTAGCGACGGAAATTTCCGTCGCTAAACCACCTTTTTCTGGTAGTGTTTCCAGGGGAATCTAGGTCGCCTTTAGGTAGGTCCCTTGAGTCTGTAACTACGACTGATTCCCCTGTCTCTTCCTGATCTACAGATATTTCGAGCCAGGATTCGGCGAGCTCTTCCCCAGGGAGAATTGTAAATGATTTCTACTCGATAGTAGTTCCAGGTCGGAACAAAAGGGGATATGTAGCTCCCAGGCCAGCTGGAGGGAAGAAAAATTCTCAGTCGAGGATTGACATTCTGTATAGTTTCTGTGAGATCAACAGGGATGAGTTCCGTCTTACCCATTTTACCACGAAGGAGAGGAAAGCTAAAGAGTGGGCATATTGGGCCCTGAACCCATCCAAGGTGGCCTTTTTCTACGGCCAATTCGAGGTCGGACTACGCCTTCCTCTTGATCCCTTGATTTGTGAGTTCTTGGAGGCATGGGTGCAGTTCCCATGCAGTTGGGAGCAAATACAGTTAGGGTCTTGGTTTGCTTTGCCATGGTATGTAGATTTGTCGGGTACGAGCCTTGTATGAAGGTGTTTAGAGAATTTTTCAAAATAGTAACAGACAAGAAGACCTTAGGGATTAGTACTCCAACTCGAGCTAAATCTCCCAAATTATTTATCAATTTGCCCGAAAAAGTAGTTGGATGGAAATCGCATCTGATCTTGGTTGAGAGCCGAAATGGCTGGGAATTTCCTTTCCCCTATGATGAATCAAGAGCCCTAACTGAGGATGAGTACTAGGTCTCGGACTGGCATAACACTTTACATAAAATATTGGTTCGGGTAGCTCAAAGGAGCACTATCAATTGGTCGGAACTATGCTCGAATAAAGATTATTTTATCTAAGCTGGGATGATGCTTGGGAATGGACCGTTAGCTCCCTTGGTCCCCATTGTTCGCAGCCTTAGGTACCCTGGTTGGGTCACCCATGAGGGAGATAGGTTTATATTTGAGAGTCAGTGCCATGATTGTAAAAAGGCCAAGGATTTCTGCAAATTGAACAAAGATCACTTTGGTGGTAAGTGTTTACTTGCCCTTTCACGTAGCTCGTCAATTCTTACTTGTATATTTCTTTTTTTGCTCGTACATGTTTTACTTGTCATTTTTGTATCGACCATTTCGAGCTAACACTTCTTCTTATCTTTGCAGTTCTTACCCCAGAGCAGAAAGCAAACATGAATCGCATGATAGACATGGTTCAGAAGAAGAAGACCAAGAGGGCTCACGGGGTCGCCAATGCCCGAGCTAGTCGTGAGAAAGAAGCCACGAACAGGAATGCTCTGCTCCCCAAGGTTGGAGTAGGAATGGTCCCAATTGATGGGTCAGGCCCCGTCGAGCCAATTGATGCTACAAAGGAAGTTCAGTCAGCACCTGTTGGAGAGGATATCGACATTTCTTCAGAGCTTGAGGAAGCCTGAGATGGACAAAGATGAAGGGGATGAGATAACTCAAGAACAGGTTTTTAATGAAGTTGATCAACAGATGCAGCCCCAAATTGAACAAGAGAGGGTTTCAGCTGGTGACGACCAAGAAGTTAATCTCTTCGTCCTGCTCTTAATGATTGTAACGAACAAGTTTCAAAACACTTTTCTTTTCCTTTTTTGATTTATGCAATTCATGCATTGGTCCCATTTTTGGGAGACATTTAACTCGTAACATTTGTTTAGGCAAGTTCCAGTCTGCTTTGGGGGGCCTGCTTTATTTATTTAATCGTAGTTGACTTTTCTGAATATTTTTCCGTTGATCCATATACTTGTTTGTATGTCGAACTAGATTGAATGATGAATGAACTTGACACAAGTTTCTTGGTCGGACTAGTGTGGGAACAAAGTCGACCTAATACTTGCTTGTTTTGAAAATGAAATTGTCCTTTGAGTTGAATCTGTTGGAACGAGGTCGACTTAAGAGCCGGGCCTGTTAGAAGAACGAGACTGACTAAGAGTCGAGTCTGTTAGAACGAGATCGACTAAGAGTCAGACCTGTTAGAACGAGACTGACTAAGAGTCGAGTCTGTTAGAACGAGATGGACTAAGAGTCGAACCTATTAGAAGAACGAGACTCACTAAGAGTCGAGTCTGTTAGAACGAGATCGACTAAGAGTCGGACCAATTTGAAGAACGAGACTGACTAAGAGTCGAGTTTATTAGAACGAGATCCACTAAGAGTCGGACCTGTTAGAAGAACGAGACTGACTAAGAGTCGAGTCTGTTAGAACGAGATCGACTAAGAGTCAGACCTGTTAGAAGAACGAGACTGACTAAGAGTCGAGTCTGTTAGAACAAGATCGACTAAGAGTCGGACCTGTTAGAAGAACGAGACTGACTAAGAGTCGAGTCTGTTAGAACGAGATCGACTAAGAGTCGGACCTGATTTGAATAAGTAACACAACTTGTTTGAATAGAACTGCAACTTTATTGAAGTAGTAGAACGATTACATAAAAAATAGAAAATTGAAATCGAAGCTTTTTAAAAGTAATACTTAGTAAGGTGGCTAGCATGTCATGGGTGTTTCAACTCTTAACCTTCTTGATGACAATTTCACGGACCCTGTCATTCCTCGGCCCCCAAGTGTGGAGCCTCTTCAATAATCATTTCATCCAATTCCGCAGTAATCTCTCCCGTGGTAACCCCCGAGTTTTGGTCGATCTGAAGACTTAGCTCGCCTATGATGACTTGGTTGACCATAACTGTATCTGTTTCAACCAACATGTTTAGAGAGGGACGTGTCGGCTCGACCATGACATGGTCATGGGAGGGATAGGTTGCCTCATCAACACAGGTAATTGTAGATAACCTTGATGTTGTGGTGTCAGATCTAGAAAGTTTCCAGCTTGCCTCAGAAGTTTCAACTTCTAGCTCTCTCTTCTTCCTTGTTTGAAGGACGTGATCAAGATAAGCTCGGGATATACTCAGAACACAACCTACTCTAGCTATTGTAGGAAACTTTACCCGCTGATGGGGAATAGAGGCCACCATTCCTAGAGCGACCTGGCCAGGAATACCCAAGATAGCAACATAATCACTTATCCCATCTATAACAATAAATGTTACCTTTGCCACGACCCTGTAAGGGTGCTGTCCGATGTCGACCTCCAACTCGATCTGCCCCTTAGCTTCCACCCTATGATTGGTGAAGCCTTCAAGTCGACCATCATAGGGCGACAATACTTCTGTCGTCAGTCCCATCTCTTGGAAAGTCCTGTAGTAAAGGATGTCCTTGCAAGCCCCTGTATCTACCAGCATTCTGCTTGTCGTACAACCATCTATTAACCCTGGCTTGCTCCCTAGCCGCCATGTTAGTGGCTAGCTCATCCGGATGGAAACTGATATCCTCTTCTTTGATGTATCTCCTAGGTGGCATGTATGGAGCCTTGGTGAGCTGAAAAATATTGTGCTTCAGAACGGTGTTGCTTGTTTGTTCGATGATTACCCCGAAATTCAATCGAGGCTGCCTTGGTTCGGGTATACCCCCTGTAGCTCGCTCACCTTCGTTAGGTCGAGCTCCCTGCACAAATCTGTCCAACCTTCCACTGTCGACCCATTTCTGAATGATACGTTTCAGACTCATGCACTCCTCCATAGCATGACCCGTATCTTTGTGGAAATCACAATACTTGCCATTGTCTCTTCTGAACTTATTTGTTGGATTCATTGGAGCAGGTGGACCCAGGTCGACAGTATTCATGATTTCAGTACTACTTACAGTCAACGGGGTGAAAGACTCAGGCACTCTCTCAGTCGCCCTTGTTCTATTCTTCCCCTTATTGTTTTTGTCATTATTCTTGTCTTGGTTCCCTTTGTTCGAATCTTCAGCATCAGATTGTTTGGAACCCTTTTCTTTCTTCTTTTCCTTTCTCTCTTCAGCTATGGCCACGTCGTAGGCCCTTTCAAACAGTTCCTGCCTGGTAGTCACTCTCCTAACCTGTAGCTCATAGTCTAAATCGGGAGAGGATACCACATTCCTGAAGCAGTTGATAACCTCCCTGTCCGTTAGGTCCTCTTCTATTTGGTCGATCATCTCCTTAAACTTTGTGTAGTAAGCCATCGAGCTCTCAGCTTTGCCCTAAGTCAAGTTGTTCAAGTCGGTGACCGTCTTCTTTCTGGCCCCAGCTATCGAGAAACGATCCAGAAATTTCTTTCTCGTGTATTCTGGTAGGCTTAGTCGCACGCCTACTAAATTAGACCTAAACTCGGCCACTAATAATGTAATTAGGGTAAGTCAGGGTCGATCCACGAGGAACAGTGATCATTTATGAACAGTCACTTGACCAGATTGGGGGTTTTGTTTGATTTTCAATTACTTCCTAAGAACAGAAATTAAACTAATTAAGAGTAAAAACAATAGTTTAGAAACACTTCAGATTTGATTCCGTCCCCACCTAATTATGCAATTATCATTGATATCTCTTTTCAATGTCACCCTATTCACCTGATCACGAGATATATTTCAATCTCTGTTTTTTCTTTCAGATTAGTTACTAGCAGTGGCACACTCACTAAAAACCCTAATTAATAAATTAATCTAACTGGCACAGTCTAGATCGCAGAATTAATTGATGAACGATTTAAGAAACTAAGATCAAGAATGCTTTCTATGATTGTTTCACACAGATAATCACCTAATTTTACCCACTCAACAATTTACCATGGCACATGCATAAATCGTAAAGATGCTAATCATGAATTCCTACACTGGCACAGTCATAGAAAACTCTAGCAAAGATTCATAAACAGAACTAATGAATTGGCCAGATTCACAAACCCTAGTTATAAATCTAAAATCAACACAAGTAAAATTATGAATAGGGATAAACAAATAGAAAAGAAAATACCTCAAATTGATAAATAGAGGTTTAGGAAATCAAATCCAAAGCAAAAGAGTTAAGCTTCCATGAATGTTCTCAAGCTTTCTCTCGGAAAAAGTAAAAACTAGATGAACCCTAAAATATAATGTTAAAGGAATTTTTATACTCCTCTTCTCAAAAACTAAACCTAAATTAATAAAACTAAAACTAATAACTAAAATAAGAAAAAGGAAAAAGGAAAAGAAAATAAAACCATTCCAACTACTCCTCCAGGCCAATACCTCGGTCAACGCCAGTCCACTCCCAATTTGCCTCGGTCCGTACGCCTGTCCTTCCTTGGTCAATAATGTAAATCCTTGGTCCATTCCATGCGCACACATAACAATTTTAAATTGAATTTTTGAATTCTGAATTTGATCCTCCAAGTCTCCAACAATATCCTTTTAGCCTCTGAACTTTGTTACTCTGCAGTTTGGTCCCTGCACTTCTGATAAACTTCGAAGAACCTCATAAAATTATACAAATATGTCTCAAAAATACCATGATCTCCTACTACTTCTCAATCCACATATACTCAAAATTACATCATAACTACTCTAAAATACATTAAAATAGAGATAAAATGTCTAGAAAATTAGGGAGTTACATATAATGAAATCCGCCACATCAAATTCCCCCATGCTTAGACCATTACTCGTCCCTGAGTAATATCCTATCCCCACTCTAAGCACCGGTCTAAACAGATAGCATGGGAGGAAAATGATCCCTAATCTTCTCTAAACCACCAATCAAAAATCAACAAACTCAAACAACTCAATCAACGTACTCGGAGAATAGAACTCCGCTCCTTATCACTCCAACAATAACAATGGTATCAATGGCCTTAGCTCGACCCCAACTCCAAATATGCAAAAAGGGGACATCCAAGCTAAGGCCCACACATCAAAAAGCTAGGGGGAACTAAAATGTCCTAAGCTTCCCCCACGCTATCCTCACACTACTACTCCCTCAAAAATAAAGTCAATGCTCAAGCAAAGACCTACCTCGTGAAATACACCAACACCCCTTATAACACCAAAAAGAAACAAAATGAGAATTTCTATCCTAACTCCTCTAAACCAAACCTCCTACACCAATAATGATCAATCCTACCCTACGCTCCAATCCTCCCTTATGTCTCCTCACCGGTGATATACATGATGTCACAAATTTTAATTCCTCACCTTTTGCCTAAGCGCCCTTTCGGGTTTTCGCTTAGCCTCTCATTTTTCATCTTTTCAATTTTTTTTTAATTTTTTTTATTTTTTTACACACTCTCTCCTTTTGCCTAAGTGCCCTCTCGGGTTTTCACTTAGCCTCTCATTTTTTTTTAAACGAAAATAAAACAGCATATACAACAACAAACATGTACCCCACCCCCTCACTAAATCATGCATAGTCCCCTATGCATCACAGAAGTATAATATAAGAAAGATAGGGGGAGGGATACCTCTCGGAACTACTGAGGCGGCCTGAAATGATAGTCCCACGGACCATGCTAACTGGAGCTGCTCTCTGGAAATGGCCACCTCTGCCATCTCCCGTCGTCATGTTGTGGTGACATGCGCACCATATAATCGTGAAGCTGCTCCTGTCGATCCATAGTAATGGCAAACTGCATATCCATACGAGCCATCAAACGATCCACGTCACTGCCACCCAAACTCGCTGCCCCAGAACCAACGCCCTCAGTCTCCTCCATATAATCATCATCATCCTCATCCTCGTCCTCCTCTTCTTCATATTCAGCCTCTTCCTCAACCTGCTCCTCAACAATTCTAACATTTATCCCTCTTACCTCCCTCTTATTGCTTTCAAGAAAGTCTCGAGAGATGGGTCTAATTATCTTCACCTTCTCACCCCCAAAGCTCCACTGAACCCCCGCAGCTTTTACTAACCCGGTAATCAATGATGGGTACGGAAATCCATTCCGTTTGCATATGCTCTGAAATGATATGCCCCAATGAAATCTGTCCTCCGTTTATAATCAAATGAATCAATACTGCTTGGTTCCACGAAACTTTCAAATGCTGCAATGTAGGAAGTATCCTCGAACACACAAATTTGTGAACCCCCTTCGCCACTAGATTAAACTGCGTCTCAATCACAAACTTGGGCGAACCATCCGGGTTGTTGGTCCATTGGAGTTGGTTGCCCGCCAACGTCCTCACCACATCATTAAAATACACCCGCCAATCCCCATTTATTGCTTGTAAATACTCACATTCCTCCCGTTTCACTCTAGGGAGCCCGTAAAATCTAACAATATCCTCACTCCTGAATTTTATTGTCTTTCCCCTCACAAAGGAATGCCCTCGGTCCATGGGGATTTTATTCATATTCGAGTAAAATTCTTTCACAATCAAACTATTACCCTCCTCCATAGGCTCGTCACAAAACCATTGCCACTTTCGAGTCCCAAACTTAGATGTAAGCCCGAATGATACAATGTTAAATTGCCTCTCCGAAATTATGGATCTATCAGTATGGAAATAAAAGTAGTTTTGGGAAATGTAGTAATTGAACCTCGAGGAATCATGGGTATCCTCACAACACAAAAGTGATCCAAGGGGAGGGGGAGGAACACTAGATGTACTCTCATCAACCCTTTGCTTTTTCTTACCTCCCTTTTTCGATTGCTCATTCGTTTTACCCATTATAAATTCAAGCACAATCAAGTCAAAGCAACAATACCCAACTACTCAATCAAAAGGGAAACTTCAAAGATAACAGAGAGAGAAGGTATATTTGAACCTTTCAAAATTCTGGAAAATTCTCACCGGAGAATTCAAAACCTCGCCGGAAAACCCAAGGGACTCGCCAGAATCTTCAAAATCTCACCGGAGAAATCAAGGGTTTAGAATGAAATCGCCCGAATTTGCACCACAATCGGTTAATCTGAAATCTTGGGGTGAGGGGAATGATGTTTGTGGCTGAGGTTATGTAAGATATATGATGGAAGGGGGGTGTTCGCCGGATTGAACTGGGGGGCTTGGTCGGATTTAAAGGGGGCTTTGGCATGAATGTAGAGAGGATTTAAAGAGAGGAGAGAGACCGATGGAATTGAATTGTTGCTTGTGATTAATGGGTAATTCATAACCCATCCTCTTCTTATAACTGCACCCAAACAAAAACCCAATCCGACCCACAATTGGATAACCCGACCCGCTTCAACCTTCAATGGGCTGGATCTCTTGCTGAAGGGCTCGCGAGGCGGCCACCCATGGAGGGGTGAGGCGCACGCCTGAAGGTCCGAAACATGGAACTGGAATTGGCGAAATGTGAGGCGGGCACCTTATACTGCTTTTTGGCCTTTGTTTTTCCCAAAGTGAGGCGGGCGCACGTTCCGGATCGAGTCAGCCGCATCAAAGTCCATAGGGTTGGCCTTGATTTACCTTCGTTGGGGCGGGCGCCTCATATTGGTTTGAAATTGGCCCCAACCACGTGTCTTGAGGCGGGCGCATGGCCCCTCTTGGGGCGGCCGCCTGGAATTTATTTATTTTTAGGCAGTATAGACCCCGGTCATTTTTGCTCCTCTCTCCATGCTTTTACATGCACAGCACCACAAAATAAAAACCCTCAGTAGCACCGATTCTAGACATCAATAAAAAGAACACAAAAAAAAATAAAAACAAAATGTACAGAATGACTAATAAAATAAGCAATTAAATCCCGGGTTGCCTCCCGGTTAGCCGCCCTTCTTTACCGTCTTTAGCTAGACCAAACGCCGGGAAAGCCCCCGGCTAGCATCAACGTTTAAAGTCTTTGACAAGACTCGGACCCCAAAATTATCAAACATATACCGGGTCTTGGAGATCAATCTCCTCCAAACTCGCGGTATTCACCACTTCATTTTCAAAATACGGTTTCAACCGTTGACCATTCACTTTAAATACTTTGTCCTCATTAGGACTTGAGATTATCACCGTCCCAAACGGGGACACCTCCCTCACCACATAAGGACCGGTCCACTGGGACCTCAATTTGCCCGAAAACAAATGAAGACGGGAATTGAAAAGAAGGACTTTTTGACCCACTTTAAAGTCCTTTCTAATTATCATTTTATCGTGCCAAATCTTCGCTCGCTCCTTATAAAGGAGGTTATTTTCATACGCATCCCTACTAATCTCATCCAACTCACTCAAGTGCAATTTTCGTTCCTCACCGGAACCCTCCAAGTTCAAGTTGAACTTTTTGATCGCCCAATAGGCCTTGTGTTCAAGCTCAACCGGCAAATGGCAAGGTTTACGAAACACCAACCGATATGGTGACATACCAATTGGTGTCTTGTATGCAGTCCGGTAAGCCCACAACACATCATCAAGCCTTTGACTCCAATCCTTTCTATTCGGGTTCACAGTTTTTTCAAGGATGGATTTTATTTCTCTATTGGACACTTCGGCTTGGCCATTTGTTTGGGGGTGATAAGCAGTCGACACCTTATGGGTGATATGATATCTCTTGACTAGAGCTTCGACTGTCTTATTGCAAAAGTGTGTCCCCCTATCACTAATAATGGCCCTTGGCATCCCAAACCGACATAGAATGTTGCTCCTAAGGAAGTTGACCACTACTTTTGAATCATCAGTGCGGGTAGGGATGGCTTCCACCCATTTGGACACATAGTCAACCGCAAGTAAAATGTACACAAACCCACAAGAATTAGGGAACGGACCCATAAAGTGTATCCCCCATACATCAAAGATTTCACAATTCACAATGAGGGTTTGTGGCATTTCATCACGGCGCCCAATATTACCAACCCTTTGGCACCTATCACACGACTGACAAAAAGTGGCCGCATCTCGGAACAAAGTTGGCTAAAAGAAACAACACTCTAAGACTTTCCTAGCGGTCTTTTTCACACCAAAATGACCACCACACGCATGCTCATGACAGAATTTCAGAACAGAGGACACCTCACTATCGGGAATACACCTCCGAATGACTTGGTCGGCACAATGCCTCCACAAGTAGGGCTCATCCCACACATAATACTTGGCATCACTATGGACTTTGTCTCTCTTAGATTTTGTCATCCCAGGAGGGAATTTATTAGAGACAAGAAAATTTACCAAGTTCGCATACCAAGGAGCTGCTGAATTAATTGCCCAAAGAACCTCATCAGGAAACTCACCCCGGATTGGGGCTTGTTTATAAGGCTTGTCCTCCTCCATAACAAGGCGACTCAAATGATCGGCGACTAAATTTTCAGCCCCCTTTTTGTCCTTCACCTCTATATCAAACTCACTCAACAAGAGAATCCACCGAATGAGTCTCGGTTTAGCCTCTTTTTTAGACATCAAGTATTTTAGAGCAGCGTGGTCGGTGTAAACAATGACTTTTGTGCCCAACAAGTAAGACCTAAATTTCTCTAGTGCAAAGACTACTGCCAACATTTCTTTTTCCGTAGTGGAGTAATTTCTTTGTGCCCCATTCAAGGTCATAGACGCATAGTAAATCACATGCGAGGCACGCTCCACTTTCTGACCCAAAATTGCCCCCACAGCATAATCACTAGCATCACACATGATCTCGAAGGGGCGAGACCAATCGGGTGCTTGAATAATGGGGGTGGTTGTCAACCTAGACTTCAACTCATTGAAAGATTGCTTACAATTATCATCAAACTTAAAATCAACCTCTTTTTGCAACAGGGTGCATAGAGGTGAAGCAATCTTTGAAAAGTCCTTTATAAACCTCCGGTAAAACCCGGCATGACCAAGAAATGATCGGACTTCACGCACGTTGGTAGGGTAAGGAAGTGAAGAAATGACATCAATCTTAGCTTTGTCAACTTCAATACCCCTTTTTGACACAACATGACCTAACACGATGCCTTGCTCGACCATAAAATGACATTTTTCAAAATTTAGGACCAAATTAGTTTCAATGCATCTATCCAACACTAGTCCTAAATGAGCAAGGCATTCATCAAACGAGTCTCCATGGACAGTGAAGTCATCCATGAAAACTTCCATAAATCTTTTCACAAAATCGGAGAATATACTCATCATGCACCGTTGAAAAGTTCCAGGTGCATTACACAATCCAAACGGCATTCTCCGATAGGCAAAAGTGCCGAAAGGGCAAGTAAATGTAGTTTTCTCTTGGTCTTCCGGGGCGATAGGTATTTGAAAATACCCGGAAAAACCATCAAGAAAACAAAAATACACCCTTTCGGCTAACCTTTCCAACATCTGATCAATAAAGGGGAGGGGGAAGTGGTCTTTAAGAGTTACCTCATTTAAGCGTCGGAGATCAATGCACACGCGAATCCCCGTTTGCTCCCGAGTTGGAACCATCTCTCCCTTCTGATTACGGGAGACTGTGATCCTGCCCCTCTTGGGAACACATTGTGTGGGGCTCACCCACTTACTGTCGGAGATGGGATAGATGATCCCCATCTGCAGTAGCTTTAGGACCTCCTTTTTCACCGCCTCCATCATTGGCCGGTTAAGCCTCCGCTGCGGTTGTCTCACTGGCTTCGCACCCTCCTCTAGGTTGATCCGGTGCATACACAAAGATGGACTAATTGCCCTTGAGATCGGCAATAGTCCAACCAATCACAGATTTTCGCTCCCGGATCACCTCAATCAACCTCTTCTCTTGATCCTCAGTCAAACTGCTAGAAATCACTACCGGAAGCGTCTCTCCCTCACCTAGATAAACATACTTAAGGTGCTCAGGGAGAACCTTCAGCTCAAGCTCTGGTGCTTTCTCTATAGATGGAACAAGCTTCTCTACCGAAACCTCCAACTACATATGACCATGACCCGGTTCTGTAGCAAACATGGCACTCTCTGTAAGACCCTACTTCCTTTATCGAATCTGAGATGTCAAACTCCAAACTAGCATACCCCAAAGCATTTTCTAATGCGGTTTTTAGATCATCATCTCCACTAGACACCTCAAATACCTCCTCAACCAAGGGCTCGACCACATCGATGAAACACAGTGACTCCGTATCCCTAGGGTATCTCATAGAGTCAAAAATATTGAACTCCATCACTTGTCCATCAAATTCCATTGTCAACGAACCATTAGCCACATCGAGCTTTGTCCTCGCATTCGACATAAAAGGCCTCCCCAACAGTATGGGAGCCTTGGGATCCGACTCCATCTCTAGCACATAGAAATCTGCGGGAAATGTCATCTTCCCAACTCTAACAAGAACATCCTCTACCAATCCTTTCGGGTAGGCATTCGACCTATCTGCTAGCTGTATCACAACTCTAGTATCCTGCAGTGGTCCCAACTTCAGAGTTTCAAACATCGAATAGGGCATGACGTTGATTGACACCCCCAAGTCTAACATCGCCTTGTGCTCAGAAGCATCCCCCAAAGTAACTGGAATCATGAACATCCCTGGGTCACTGCACTTCTTAGGCAATTTCCGCTGATACACTGCAGATACGTGCTCGCTAACCTTACCCTTCTTCTTACTCCTCTTCTTATGATTTCTCTTCAGAGTACACAACTCCTTCAAGAACTTCGCATACCTCAGGACAGTTTGAAGAAGATCCAAGAAAGGAATATTAACCTCCAACCTCTTGAAAGTATCATAAATCGCCTTGTCAGGATCTGGCTTTCGATGCTCTTTCAAGGCCTCTGGGAATGGAACCTCAGGCTCATAAACAGGAGCCTTAACCTTTGGTGCAACTTCTGTCTGGTCGGGTACCTTCTGTACTGGCTCTGAAATCTCAACCTCAATCTCCGGTTCCTCTGCTACAACCCTGTCCTGCAGCTCCTTACCACTGCGAAGAGTGATCGCACATGCATTCTGCTTTGGATTCGGTTCAGTCTGTGAAGGCAGCTTTCCCGAATTCTGAGCCTCCATCCTACCCACAGCATCTGCTATCTGTCCCATCTGTCTCTCCAGACCACTAATACTCGTATCAGTCCTCTGCTGATACTGCTGAAGATTGCTGATACTCGTATCAGTCCTCTGCTGATACTGCTGAAGACTGCTGGATAAGGTGCTCATACTCTGAGCCAATGTACGGAACATATCTTCTGTAGACTGTCCCTACTGCTGCGGCTGCTGCGGTGGCTGTCCAAATGGTGGTCTATAAGCGTTGAACTGATTACCCTGATACTGCTGCTGCTGATAACCCTGCTGATTACCAAACTGCTGTCCCTGACCACCAGGTTGATTCTGCTGCTGACCTGTACCCCATCTGAAATTAGGATGATTTCTCCAGTTGGGGTTATAAGTGTTACCCATCGGTCTCTGTCCCTGCTGCGCAAACCCAACTGCATTGACATCCTCTAACTCACCCGTCTGCAAAGAAGGGCACGAATCTGTAGGGTGCGTAATGTCATAGCAAATCCCACACGGCTTCGGTGTCTGACCCAGAACCAACTGCTTTACCATACCCTTAAGATCCTCCATATCTGTCTCGAGCTTACTGGTCAACCCACTGCTAGAACCCGCTGCGCTAACCTGTCTCACAGTTGACCTCTTGACATGGGTCCTTGTGCTCTTGGCTAGCTCCTCGATCAGCTTTTTAGCTTCATCAGTGGTCTTATTCAAAATACTTCCCCCATAACATGAATCCACTAACCTCTTATCCTGAATAGTCAACCCTCCATGAAAATAGACAATCAGCTGATCCTCAGTAAACCCATGATATGGACAACTCCTACAAAGCTTGTGGAAGCGATTGTAGTAGTCGTAAAGAGTCTCATCTGCCTTTTGCTCCATATTGCTGATGTACCTCTTCATTACATTAATTTGGTCCTGAGGGAAGAACTCTTCCAAGAATACTTCTTTCATCTGCTGCCATGTCGTGATGCTGTTGGGGGGCAAGTGGTAGTACCAACCATTCGCATTATCTTTCAGTGTGAAAGAAAACGCCCTCAATAACAGATGCTCGATCAGAAGCGACGGCGGCCTCATACTCTGACAGATTTGCACAAACTGAGATATGTGCTGATTGGGATCCTCTCCGGGCATCCCTGTGAAGTGCGGTAACTGATTGAGTAGCCCCGACTTCAACTCAAATGTCACCCCGGCAGGTAAGGCAGGGAATTGGACGGCATGTGGTTGCTCATTCCAATTCGGGGTAGTCCTTTGCCTCAAAGTTTGTGGTGGAACTCCTTGTTCACCACCACCACCACCATTATTATCTCCGTTCTGCATCTCTTCAGCTAATAATATCTCCTTGATTCTCCTGCTTTGTTGTCGCCCTTTCCTGAATGATCTTCCGATTTCTGGGTCAAACGAAACAATCAAATCGTTAGCAGAACGGGTGTGGACCATACACGGTTCCACACCACAGGATAACAAGTAATAAATATAACAAAAGAGATAACAGAAAAAGAACTAAAAGAAAAACAATTAAGAAAAGAAAAAGAACGCAAACAATAACACCGTTCCCCGGCAACGACACTAAAATTTGGTAGGCTTAGTCGCACGCCTACTAAATTAGACCTAAACTCGGCCACTAATAATGTAATTAGGGTAAGTCAGGGTCGATCCATGAGGAACAGTGATTATTTACGAACAGTCACTTGACCAGATTGGGGGTTTTGTTTGATTTTCAATTACTTCCTAAGAACAGAAATTAAACTAATTAAGAGTAAAAACAATAGTTTAGAAACACTTCAGATTTGATTCCGTCCCCACCTAATTATGCAATTATCATTGATATCTCTTTTCAATGTCACCCTATTCACCTGATCACGAGATATATTTCAATCTCTGTTTCTTCTTTCAGATTAGTTACTAGCAGTGGCACACTCACTAAAAACCCTAATTAATAAATTAATCTAACTGGCACAGTCTAGATCGCAGAATTAATTGATGAACGATTTAAGAAACTAAGATCAAGAATGCTTTCTATGATTGTTTCACACAGATAATCACCTAATTTTACCCACTCAACAATTTACCATGGCACATGCATAAATCGTAAAGATGCTACTCATGAATTCCTACACTGGCACAGTCATAGAAAACTCTAGCAAAGATTCATAAACAGAACTAATGAATTGGCCAGATTCACAAACCCTAGTTATAAATCTAAAATCAACACAAGTAAAATTATGAATAGGGATAAACAAATAGAAAAGAAAATACCTCAAATTGATAAATAGGGGTTTAGGAAATCAAATCCAAAGCAAAAGAGTTAAGCTTCCATGAATCTTCTCAAGCTTTCTCTCGAAAAAAGTAAAAACTAGATGAACCCTAAAATATAATGTTAAAGTAATTTTTATACTCCTCTTCTCAAAAACTAAACCTAAATTAATAAAACTAAAACTAATAACTAAAATAAGAAAAAGGAAAAAGGAAAAGAAAATAAAACCATTCCAACTACTCCTCCAGGCCAATACCTCGGTCAACGCCATTCCACTCCCAATTTGCCTCGGTCCGTACGCCTGTCCTTCCTTGGTCAATAATGTAAATCCTTGGTCCATTCCATGCGCACACACAGCAATTTTAAATTGAATTTTTGAATTTTGAATTTGATCCTCCAAGTCTCCAACAATATCCTTTTAGCCTCTGAACTTTGTTACTCTGCAGTTTGGTCCCTGCACTTCTGATAAACTTCGAAGAACCTCATAAAATTATACAAATATGTCTCAAATATACCATGATCTCCTACTACTTCTCAATCCACATATACTCAAAATTACATCAAAACTACTCTAAAATACATTAAAATAGAGATAAAATGTCTAGAAAATTAGGGAGTTACATATAATGAAATCCACCACATCATATTCCCACGAGGTAATGCAGCCCGATGTCAATCCACGGAACCATGTCAGTGCTGCACCTGTGAAGGTGCTGGTTAGTGCCTTGCACAACACATCTTCCTCGAAAGAAACCAAACACATGGTGGCCTCAAAGTGTTGCATATGTTTCACGGCGTTAGTCGCACCTGAAGAGTATTGTAGTTTCGTTCGCCCTTTCCGTCGTCCTCCTTTCTGTCAGCTTCCATTTTCTCCAATCTTTTCTTTAGATTCAGTAGCTCCCTAGCATCTGGGTTGTCGTCCCTTTGATAGGAGACATTATTAGACCTATGTCTCTCCTCCTGGTGAGGCTCCCTCCTTGAGTAGGCTCTCTGCCTTTCACTCCTAGGTAGAGTTATCTCTCTCCTTCCCCGGTGGGAAACAGCTCTATCTCTCCTTGGTGGCGACCTGTGCTCATTTCTTTCTCGATGGGAGTGCGACCTCTTCGTTCTGGCAGGTAACCTATGCATAGTCCTTTCGGCCTCCCTTTGTCCCCTCAATGCTGACTCTGCCTCCTGCTCTTTATTTTGGTTGAGCTGACTTCTCAGGTCGTCACTTGGAACAGGTATGTGGGTACGGATAGGTTGTTCAATCATCTGCTGCTCGCCATTTTTCCTAGCACTCCCATTCAGTCTAGCACTTGTTGGATTTTGAGGGTCCATGCGCAGCGAAGAATGCAAATTAACTCGAAAACCCGGAGCCTAGGATCCGTTCTAGATGATTAATTAAGAAAGATGAAATAGAATAACCAACCTTGTGTGCTTTTGTCTTTGATAAACGCGTTCCAACTCCAGATTGATGATCTTGTTAATCCTCGATGAACAATCCTTGAATCACGAACGTTAGATCTTGATTGGCGAAGATCCTCTATGTGTATCCACGCGTTAAATGAACCCTAGAACAATTCTAGGTGGATTGCTAGATCCTTTGATTGAAACTCCTTTCAATCAATGAAGAATTATGGGATTGGATTGTGTTTCGATTCTCAATTCTCAATTGAAAATCTCCCTTTTGTGTTTCTCTAAACCCAAAAACTGAGTGTATTACTGCTAGGGCAACCAAGGGTTTGTATTTATACGTTATAAATATTTTCCCTTTTAGAAAACCCTAATTTTAAGTCATTTACGTACCTGCCAGCGCCGACGGGATGACTCGTCCCCCAGGGCACGAGTCGTCCCCTCTTCACAATGCCCAGATACACTCGTCCCCTTTACGGGGAATAGTTGGTACAAACTCAGGGCACGAGTCATCCCTATGGGCACGAGTCATCCCCTATGGGCACGAGTCGTCCCCTATGGGATGAGTCGTCCCTCAAGACAATCCCTCAGATTCACTCGTCCCAGGCCAAGGGAATAGTTGGTTCTGGCCTGGGGACGAGTCGTCCCCTGTGTACAAACATTCCATATTCTTCATTTTTGACAATTCGTTTGATGCGTGTGACCCCATAGGACTATAATATGTTGGCAATGAGTTTGATCACATCGATCCTCATAAGACATGAGCGGACTCTAGCAAGCCATCATGCCTACCCAAATAATATAATATCAAGTTCGATTTCCTACATAGAATATATCACAATCCTATTGTCACACGATGTTATATTGAACATGAGTCATGGTCCACGTCAACTCATATTGTTCAATGCTTTCTCGTTACCAATTAAATTGATCAATCGAATGATATTAATCACATTAATTCATTCGGACATGGCCATGTACATCATCAATCTTACTTACGAGTGGCCTAGCAAACATCTCTCTTTACGAGGGACAAAATTCCATCTTGACTTATCATTCTTCCCAACAAGAATCCTATCATGCCAATAATAGCCCTGATTGTTATTCGGTTAAAGATAACGTTAAACTATATCAAACACAATATTCATCGAGTGGAAGACGATGATAATCTCAGGTCAAAGGATATCAATGATATAACTATATGAGATTTAATTATGACATTCGACCATGACATAAATCTCATAATGGGTCAAGTCCAGTATCTTGTTCTCCAACAAGTACCCATGAATTTAATGTGCATCCCTATGCATATAATCATCACATGATTATCCATTAAACTTCATACTAGTGCTTCATAAGTACTAGGGACACGATTATTAAAGTAAACATGCAAACATATATAATAATCAAAATAACAATCTCTTATATAAATGAAAACTGACATTACATATAAGTCTATCTCTATAGGCCTAGGGCACTAACACCTACAGTCTCCCACTTGCACTAGGCCCAATCATTCATGTATCTTATACCCATGGACCTAACATGACCGTCATGTTTAGCTTGTGGCAAAGGCTTGGTGAGAGGGTCCGCAATGTTGTCATCCGCAGGTACCTTGCATATCTTGACGTCTTCCCTTTCACAGATTTCTCGAATGAGGTGGAAACGTCTCAAAATGTGTTTGGATCGTTGATGTGACCTTGGTTCTTTTGCTTGGGCAATAGCACCATTATTGTCACAATAAAGCTCTATCGGGTTAGTGATACTCGGAACGACTTCTAAGTCACTAACGAACTTCTTGATCCAAACCGCCTCCTTAGCCACATCTGATGCTGCTATATATTCGGCTTCGGTTGTAGAATCAGCAACAGTGCTTTGCTTGGAACTCTTCCAACAAACATCACCTCCATTTAGCATAAACACGAACCCAGACTGCGATCTAAAGTCATCTTTGTCGTTTTGGAAGCTTGCATCTGTGTAACCCTTTATAACCAGATCATCTTCCATTCCTCCAAATACCAAGAATACATCCTTAGTTCTTCTCAAGTACTTAAGGATATTCTTGACTGCTATCCAATGGTTCTCACCAGGATCAGACTGGTATCTACTCGTCATGCTTAGAGCATACGAGACATCAGGTCTAGTACATAACATGGCATACATGATAGACCCAATTTCCGAAGCATATGGAATATCACTCATCCTCTTTCGCTCATCATTTGTCTTAGGACAATGAGTCTTGCTAAGAGTATTGCCATGTCCCATTGGCAAGTTCCCTCTCTTAGAATTTCCATGCGGAATCTTCTAAGGACCTTGTCAATATATGTACTTTGACATAAACCAATCATCCTTCTTGATCTATCTCTATAGATCTTGATGCCAAGGATATAAGCCGCTTCACCCATATCTTTCATTGAAAAACATTTTCCTAACCAGGACTTGACAGTCGCAAATGCAGGAACATTGTTTCCAATGAGCAAGATGTCATCGACATATAACACCAGAAATAGTACTATGATCCCACTTATTTTCTTGTATACACAAGGCTCATCTTCGTTCTTGATGAAGCCAAACTCTTTGACTGATTCATCAAAACGTAGATTCCAACTCCTTGAAGCTTGCTTTAACCCATAAATGGATCTCTGCAACTTACATACTTTATTAGAATTCTTTGGATCGACAAACCCTTCAGGCTGTATCATGTATACATCCTCAAGTAGGTTTCCGTTAAGAAACGCTGTTTTGACATCCATTTGCCATATCTCATAGTCATAATATGCGGCTATGGCAATTAAGATTATAATAGACTTAAGCATTGCTACGGGTGAAAAGGTTTCATCATAGTCAACGCCATGAATCTGCCTATACCCCTTAGCAACAAGCCTAGCCTTGTAAGTATGTACCTTCCCATCCATGTCGGTTTTCTTTTTGAAAACCCATTTGCACCCTATGATTTTTACACCTTCAGGTGGATCAATCAAGTTCCAAACTTGATTATCGTACATGGATTTGATCTCGGATTCCATGGCTCCTAGCCACTTGTCCGAATCAGGAGTGGACATCGCCTCTTGATAGGAAGTAGGTTCATCATTCTAAATGATTTATACTTCGTTACTTTCCGTCATGAGAAATCCATATCTCTCAGGTTCGGATCGTATCCTATCCGATCTGCGAAGAACTTGTGTATCTTGAACCAGTTCCACAACTGTTTGTGAATTTGGTTTCGTCTCTACTATTGGTTCCTTGTCATTTTTGGGTTCTTGAATTTCTTCAAGATCAATTTTACTCCCACTAATTTCTTTAGAGAGAAATTCTTTCTCTAGAAACACACCATGTCGAGCAACAAACACTTTGTTCTCGAATTGGTTGTAAAATTGATATCCTTTCGTTTCCTTGGGATAACCAACGAAAATGCATTTATCGGATCTGGGTGCAAGCTTATTTTCAGAAACCAATTTCTTTACATAAGCTTCACATCCCCAAATATTCATGAAAGATAAACTAGGTTTTCTTCCATGCCACATCTCATGTGGGGTCTTAGGAGCCGATTTAGTAGGGACCTTATTAAGTGTGAAAGCAAATGTTTCCGTCATGTCCCCAAAAAGAAATAGGAAGGTTAACTTGACTCATCATCGATCGAACCATATCTAATAGAGTTCGATTTCTCCTCTCGGACACACCATTCCATTGTGGTGTTCCGGGTGGAGTAAGTTCTGAAACAATTCCACAACTTTTAAGATGATCGTCAAATTCTTGGCTTAAATATTCACCACCTCGATCGGATCAAAGTGTTTTAATAGTTTTGCCAAGTTGATTTTGTACTTCATTTTGAAATATTCTAAATATCTCAAATGCTTCACTTTTATACTTCATCGGATAGACATAGTCATATCTTGATAAGTCATCAGTGAACGTTATGAAGTACCGAAATCCTCCCCTAGCAATGCTAATCATTAGTCCACATACATCAGTATGTATGAGAGCCAACAAATCACTAGCCCTTTCACTACTCTTAGTAAAAGGTGCTTTAGTCATCTTGCCCAATAAACAAGATTCGCAAACATCATATGATTCATAATCATATGAGTCTAAATATCCATCTTTATGGAGTTTAGAGACGCGTTTCTCATTTATGTGACCAAGACGGCAATGCCATTTAAATGTGTTGTTCACATTGTTTGGTTTAGATTTCTTATTAACATGATAGATATTTTCAACGCTATTTTCAACATCTAAGTCATAAAGGCCATTAAAAGAATGAGCAATACAATAAAGCATATCATTCAAATAAATGGAAAATTTCTTATTCTTAATAAGAAAACTATAACCTTCATTGTCTAAACAAGAAATTGAAATAATGTTTCTGCTCAAATCCGAAACATAATAGCAATTATTTAAAACTAATATTAGTCTGCTAGGTAAAGCGACTTCATAAGTCCCTACGGCTAATGCAGCAACTCTTGCTCCATTTCCAACACATAGGTCTACTTCACCTTCTTTGAGCGACCTTCTATTCTTTAGTCCCTGCACATTTAAACAAATGTGAGATTCACATCCGGTATCTAATACCCAAGAACTAGAAGTAGAAAGTAGAATATCTATCACATAGATACCTGAAGTCATGGCAATCTCATTGCCCTTCTTCTTCAGTCCTTCCTGATAAACCTTGCAATTATGCCTCCAATGCCCAGTTTCCTTGCAATGGTAGCACACCGCATTCTTTTGGGATTTGGGTTGAGGCTTCTCAACAACGGCAACCTTTGCCTCCGGTTTAGCAACTTTTGCTTTAACCTTGGTTTTCTTGAACCCCTTTCCTTTATTCACCATCAACACTTGATTAGTTTTCTTGGCGATATTGTTCTATGCATTCTTAAGCATCCCATACAATTCAGACAGAGATTTATTCATCCCATTCATGTTATAATTCATAACGAATTGATTATAACTTTCAGGGAGTGAATGCAATATCATATCCGTAGCCAGTTTCAACTGGATAGGATATCCAAGCCTCTCAAGATGTTCGAGGTGACCCTTCATTTTCAACACATGAGGCCCAACAGGTTGTCCTTCAATCATCTTGCATGAATGAAGAGCCTTCATGGTGTCAAACCTTTCCTGACGTGCTTGCAACTGGAACATTTCCTTCAAATGATTTCCCAAATCATAAGCATCCATGTGTTCAAGGTTCTTCTGAAGGACCTTACACATGGTAGCGAGCATCAAGCAACCAACATCAATAGAATCATCCATATGTTTCTTGTGTTGATCCTTTTCAGCTCGAGTTGCATTAGCAGCAGGCTCGGGTGGAACGGGTCCATCGAGAATGTACAACTTCCTTTCTTGTTTGAGAACAATTCTCAAACTGCGGATCCAATCCACATAGTTGTTGCCATTCTCTTCTAACTTGTCCTTCTCAAGGACTGATCGCAGTGACTGAGTTTGATTAGTGTTTACAGCCATTGATCTACAAAGATATGCAACAAATATGAACACATATAAGTACCTATTTCATTTAAGAGATTTAAATAACGTATTTCATAAATACTCCCACTAAATTATATAACCTTCTTATACAATCATGCATAATATAATTTAATAGGTTAAGACCCAACTTTAATTTAATTTCAAGTCGGCTATGGCACGACTGCTCAAAATTAAACTAAAAAGGTAGATAACATTTATCAATCATATCAACATATGACTCTTAGATCCTTTATGAGATTATAGACATCATATGTCACATGTTTCAATATCATCTTATGCCTTAGGCCCAAAACTGTTTTGATAGCCTGATTGAGTTCAACCATTTTAAACGTATAGCAATCACCGTTTGCTCATCTTGATCATACAAAGATAGAATTAATGTACCTCGCTATGGCGTAGCCTACATAAAACTATCCGTGTACTCACAAGTGTTTAAAATGGGTGGCATAAACAAACTCAAATTTCAATGAAGGTTCAATTTTCATGTTTATCAATTAACATGGCAAGGTTGATTCATGAAAATTATATGAGCATAATTATGAACATGGAATGATGCATCACAAATCACATTTGATGTGTAATTACTAGTACTTGGCATTGTAATCCAAAGTTATCCCACACTTCCAAGAAGTGCCTATGGGGAAGTTTTTGGTTTCCAGCCTATATACTAAGTAATACTTCAAGACCCATATTCTAGATTAATCACATTAATCATATAATTCAATTCATAATCATGGCATATCAAAATATACAATTACTTCCATAAGCAAATCCCATATAAATTCATATTCTAAATCATATTCATCATGAAAATTAACATAATCACATTATATAATTATCATGATTATCTAAAATAAACATCATGAACGGGGCTCTGATACCACTGTTGGATTTCGAGGGTCCATGCGCAGCGGAAGAATGCAAATTAACTCGAAAACCCGGAGCCTAGGATCCGTTCTAGATGATTAATTAAGAAAGATGAAATAGAATAACCAACCTTGTGTGCTTTTGTCTTTGAAAAACGCATTCCAACTCCATATTGATGATCATTTTAATCCTCGATGAACAATCCTTGAATCACGAACGTTAGATCTTGATTGGCGAAGATCCTCTATGTGTATCCACGCGTTGAACGAACCCTAGAACAATTCTAGGTGGATTGCTAGATCCTTTGATTGAAACTCCTTTCAATCAATGAAGAATTATGGAATTGGATTGTGTTTCGATTCTCAATTCTCAATTGAAAATCTCCCTTTTGTGTTTCTCTAAACCCAAAAACCGAGTGTATTACTGCTAGGGCAACCAAGGGTTTGTATTTATACGTTATAAATATTTTCCCTTTTAGAACTTACGTACCTGCCAGCGCCGACGGGATGACTCGTCCCCCAGGGCACGAGTCGTCCCCTCTTCACAATGCTCAGATACACTCGTCCCCTTTACGGGGAATAGTTGGTACAAACTCAGGGCACGAGTCGTCCCTATGGGCACGAGTCGTCCCCTATGGGACGAGTCATCCCTCAGGATAATCCCTCAGATTCACTCATCCCAGGCCAAGGGAATAGTTGGTTCTGATCTGGGGACGAGTCGTCCCCTGTGTACAAACATTCCATATTCTTCATTTTTGACAATTCGTTCGATGCGTGTGACCCCATAGGACTATATTATGTTGGCAATGAGTTCGATCACATCGATCCTCATAAGACATGAGCGGACTCTAGCAAGCCATCATGCCTACCCAAATAATATAATATCAAGTTCGATTTCCTACATAGAACATATCACAATTCTATTGTCACACGATATTATATTGAACATGAGTCATGGTCCACGTCAACTCATATTGTTCAATTCTTTCTCGTTACCAAGTAAATTGATCAATCGAATGATATTAATCACATTAATTCATTCGGACATGGCCATATACATCATCAATCTTACTTACGAGTGGCCTAGCAAACATCTCTCTTTACGAGGGACAAAATTCCATCTTGACTTATCATTCTTCCCAACAAGAATCCTATCATGCCAATAATAGCCCTTATTGTTATCTGATTAAAGATAACGTTAAACTATATCAAACACAATATTCATCGAGTGGAAGACGATGATAATCTCAGGTCAAAGGATATCAATGATATAACTATATGAGATTTAATTATGACATTCGACCATGACATAAATCTCATAATGGGTCAAGTCCAATACCTTGTTCTCCAACAAGTACCCATGAATTTAATGTGCATCCCTATGCATATAATCATCACATGATTATCCATTAAACTTCATACTAGTGCTTCATAAGTACTAGGGACACGATTATTAAAGTAAACATGCAAACATATATAATAATCGAAATAACAATCTCTTATATAAATGAAAACTGACATTACATATAAGTCTATCTCTATAGGCCTTGGGCACTAACACCTACAGCACTTCCATTAGCTCGTCTGTGAGAGGTAACAGAAGGAGCAGGCTAATGTGATCTCCTATCACCCTTAGGATATCCAGGCATCTCAAGTAACTCGTCATTAACATCCAACAATCCTTGGAGCAACATAGCTCGCTTCAATAAAATTTCTTTCCTACTGAGGTGATCAGTTGAGGGACCCGGATTGTCGCCTGCAACCGTTCGACCTACCAGTAGTCGTTTTGGCAGCGACTGTGCTTCTGGCTCGGCCATAGGCCTCTTTTCCCTTCTGTTATCTGGCAAGCCCCTGCCATCAGCCACGCTATTGGAACGAGTGGCTCTCCTAGCATGGAGTGGTGGTGGAGGAGGAGGCAAATTGGCGTTACGATTTCCAGCACCGGTGTCCATGTTTCCACCGGCATTCCCTTGTTCGCTCTCAGTAGAGGGTGTTGTAGTGTGTCCATCAGAAACCATGATTACGGTTTGATAAGATTTTGAGGTAAAAAAGCTTCGTTTCCTAGCAATGGAACCTGATGCTGCAGGAAACGTGTTGATCAGCCTACGACCAGCAACTAGGTTGATTCACTGGCTTTGATTGACCTGAAACAAGGAACCTACGACTTGCCGCCGGAATGCCCTCGGGCGTGAAAGTAAGTATGGTGTTTAGAGCAAATAAATTACAATGAACAGAAGTATTCAAAATAACAAATAGCAATTACCTCAAAACCGTTGATGTTGTGAAGTATTTATAGGCTTGGATATGAGTTAGAATTGTAGTAGGATTGCATGAGATCCCTAGAATCATGGACTAAATCGTGGAAATAATCGTGTCCATATATAACTCCTGATTTGTTGGACTTTTGTTATGGAAAGAGTTGTAGGCGTAGGAAGACTCTGTAGGTTGACGTACGCCTTGTAGGTCGAGGTCGCCTGCATGGATCTAGGTCGACCTGACTGAATGATATAGCCGGGTAATATCCGTATAAGAGATGGATCGCATGTCGGACAAAGCTAGGTCGGGACCAAAGAGGTCGGACAATGAGCTAGGTCGACTGGCCTTGGCTAATGGGCCTTTGTAATAATTGGGCCGACCCACTAAGAATGTGATGGCAATAATGTACGTAAAATTGGGCTTGCTCTCTGGGCCTAGCCCATCACTTTTATTCCGTTCAATAATTATAAGAAATTTTTTGTTTCATAGTGTAGATATCCCGAAAAACGATGTCATGCTTCATAGGGACGTCTAATTAATTTTATTACATTTTGAGTCGCCACCTATATTTTAAAGGTAAATATAAGAAACCTAATTATATATAAAAAAAAATTAAATATGCAAAGCCAAAGTTTTTAGATGAGGGCTTCAGGGGTTAGGTTACGTCATGAAAAGTTTTTAAGCACCCGCTCTATCCGGCATTAAGGCCGATTTTGCTACTTTAGGTGTTATATCCTATTTTTGTCCACTAACTTACTTGTTCAAGCAAAATTAACACATAGAGGGATTTTGGGGTAATTAGAATATTAGAGACTTTTTATGGCCAACTTCATTAGTGTGAAGTGACATTCGTAAGATCTTCTTTTTATGGTGATTCCATACATGGGAAATAGGGAATGATAAAAGATATAGTATTAGTTTAGTTTTCCGTAAGTGCCTTACGATTAAAGTCTTATTATTCTTTAAAAAGCTTGATTGCAAAGATAAAGGATATGTGTGTGTGTTTGTTTTGAGAGAGAGAGAGAGAGAGAGAGAGAGAGTGAGTGAGTTTTGAGAGGGTTTTAGTTTAATTATTTAGGGGTGGAGTGGTTACCCATTTCAATGAAGGGAATGCCTCCTTTTATAGGTTAATGGGAAGAAAAGTGGAGGGAAAAGCAAATGAAATCACTATCCATAGCTAGACCGGAGTTAATGAAGAAGAGTTACAAATCATAAAATAGAGAGATATTTGGTGGAAAATCAGCAAGTCAAGGTGAGACTCGAGCGAGTCCCTTAAGGGGTTCAAACTCACATGAATCCTATAGGCCAGGCATGACTCGCTCTAGTTAGGTGATAAGAGAATGACAGAAATGACCCAAATGGTTAACTTTGTTATTTAGTTTAGTCCCAAAATAAACTAAATCAGTCAGAAACTTGACATAATTAGACGAAAGTTGACGAAAATCATTATAAAATGATAAAGTATAGATCTCGTATGCAATCGGGTGGTATAAGGCGGGGTGTCTACACATAGTCCCAAATTTATTTAAAATTCATAATATAACACTTTCACCTTGTCTCTGCCAAAAATTTTTGTGGTTAATTACACAATCCTTAATTTAATTTCTCAAACTTCCAGATATGATTTGAATTTTCGCCAAAGTTTAGGGGAAACAAAATTGGATATACATATAATTCTTTAAGGTTGAAGGGGTTCGCAAGAGCATTTCGTAGAAGTACAGGGGGTCAATTGACTCCCTTTCCCCTTAACTACGTCCCTTGTTGAAGCAGTTAGGCCAGATAAAAATCCAAACTTTCTGGAACTGTCTGCTCCTATTTTTTTATTTATTTTTTTTGGGGGGAGGGGTTAGTTTCTACGAAAAATATCTACGAGGAAGTGGTAATGGGAGAGAATTCTTGTTCTACATTAAGGACTCATTTGGTAGAATGATAGGATTAGCATATATTTATAGTTAGAATATTATTACTCAGGGATTAATTATATCACCCTTTTTTGGGGATAAATATGAATGAGATAAAAGGTGATAACATGCCTTATACAGGTTTTTAGGATTATTATACATGTTGCATTTAATCTACCAAACATCATAATTATTGGACTAATAATCATATCCAACGCTAATAAGGGTTACCAAACGGCCCCTAAGTACTTTGGTCAAGGAACGCAAGAGGCACCGTAATACAGGAAGAAGACGCTCTTCATGGGTAAATTTTGCTGTGCCAGGGATGCTATCTTCAACGATACTAATTCATATACTACTCTAATAGCGACGGACTTCGGGGATGGGGACTACCGATCCCAATGATCGTCCTAAGTTAGAATTATAGGGTATTGAAATATCCTGTTGCAATTCCAGCTTTAGGCGAGCTCGTTCGTGTTCACAGTCATAACAAGGCCGTTATTTTGGGAACTCTCTCAGTCAATTATGGACTAGAGGAAGTTTGGGGTTTCTAGGTTTTAGTGGTTGTTTTTCTATTCTGTTTATTAATAGGAGTGAAGGTTTGTGTGTGTTATGGAGGACGTCGAATTTGTGTAGTCTTCGGAGTTTTATTCAAAATAACATTGATTTACATGTGACTGATGCCTGGGGTATTTGGAGATTAACTTCATATTATGAAATTCTAGACCTTTCTTGTCCCCTTATATACTGGAATCTTCTTTAAAGGCTACATTCGGTTTCATCATTTCCATGGTTAGTGATTGTCGACTTCAATGACTTACTGTACGTCTGGTGATGAAAGAAGGATAGATTTGATAACTTGGAGTGACTTTCTCGTGGTTTTCATCAGGTAATGGCGAACTGTGGATTGACAGATATTCTCCTTATTGGCTATCCTTATACTTGAGCAACGTTTGGATTGAGCCATGATAGCTTCTTCTTAGGCCAATTTGTTTCCTTCGTCTACTACTCTTACGAACTTGGTGGCTCCATGTATAGATCATACTCCGTTACTCTTAGATTCTTCGCCGGTGGTTACTGAGCAACGTCGTCGTTCCTTTCGGTTTGAAACCAAATCGCTCATGGAACCTGGTATAGATGACATTATTGCATCAATTAGCCTTTGAAGAGCAGGGTGTTGGTCCAAGATAAGTTGGAATATTTGTCATTGGTTCTCTTCTCGAAGTCCCACTGTCCCACATCTACTTGCACTACTAGAAGCAGGCCAATTACCGACGAAACTTTACGGACAGACCGTGTTCGTCGGTAATACCGACAGAAAAATAAGGTTTACCGACGGATATTTAATTTTATTTGCCGAAATTTTTTTTTAAAAAAAAATTCATTTGTTCCGTCGGTAATGGTGTAAATTCCTTCGGTAGTACCGACGGACCGTGTCCGTCGGTACTACCAAAGGACATAGTCTGTCAGTAATTCTGACGATGTCCATCAGTAATTAGACCTATAAATTGATACCTCTCCCCTTTCCGCCCATTTACGCTTATACATCAAAAATTCCTTAATTCTCGGTGCCATTCCGTCGCCGTGACACTCGCCGTTCCTTCCGCCGTCGCCCTTCGTTCCGCCGTCGCCATTCAACCTAGGTTATGATGTAAATGGAGGGTTATATGAGAATTGACCGAACGGAATTGAAACAAGATGGGATTGAAACCCTAGATAATTGCTCAACGGCAAATATTCTCATCAATAAAAAACAAAGTCTAAATTCGGATTACAACTTTAGGCATATTTTATAGTGCCCATAAAACTTGAAAAACACTCATAAACCTTCTAGAATTACTCCTAAGCTATATGGTAACTTAATAAGACTCAAAAACTAGAAAATCATCTCAAAATCTACTCTAAAACCATCTCTAGTCAACCTATTAAAAATAATGACGAAAATAAGAAATAAAATAAAAACAAAAACAAAATATATCCTAAAATACTAATTAAAATACAAAGATAATTAATATATTTGACTGGGCCAAATATCCTTCTACATCATTCACCCTCTCTTCAAAAGAACTCGTCCCCGAGTTCTCATCCGACGTTTGAAAAGTGTCGTCCCACTTAAAAATATATTTTGAATAAATCTTTGTTTTAAGCACAAATTAACATAAGGTGATCTCTTCCGGATATAAAATTATTCCCTCTTACTCCACACGATTGCTTTCTTCAGATTACCACCAAAAGTCTTTGAAATCAATGCAGAAGGAATTGTTATATTCTCAATATATTTTGATGTAGCCTTATCTTCTTCTGGGGTATCCATGGTAATTAGCGCCTCTTCCATGTCATCTGCTACAAGAACTGCAGACTCACACATCAACCCATCTCTTGAAAAAAAATTGACGTCAACCATTGTTACATCAGCCGGAGATGTCAATAATTGACATCTTTCACAATTACACTCGTCATATATTGGTGGTTTCGACCAATCAATGACAAGGTCTTGAACCTTTGATTCTAGAGTAACCATATTGAACGGGTCAAAATGTCATCGGAATGTGCCTTACCTTCAAGTTTTGGACTCTCGATCTCCATACCGATATATCTATAGAAGGATCTGCCCCATTCCTGTCGCCGAATTCTTGATCCCGATCAACGGGATATATATTCTCATCATCAGACCACAGGTCTGAATCCGAGTCCACGTCGGTGGGAGTCTCCAAACGCGCAGGGCGACGCTGGATTCGCTGAATCTCCAAACCATCAAGGCTCCTATGGAGTTCTTGAACCTCAAAACGCGCAAAGCGAAGTTGGAGGTCTTGAATCTGTCTTCACAATTCGTCCTTCTCGATGTTACGCAGGTTGCGATGTCGAGGGAATTCGTTTTCTTGGGGTTCTAATCTGCGGCCCCTACCACGATCACCATGACCACCACTTCCTCGTCCTCATTCGGTCATTGATAATCAGCCAGGCTCTGATACCAAATGATGTAAACGGAGGGTTATATGAGAATTGATCGAACGGAATTGAAACAAGATGGGATTGAAACCCTAGATAATTGCTCAACGGCAAATATTTTCATTAATAAAAAACAAAGTCTAAATTCGGATTACAACTTTAGGCCTATTTTATAGTGCCCATAAAACTTGAAAAACGCTCCTAAACCTTCTAGAATTACTCCTAACCTATATGGTAACTTAATAAGACTCAAAAACTAGAAAATCATCTCAAAATCTACTCTAAAACCATCTCTAATCAACCTATTAAAAATAATGACGAAAATAAGAAATAAAAAAAAATACTAAAAAAAATTAAATCCTAAAATACTAATTAAAATACAAAGATAATTAATATATTTGACTGGGCCAAATATTCGTCCTACATCAGGTTAGTAACCTCTCTCTTTCTCACTCGCTCTCTCTCTCTCTCTCTCTCTCTCTCTCTCTCTCTCTCTCTCTCTCTCGCTCTCGCTCTCGCTCTCTCGTTCTCTCTGTCACGACCCTAAACCTAGGCACCATTTTGGTCACACGTGGAGCACGTGGAGGTGGGGTGCATTGCATCTCATGTTAGACATTTTATGATAATTGAAGTGATTACGTGTTTATTTTCATATTTTGAGCAATTTGATGATATTAGGATGGTAATAAATTAAATTTAAATATATAATGGAATAAATGGAATAAATAAGAATTAATGTAGTGAAGTTATAATATTTAAATTTTTAAATGAAAAGTTATAAAAAGTTGTTGAGGAGCTTTAGTGTAAAAATAACCTAAAGGTGGTAGATTGTAAAGGTTTAGAATTTGGAGGAGCTAGAGTGTAAATAGTTTATATAAATCTTTTTCAAGCTTCTCCCAGAAGCTCACTTTCTCTCCCGCAATTCTCTCTCTTTCCTTTCAGCCCAGAATGTTCTTTCAACCAAGGGTTACCTTCCAAAATTCCCTATAATTCAACCCTCAGTCCGTTCTTCATTTTGACTTCATATAAACGCTCAGGGAGTCGAGTGGAACAATTATAGCTGATCAAAGTTATTATTATTTTCGAAACATTTTGGTAAGTTATTATGATTTCTTTCAATAATTGTTCATGTCATGTTTAAAGATGATATTGTTATCATATAAATGATTTTTGGTAATCTTGGCAATTTATGTGGCTTTGGAATGAAGGAACTTGTGGCTTTGGAAATGAGTATGGTAGAGGGTGATGTAATATTTTGGCTTGATGGAAAGGGTTAGTATAAATATGGTGTATGGCATGGAGGGAGTATGTTTAATGGTCTGGAACATATATATACTGATGTTGGTCTAATTGGTATAGCTGAGTAGGAATGAAGATGGTCATTTCTTGCCTTGGTAGCTGATGTTTGACATCAGTAGGAGTTTCTGGGCAAGAGCACGACTCGTGCCCTGGAGCACGAGTCGTGACCCTATGGTTTCAGTCGTGGTAAGTAGTCGTGATAATTGGTGCACTCGTGCGGGAGTAGGGCACGAGTCGTGCCATGGGGCACGAGTCGTACCCAGTGCAGGTTGTAGGGTATCATTTTCAAAGTAATTAAACCCTAATCTACCTACTCTATTTGTAACTCCTCTTTGATTATGTCTCTAGTACAACATTAGGACTTGGAAATGAAGTCTTAAATGGTACAAAATTATGTAGGGAAGGTCTTTAAATATGGTCTTGAAAATGGTTAGAAGGCCTTGTGAAACTTTAACCAAAGTTGATAAAAACTTGGTAATTTAATCTGGAACCCTTATAGAAGGTGTTCAATGTTATGTCATGGATACGTAGGGCTACTTATATTACATTGTACCTCTACGTGGTTACCTATTCATGGTTATTGGTTCATATAGTACGTGAAATACCATGCTATTGGATTGTTGTTATTCAATAGTGTTTAAATTGTAATTGCACTATTGTGATGATTTAACATGAGTAATATTACCATGTTATGTATTGATATCCCAAAGTGTGGATTTATTTTCAAGTAACAGTTTATGTGCTTGAATGTGGTTATATCAACTGAGGTTATGGGTATAGTGGGATACAATCAATTATGGATGTGTTCTATAAGGTGATTGAATTACATTATACCTGTGACTGTAACCGTCTGTGGTCATAGACTGGGGTTTACCGCTTCTGTATCGAGCCAAAAGCCTTACAGATAGCTGGGAGTCTTATATGTTTCTCTGCATTAGGAGTCTTATAAGACGTGAATATGCCTAACCAGTTCACAAATGAGTGGAGTTTTACTCCCGCCGTTATACGACTTATTGTTCAGACGGGAAAGGTAAAATGAGGTAACATAATGTGTTTACTGCTTTACCAATGTGATTATGAGCAACCTGTTTATGTGTTACATATTATATGTCATATTGTTGCATCCATAATAACTTATTGAGATTTATTCTCACCCCTTCTCCCTTTACTGTTTTAGATCTCGCTGAGACAGGAGGACCAGGCCGGTGAGGCCGGAAAGGAGTTTGGACCGCTTACTTTTGGGTTGTCAGGGTATGTTATGGTTTGGGAGTTGGGAGTAGGTGGTGGTTGTTATTCTTTTGGGGAGTTTTGTATATAAAACTTTTATAAAACATTTTCAGTGTGGTTGTGTTGTAATTTAACAGGGGATTGGGTTTCTTTCAAAGTAGGCTTTTGTAAGCCTTTACATTAGTAGTTGTAACTAAACAGGTTATGGCTTTTGAAAGATGGTTTATATGCTACCTCCAAGTGGAGAGGTTATGTTGATTTGTTAAAGGCTGTTATACTTTCAAGATAATTAAACAAAAAGAGTTTTATTTAAAATGGAGGTAGTTTGGGACCCTTCAGCTTTGGGCACGAGTCTATAGGTCCCGGGTACGGGAGGGGGTGCACAATTGATATCAGAGCATTGGTTAGAAGTCAAGGGTAGATGTCTAGTCTAAGGGGGAGTGTGTGATATCTGACGACGAGTGTTTAATGCAGGGATTGGTGTAATGGCTGAAACTGGTGATGACCATCAATGAGATCAGGGAAATATGAGTGATATGGAAGTCGGGGAAAACCAGAATGCTGAAATGATGAATATGTTCAGGGTTTTCCTTCAAAATATGGCAGCTCAGGGTCAGGCTCAACAGCAACCTGAGGGAAGACAAGCATATGGGTTAGAGAAGTTTGTCAAGATGGCTCCACCAAGCTACAATGGGGATTCAGATCCAGTGAAAGCAGAAAGATGGTTGGAAGCTATGAACAAAATTATTGTGGCAATGGAAAGTTCAATTATTGTGACAATGGAAAGTTCAGACGAGGAGAAAGTTAGATGTGTTGTATTTATACTAGAAGGTCCTGCTGAGCACTGGTGGCAGATACTTAAGGAGAGTTGGGAGCGGGACCACACGCCCCAAACTTGGGACAACTTCACCGGAAGGTTTAAAGAACATTTCATTCCATTGATTACCCGAGACAAGAAAGAGGTTGAGTTTCTGAGGCTCGAGCAAGGGACGATGACAGTGGCCCAGTATTCGGCGAAGTTTACAGAGTTAGCAAGATATTGTCCTCATTTAGTACCAGAGGAGGAGAGGAGAGTCTACAGGTTTGTGAAGGGACTGAGAGTGGAGTTCCGAAAGCTGCTATTGACACATGATTTCCCCAACTATCAAGCGGCAGTGAACATGGCTTATAGAATTGAAAATGATATTGAAGAACATCGGGGCAGACCTGAAGGTAGTGGAATCAAGCCCAAGTTTTCAGGCTAGGGTTCAGGCCAGAGTAGAGGACAACCAAAGCCTTCAACTCCTGGAGGGGCTAGAGGAGGAAATGTTACAGTTTCAACGCGGCCTGTATCCAGCCAATTTGAATTGTTTGCAATTTTTGTAAGAAGGTGGGACATTCTGAAGACAGTTGTTGGAGCAAACAAGGGAAATATATGAATTGTGGAGAAATGGGGCACTTCAAAAAAGATTGTCCTAGACCTCGACGGGGTCAAGCTCCGGGTAACAGACAGCAGGGTGACCAGCCAAGGGGTGGTGTGAAGAGGGATATTGAGGGGAAGATAAGGAGAGAGTGCAAGGTAGAGTGTTTGCCTTGGGTCGAGGCACGGTAGATCCCACCGCGGTCATTAGAGGTATAGTACCTGTCTCAGGTGTCAGGGCTCGTATTCTTATAGACCCTGGGTCATCCCATTCTTATGTGGCATCTCATTTTGCATTCATTTTGCATAAGTTGCCTAAGTTGTTGCCTTATGTGCCAGAGGTCTCTACTCCTGTGGGAGAGTGCCTCGAATCCTCTTTGATTTATCATGATTGTGAGGTGATCATATGTGGGCATGTATTGCCAGTGGATTTGGTAGAGTTACCAATCTGAGATTTTGATGTTATTTTAGGCATGGACTGGTTGAGTAATTGTCATGCCTTGGTGGACTGTCACAAGAAGCGAGTCACCTTTTCTATGCCTGATGTGCCTGTGTTTATAATTGATGCGGATAAGTTTTAATTTGGCATTCATGTTATATCTGCATTAAAGGCTAGAAAATTGTTATCAAAAGGGTGTGAGAGGTACTTGGCGTATGTGGTAGACTCTAGTAAGAAGTCTCCCGAGCTATCTCATGTCCCAGTTGTGAATGAGTTTATTGATGTATTCTCAACTGAGTATTCTATGCCTCCGGATAGAGAGGTGGAGTTCTGTATTGACTTATTGCCAGGTACTTAACCAATTTCTACAGCACTTTACAGAATGGCTCCAGCTGAGTTAAAAGAATTGAAAATTTAGTTGCAGGAATTGTTAGACAGGGGTTTCATTCATCCCAGTGTGTCACCCTGGGGAGCACCAGTTTTGTTTGTCATGAAGAAGGATGGTACGTTGAGGTTATGTATTGATTATAGACTGTTGAATCAAGCTACTATCAAAAACAAATATCCTCTTCCTCATATTGATGATTTATTTGATCAACTCCAAGGTTCCGTTATCTATTCCAAGCTTGACTTGCGTAGCGGATACCATCAGTTGAAAATCAGACCAGATGATATTTCTAAAATAGCCTATAGAACAAGGTACGGTCATTATGAATTTATTGTTAGGTCGTTTGGGTTGACCAATGCACCGGCAGTATTTATGGACATGATGAACAAGATCTTCAAGCCGTATCTTGACAGTTTTGTTGTGGTTTTTATTGATGATATTTTGGTATATTCCAAATCCCGGGAAGAACATGAGAAGCATTTGAGAATTGTTTTATTTGTGCTTCGTGAGAAACAGTAATTTGCCTTGTTCAGCAAATGTGAGTTTTGGCTTAAACAAATTTCTTTCCTGGGTCATGTGGTGTCGAGTACGGGTATAGTCGTAGATCCTACGAAGATTGAGGCCGTAGTCAACTGGAAACAGCCTTCTACAGTGACTGAGGTTCGTAGTTTCCTTGGTTTAGCAGGGTATTATCGAAGATTTATAGAGGGATTTTCGAGAATTGAAACTCCGTTGACCAGATTGACTCGAAAGGATATACCATTTGTTTGGGATGCGAAATGTGAAGCTGGTTTTACTGAGTTAAAGAAGAGATTGACTTCAGCTCCGATCCTTACACTTCCAGATGGATGCGAGAATTTAGTTATTTTCAGTGACGCCTCCAAAGAAGGATTGGGTTGTGTCCTTATGCAAAATGGGAAGATAATTGTGTATGCTTCGAGGAAGTTATCACCAGCGGAGCAGAATTATCCTACCCACGACATGGAGTTAGCTGCCATTGTATTTGCGTTACATAAGTGGAAGCACTATTTATATGGAACAAAATTTGAGATATTCACTGATCACAAGAATCTGAAATACATGTTTACCCAAAAGGAGTTGAACAACAGGCAGATGCGTTGGTTAGAGTTGCTGAAAGACTATGATTGTGTCATTTCCTATCATCCAGGGAAGGCTAATGTGGTAGCTAATGCGATTAGCCGCAAGGCTCATTTATCATCCTTGATGTCTCGTGAATTGAGAAGGGAAATGCTATTTGCGAATGTCCGAGCCATTCCTACTCTATATGGAGATCTTATGGAAGCTCAAGAAAGTGAAATTGAATTGAAGAAAATTTTGGAGAAATTGCAAGATGAAAAGATCGGGGAGTTTGGGTTGAACAAAGATGGGATTTTAACATTCAAAGGCAAAATTTGCGTACCTTCTTCCCCGGAAATCAAAAGGCAAGTATTAGAGGAAGGCCATAAGTCTTGATTTGTTATTCATCCTGGAAGCACGAAGATGTACCAGGATTTGAAGAGAGGTTATTGGTGGAATGGTATGAAGAAGAAAATTGCTGAATTTGTATCTAAGTGTTTGGCTTGCCAATAAATCAAATCTGAACATCAAAGACCCACGGGATTACTTCAACCATTGGATATTCCAGAATGGAAATGGGAAGGCATTTCTATGGATTTTGTGACTGGATTACCTCCTACTTTGAGGAAGATGGATGTTATATGGGTGATAGTGGACAGATTGACAAAGTCTGCACATTTTCTACCAGTTTCAACCAAGTATTCCTTGGAGAGGTTGGCATAGTTGTATATCCATGAGATTGTGAGACTTCATGGAGTGCCTGTCAACATTGTTTCTGATAGAGATCCGAGATTCACCTCGCAGTTTTGGAGGGCTTTGCATGAGGCCTTGGGTTCCAAGTTGAGTTTTAGCACAACGTTTCATCCTCAAGCTGATGGGCAGACTGAAAGAACCATTCAGATTCTTGAGGACATGTTACGGTCTTGTGTAATGGATTTTCACTCATCTTGGGAAGATCATTTGCCTTTAGTGGAATTTGCGTATAATAACAGTTACCAGTCCAGTATTGAGATGGCACCATATGAGGCATTATATGGGAGGAAATGTAGGTCTCCAATGTGTTGGGATCAGGTTGGTGAAGCTAGACTTTGGGGTCCAGACTTGGTTAGAGATTCAACTGAGAAGATCAAAGTGATTCGAGACAGATTGAAGACAGCCCAGAGTCGACAGAAAAGCTATGCCGACACCAGAATAAGGGAGTTATCATTTCAGGTTGGTGATTTGGTATTTTTGAAGATTTCACCAAGGACGGGGATTAAAAGGTTTGGCAACAAAGGGAAGTTAGCACCGATATTCATTGGTCCGTTTGAGGTATTAGAGAAGGTTGGTGAGTTAGGCTACAGATTGGCTCTACCTCCATCTCTTTCTTCTCTCCATGATGTGTTCCATGTCTCCATGTTGCGGAAGTACTGTTATAATTCATCTCATGTATTGAGTTTTCCTCACGAGGATGTTCAGGCAGATATGACTTAAGTGGAGGTAGCATTGAGAATTCTGGAGGAGCAAGTGCGGGAATTGCATACCAAGAGTATTCATGTGGTGAAAATTTTGTGGAAAAATCGCACCATTGAGGAAGCTACTTGGGAATTGGAATTTGAGATGAGAGAGAAATATCCTGGGTTATTTGATCATTCAACAGTAGCACCAGGATCGACTCGGTATCGAGGCCTCGCCTGCTTAGGAATCGGGATCATTAACCGCCTGCAGGAACCACCAGCACCCTCATATGCAAAACGAGTGTGGGGTACAGGATGGTCTCTGGGACGTGAAGGATCTTCCCCCTCTCTAGCAATCACCTGCAGGCTCCTCAACCTCATCCTTCTAAAAATGTCATTTTCAACCCCATCAATAACATTCTCAATAAAAGACACTCCCAGCCTATATCAGAGCAACTCTTCCTCATCTATGTCCAAAGACTGCAGCATGTGGATGTGAGGATCCCTAGGAACCATGTGATCCGATCCCCGAGCATACTGGCAAGTCACCCTCTCACCCAAATACATAATATCACAAGAGAACCCCACCAGAAGCTTCCTCTTGTTCGTCACCTCCCTGGCAGCATCAATGATCTCATGATCGAGCCGGTGCCACCATGCCAGATTCACCCTTCGTGAAAAATCCCGCTCCAAAGCCTAGGATGCCTCCTCATAAGTGACCCTCGTATTGTCCCTCATCTTTCCCAGTTTCCTGGCCTCCTTCTGCCAAGTTAGCATAGCAGGAAACATGACAACATAGTCATCCCTAATGCCCCACCGCTGTGGACAGAATGCCTCAAAACACCACACCTAAAAAGAAAACAGGATAGAGCGTCATTCACAAATATACACAGAATAATAAAATATATATACGACGAATGAATGATAAGGCAATGAAGAGAAAAAGAAGACTCACATCCAAAGCAAACTGGAAGCAGCAGA